>JAACNH010000490.1:0-195905 GCA_019447015.1 Hymenochirus boettgeri | reverse complement strand
GGGTTGCGCAGGAGGAGATGGGTTGCGCAGGAGGAGAAGGGTTGCACAGGAGGAGATGGGTTACGCAGGAGGAGATGGGTTACGCAGGAGGAGATGGGTTTCGCAGGAGGAGATGGGTTACGCAGGGGGAGATGGGTTGCGTAGGAGGAGAAGGGTTGCGCAGGGGGAGATGGGTTGCGCAGGAGGAGATGGGTTGCACAGGAATAGATGCATATAATCTCTATCATATCTATTTCAATTAATCCTGGTGAAAAAATGCTTTTTTCATTTAGTATGTTGGAATAAACTAAATAAACTAAACTAAGAAAATGCATACTTGTCATTGAGGATAGCACCAGACAGATTAAATGGGAACATATCTACAAACAAGTTAGGATTAAATAAAAGCCTTCTGCCATACCCATAATAATTAACCCTGAAATGCTATATTGCTGAAATGGTTTTGCAACGTAACTTCTTGAACACTACCTGCTTGCAGCAGATTGTAGCCGTGTGACCAGGCTCTGTCTGAATTAATAGGCCCCTCCTCTCATTCATCCTTTCCCAGCAAGTCCTAAGTGAGCATGCTCTGCCCTCGAAGCCAGGGGGGTAGGTGAGTGTCAGGTGATATCATTTAAGCTACTGGAAGCAGGAAGTTGGAACATTATTAAAATATCTCATTGTTGACCTTTAATCATATTAATGTTTAATACTCTGCATAAGGATTTTAGTTGAATGTGCTGTTTGGAAGTTTGTGATTTATTTGAAAGCGTGTGAGATCGACCACCTGTAGGACTTGGTCATGGAACATGCTGCAGACATACATGGAAAGGCTGGAACATTGAGCTCCAGATGAAAGTCTTTACGTTGGAAGTAAAACCAGCCGAAAGAATCAATCAGTCAACGCCATTTCTCCTTGTACCTAAATATAGAATGTAGAAGTGGCTTGTAATGCTGCCTTTACTGAAATACTACAAAAAATACTACAGCCCTCGGTAGAGAACAGAATTAGAGAATTCAATAAAACTGAGTTTACTCAATAGAACTAAACCACAGGGCACATGGTGGGACCAGGAAAAAGTTCCACCTTCTCAAAGATAAATAAACATATTTTATACGTTAATTAAGATCTTTTGAGAGGTCTACGCTCTTCATCAGGTCAAGCCACCAGAGAATAGTCAACCTCTCAACAGCTGGTCAGCAGGGATAAACTGGGAGTCCAACCTCGGAAGCTTGTCAGCAAAAATAAACCTTTACTCCAGATCTAAGTCGGAGTGCTCTACACTTTCTGCTGCTATGTCAGGGACGTCAGACTAGAGATATTTTAACTGTTATGGGTTTCGATTCCCAACATTCCTGATCCCTCTCCATGAAATTCGGCTGTTGCAATTCATTTCTCCGAATAAAAGAACATTCCTTAACCCAGAAAGTGAGACTGTCCTGAATGTGGAGGGATTGTTGTAATCCCATAAAGTTTTATCCTATCTGTTTGACTTGGCTGAGCTAGATGTCTCCTCATTAAACAGACAACTTTATCTTTCCCCGTCTCCCCCGCCTTGTAGTCTACACTGGGTAGGTAGGAACACAAATAGCTTGAAAATTACAATTTCAATTATAATAGGGATATTTGTAAGGTTGTGAAGGTTTTATATGCTGTAAATGGGAATTGAATACATGATGATTGACAGATGGGGTCATATTACTCCGCCCCACTGATCTCACCCACCCCGACATTCCCTATTCCACATCTAGATACAAATTAATTGGGGATTAAAACATTTCAAAGCAGCTTTTCTAGATACTAAATATAATAATATGACAAATATCTTTTGTATGTATTTTATTTCTTATACATATTCCGCAAACAATTCTGAATCTATTTCCATTAGGTCTTGGCCGAAGAGCTTACGGTCATATTTATAAGCGTGCGGTATTGCAAATGGCCGCAGACATAAATCTACACGGAATGTTTGTTAATTAATAAACGTTCGGTCATGGAATACCATGTGGTAGGTATGGGGAACGTAAATCTACCATCGCATTATCGATATCGGTAATTTACGGTCGTTATCATTAATTTACAATATAGAACCGTAAATTAACAATCACTAATCCGATTGTTAAAGGGGGTCCGAGGAGACAAAGGAGCCCCATCTTCTTACTTTCCCTATGAGAGATACAGCTTTCCCCCATAAAACCGCTGTAGATGAGGCAGGGTAGGGGCCCCCGGTCATAGTTTTGCTGGAGGCCACCGTGACTCCCAGTGAGCTGTTTATGAGCTTGAGCATGCTCAGAAGAGTCCACTAGGGGAAATCTCCATCCATGACTGACAGTTGCTACCTGGAATTAGAAAGAGGGGTAACAGGACATTGTGCCGCATTTCCGGTTAGTTTTATAAATTACGATTGTCGGACAAAGTGACTGTTGTTAACTTTCCGGCACAATCGTACGTCTGAACCTTGAATTATTGGACAAGTTTATGATATAAATTCAGGGCAATGTAATGCAGACGAGGTAGATAGGGACAGACTTGCCCAGACTAGCACAGCATTGAGCTCAAGTGCAGTTCCCCTTTAGCTAAGCAGAGGTTAAAGGAGCCACAGTTTATTATCTGATTGCCTAGGGTGAAAGGGAATGTTCTACATCAGCTGGCCAGGAATTTACACAATTGGACATTTTAGTGCTTTCTCTCCTGTGCGCCTGCAGTGCTGCTTGTTGGGTAAACATTACCTGTGACTGCAGGGTGTGCGTGGTATTGTGTCACAGCTTGCTAACTATGTCTGGGATTCTTCATCCAAACGCCTGCCTCTTAGATCTCTACAATCTCCCCATCACTTTCACAACCTGTAGCACATATACTAAAATCTGCCAGATGATCATTTCACTCAATCGCGCCCTTGGAGTTTATATATCAACTATAATGATGCTGATATTATATATATATATATATATATATATATATATATAGTGATATTATATAGAGAGATATTATATATATAGATAGGGATATTATATAGAGAGATATTATATAGAGAGATATTATATATAGAGAGATATTATATATATAGATAGTGATATTATATAGAGAGATATTATATATAGAGAGATATTATATAGAGAGATATTATATATATATATAGTGATATTATATAGAGAGATAGTATATTTATATATATAGTGATATTATATAGAGAGATATTATATATATAGATAGTGATATTATATAGAGAGATATTATATATATAGATAGGGATATTATATAGAGAGATATTATATATATATATATATATAGTGATATTATATAGAGATATTATATATATAGATAGGGATATTATATAGAGAGATATTATATAGAGAGATATTATATATATAGATAGTGATATTATATAGAGAGTATATATTATATATATAGATAGGGATATTATATAGAGAGATATATATATATATATAGAATAGGGAATGTATATAGAGAGGATATATATATATAGAGAAGTGGATATTATATAGAGATATATATATATAGATAGGAGATATTATATAGAGAGATTATATATAGAGAGATATTTATCGATTATAGATAGTGATATGATATAGAGAGATATATATATAGATGGTATTATAAGAGGATATTATATATATATATAGTGATATTATATAGAGATTATATTATATTATAGTGATATTATATAGAGAGATATATATATATATAGGATATTATATAGAGAGATATTATATATGATATATGATACAGAGATATATATAGAGAGATATTATATTATTATAGATAGTGATATTATATAGAGAGATATTATATATATAGATAGTGATATTATATAGAGAGATATTATATATAGATAGGATATTATATAGAGAGATATATAGTATATAGTAGTGATATTATATATGAAGAGATATTATAGATAGAGAGTATTATATAGAGAGATAACTATATTATATATAGATAGGGATATATTGAGAGAGATATTATAATATATAGATAGGTGATATTATAAGCGATAGATATATATAGAGAGAGATATTATATAGAGAGATATATATATATATAGATAGGGATATTATATAGAGAGATATTATATATATAGATAGTGATATTAGATAGGAGATAGTATATATAGAGAGTATTATATAGAGAGATATTATATATATAGATGGGATGATTTTATAGGAGTATTATATATATGTATTGATATTATATAGAGAGATATATAGATGATATATATAGATGATATTATAGAGAGAGATATTATATATTATATAGGATAATTAATAGAGAGATTATATAATATATATAGTGATATTATATAGGAGATATTATATATAGATATAGAGAGATATATAAGAGAGATATTATATATATAGATAGAGAGATATTATATTAGAGAGATATTATATATATATAGTGATTTATTAGAGAGATATATATATATATATATATAGTGATATTATATAGAGAGATATTATATATATAGATAGTGATATTATATAGAGAGGATATTATATATATATATAGGATATATATAGAGAGAGATGATATATATAGAGAGAGATTATATTAGGGATATTATATATATAGATTAGGGAATTATATAGAGAGATATTATATAGAGAGATATATATATATATAGTATAGTGATATATATAGAGAGATATTATATGTATATAGATAGGGGATAGTATATAGAGAGATATATAATATATAGTGATTATTATATAGAGAGATTATTTATATATATATATGAGATGATATTATATAGAGAGATATTATATATATAGATAGTAGATATGTATTATAGAGAGATATTTATAGAGAGATATTATATAGAGAGATAGGGATATTATAGAGAGAGATATTATATATATAATAGTGATATATATAGAGAGATATTATATAGAGAGATATTATATATTATAGTAGGGATATTATATGAGAGATATTATATATATATGATAGTGATATATAGAGAGTATTATAATATAGATAGTGATATATATAGAGATATATTATATGAGGATATTATATATTATAGATAGGGATATATATAGAGAGATATTAATATAGAGATATTATATTATAGATAGGGATATATATAGAGAGATATTATATAGAGAGATATTATTATAGATATGATTTATATAGAGAGATATTATATAGAGAGATATTTATATATAGATAGTGATATTATATAGAGACGATATTATATAGAGAGATATTATAATATAGATAGGGATATTATATAGAGAGATTATATAAGAGATATATATATATATATATATATAGGATATTATATAAGATATTTATAGTGATATTATATATAGTGATATTATATGAGAGATTTATATATATAGATAGGATAGTATATTAAATATAAGAGAGATATATATATATAGATAGGGATATTATATAGAGAGATATTATATATAGATAGATGATATATATAGAGAGATATATATATATATATAGTGATATTATATAGAGAGATATTATATATAGAGATAGTGATATATATAGAGAAGATTTATATAGAGAGATAGTGATATTTTATTATAGAGTTATTTATATATAGTGATATATATAGAGATAGATATTATATATATAGATAGTGATATTTAATAGAGAGATATTATATAGAGAGATAGTGATATTTATATAGAGGATATATATATAATATAGGATATTATATAGGAGGATTTTATATATATATATAGTGATATTATATAGAGAGGATATTATATAATATAGAGAGGATATTTATAGAGAGATATTATAAATAGATCGCGATTTATATAGGGAATTATATAGAGAGATAAATTAGATAATATAGTGATATTATAGAGAGATTATTATATATATAGATAGTGATATTATATAGAGAAATATTATATAGAGAGATAGTGATATTATATAGAGAGATATTATATATATATATAGAGATATTTATATTAGAGAGATTATATAGATATAGATATAGTGTATATATAGAGAGTATTATATAGAGAGATATTATTATATAAATAGGATATATATAGAGAAGATTTATAATATATAGTGATATTATATAGAGAGATATATATATATAGATAGGATATTATAGAGAGATATTATATATATAATAGGATTTATATAGAGAGATTATATATATTGAGATATTATAGATTATATAGATGATAGATGATAGAGTAGATGATAGTATAATAGAGAGATAGATAGATAGATATATATAGATTAGATAGATAGATAGATAATATAGATAGATGATAGATAGTAGATAGATAGATAGATTAGATAGATAGATAGATAGATAGAGGATATAGATAATTATGATAGATAATAGAGATAGATAGATGAGCTATAGATAGATAGATAGAGTAGATAGATAGAGAGATGATGGATAGAGATAGATAGATAGATAGGATGATTATAATAGATAGATAGATAAGATAGATAGGATAGATAAATAGAAGATGATGGATAGATAGATAGATAGATAAATAGATAGATAGATGATAGAGATAGTAGAAGATAGATGATAGTAGATGATGATAGATAGATAGATAGATAATAGATAGATAGATAGATGATAGATAGATAAATAGATAGATAGATGATAGATAGATAGTATAGATAGATAAAGAGATAGATAGATAAGATAGATAGATAGATAGGAGTTGTTAGATGATAGATAGATAGATAGATAAATAGATAGATAGATAGATCATAGATAGATAGATAGATGATAGATAGATAGATAGATAGCTAGATAGATAGATAGATAGATAGATGATAGATAGATAAATAAATAGATAGATTAGATAGATAGATAGATAGAGATAGATAGATGATGGATAGATAGATGATAGATAGATATAGAGATGATAGATAGATAGATAGATAGGATAGATAGATAAGATAGATAGATAGAAATAGATAGATAGAAGATAGATAGATAGATAGATAGATAGATAGATAGATAGATAGATAGATAGATAGATAGATAGTAGATGATAGAGTAGATAGATAGATAGATAGATGATTAGATAGATAGATAATGATAAAATAGATAGATAGATGGATGAGGATAGATAGTAGATAGATAGATAGATAGAAGATAGAGAGATAGATAGATAGATAGATAGATGAAGATAAATAGATAGATAGATGGATAGATAGATAGATAGATAGATAGATAGATAGATAAATAGATAGGATAGATGATAGAAGATAGATAGATAGATAGATGATGATAGATAGACTAGATTAGATAGTGATAGATAGATAGATAGATAGATAGATAGATAGATAGATAGATAGATGATAGATAGATAAGTAGATAGATAGATAGATAGATAGATAGATAGATAGATAGATGATAAGGTAGATGATAGATAGATAGATGATAGGTAGATGATGGATAGATAGATAGATATAGAGAGATATATTATATATATATATGGATATTCTATATAGAGAGAAAGAGATTTGATATTTGTATTGGAAGAAACATGTATCATTTGTGTTTATAATGTAAGATAAAGCCTATGAAAAGCCATAAAAGTTTCCTATTTTAAGAAGCAGCTGACATCACAGCAGATCCTTCTCAAACCCTCACTCGGAAGATGAATATAATTTTTCAGCCTCAGTGCTGCTACAGAAGCTGTTTGTTTCACCAATGAGACTGGATCCATAAATGAACTCTCTGGGGGGAGGGATTTAGTTAGTGACTGACAGGCTACATCTCTCTCCATCAATCCACCTACCAGATTGGGCTCCTCCCACAGCCATTGGCTTTGCTGGGATCCAGAATAATAATTCCAGAATATTGTTAGGATGATTCTGGAAAATCTTTCAACTTTGAAGTTCACAAGAATTTTTTTTTTTTTTCCCAAAAATGTAACAATTCCCAATGATCAACAAAAGTTTTGTTTTTGATCTTTTCTTTGTTAAAGTTGGATAATAAACCAGTGAAACATCTGTCTATAAATCAATGTGTCCACCAATGATCATGTTCAGAGCAGCAACAGGAAAGGTATTACAAGGAGGGCTGCCAAGGGTCAGAGGTCAGGCCGGTCCCTCTGGGCTCCTCTATCGGACATTTTGCATATTTTCTACTTCTAGTCAAATCTGTATCATACGTTTTCAATTAAAATAAAATGATTTGACTTTCCTTATCAGTTCGCGAGTCAGATGGTCTCATTGAGAGGCACGTAATCATTTATTATTACCTGAAACGCAGCCAACATATTTAACATTTTCCTCTCTCTTTTTATTTTCTTCTGCTCAGCCCCAAATATATGATGCAGTCCCGTCCAGAGACTGTAGAGGGCGCTGAGAGAAAATGGGGTTATACTGGGGCCCCCGTGGGAGATTGTTTGGTAAATTTGGGGTGTGGTGTTGTATCTAATTCTGGGTAAATTTAAAGGATGCACCAAACTTTTGGCTTTTAAAAAAACCACAGCCACAGTCACTGGTTTCCTGGCCTTACCTGCAGTCCACATGTTAGGAATCCCTGTCATTGACTCTTATCAATAACCGCAACATTTTACCATATACTTACCAATATGTAGACTTTAGTTGAATTAATGTTGCTCTTGTGAACTGGACACAACACAGCTGGATGATGGCAACAATGGGACACACATCTTTATTGGTATTTTGACTGTAAGGATAATTAATGGATTAATTATATATCTGGGAACCCCACATAGCGGCAGCTTCCATCTTGATACTTACAAACTAATCGTGTCTGAGATACTCACTGGTTTGTTGCAGAAAAAGTGTTTCAGGTAGAGTTTGATCATTAGTAACCTTTATAATTTGTGGCATAGGCTTAATAGAACGCACATTCAATTGCTCTCATCTTATTCTATACACCAGGGATTCCCTACAGATTTTTAATAATGATAACTCCCAGCATTATCTGGCTGCAGTATGCTCTCCAATGTAAACAGCCCTAACTTGTCTAATCTGCCTGCATATTCAAGCCCTTCCATTCCCCTTATTAATTTAGTTCTAACTTGTCTAATCTGCCTGCATAGTCAAGCCCCTCTTTTCCCCTTATTAATGTAGTTGCCCTTCTCTGAACTGCTTCCATTTCCAAGATGTCCCTTTTGTATATGGGATTCTATGGGATTCCAAAACTGCACCACATATTCCAAATGAGGCCTTACCAGTGCCTTGTAAAGAGGGAGAATAATATTTATCTCCCTTGAATCTATTCCCCTCTTTATACAAGACAATATCTTGCTAGCTCTAGCTGTTGCTACCTGGCATTTTTGCTACAGCTAAGTCTGTTATCTACCAGAACCCCCAATCTTTTTCCATTACAGATGCACTTACACAGAGTTATTTATGGTGTAGGGGGCACAGGGATTATAATCCCAAATGCATCACCTTCCATTTATCACATGAAATCCATCGCCATTCTGCTGCCCATTGTGATAATCTATCTAGGTCTGGGTACACACACTACAGATCATTAAAAGATGACAGACAGAATCTTAAACATAGAAAACAGTATTCTATATAAAACTGGACAAAGCTCTTTTAAGAACCAAGGACCAAGAACCAATATTCCTCATTTATACCCTTCATATTATTACAGTCCCCGCTATAAGGACTAGGATTCTCTATAGTGAATACAGAGTGAATATTCCTCATTTATACCCTTCATATTATTACAGTCCCTGCTATAAGGCTAGGATTCTCTATAGTGTATACAGAATAAAATTTCCTCATTTTATACCCCTTCATATTATTACATGTCCCCGCTATAAGGACTAGGATTCTCTATAGTGTATACGAGTGAATATTCCTCATTTAATACCCTTCATATTATTACAGTCCCCGCTATAAGGACTAGGATTCTCTATAGTGTATACAGAGTGAATATTCCTCATTTATACCCTTCATATTATTACAGTCCCCGCTATAAGGACTAGGATTCTCTATAGTGTATAAGAGTGAATATTCCTCATTTATACCCTTCATATTATTACAGTCCCCGCTATAAGGACTAGGATTCTCTTAGTGTATACAGAGTGATATTCCTCATTTATACCCTTCATATTATTACAGTCCCCGCCTTAAGGACTAGGATTCTCTATAGTGAATACAGAGTGAATATTCCTCATTTATACCCTTCATATTATTACAGTCCCGCTATAAGGACTAGGATTCTCTATAGTGAATACAGAGTGAATAAGGACTAGGATTCTCTATAGTGTATACAGAGTGAATATTCCTCATTTATACCCTTCATATTATTACAGTCCCCGCTATAAGGACTAGGATTCTCTATATGTGATATACAGATGAATATTCCTCATTTATACCCTTCATATTATTACAGTCCCTGCTATAAGGACTAGGATTCTCTATAGTGTATACAAAGTGAATATCCCTCATTTATACCCTTCATATTATTACAGTCCCCGCTATAAGGACTAGGATTCTCTATAGTGTATACAGAGTGAATATTCCTCATTTATACCCTTCGTATTATTACAGTCCCCGCTATAAGGACTAGGATTCTCTATAGTGTATCACGAGTGAATATCCTCATTTATACCCTTCATATTATTACTGTCCCCGCTATAAGGACTAGGATTCTCTATAGTGTATACAGAGTGAATATTCCTCATTTATACCCTTCATATTATTACTGTCCCCGCTATAAGGACTAGGATTCTCTATAGTGTATACAGAGTGAATATCCTCATTTATACCCTTCATATTATTACAGTCCCCGCTATAAGGACTAGGATTCTCTATAGTGTATACAGAGTGAATATTCCTCATTTATACCCTTCATATTATTACAGTCCCCCTGCTATAAGGACTAGGATTCTCTATAGTGGTATACAGAGTGAATATCCTCATTTATACCCTTATATTATTACAGTCCCCGCTATAAGGCCTAGGTATTCTATCTATAGTGTATACAAGTGAATATCCTCATTTATACCCTTCTATTATTACTGTCCCCGCTATAAGGACTAGGATTCTCTATATGTGTATCCAGAGTGAATATTCCTCATTTTAACCCTTTCATATTATTACAGTCCCCGCTATAAGGACTAGGATTCTCTATAGTGTATACAGAGTGAATATTCCTCATTATACCCTTCTATTATTACTGTCCCCGCATAAGGACTAGGATTCTCTATAGTGTATACAGAGTGAATATTCCTCATTTATACCCTTCATATTATTACAGTCCCCGCTATAAGACTAGATTCTCTATAGTGTATACAGAGTGAATATTCCTCATTTATACCCTTCATATTATTAAGTCCCCGCTATAAGACGAGATTCTCTATAGTGTATACAGTAATATTCCTCATTTATACCCTTCATTTTTACGTCCCCGCTATAAGGACTAGGATTCTCTATAGTGTATACAGAGTGAATATTCCCATTATATACCCTTCATATTATTACAGTCCCCGCCATAAGGACTAGGATTCTCTATAGTGAATACAGAGTGAATATCCCTCATTTATACCCTTCATATTATACGTCCCCGCTATAAGGACTAGGATTCTCTATAGTGTATACAGAGTGAATATTCCTCTTTATCCCTTCATTTATTAACGTCCCCCTATAAGGACTAGGATTCTCTATAGCTGTACAGAGTGAATATTCCTCATTTATACCCTTCATATTATTACAGTCCCCGCTATAAGGACTAGGATTCTCTATATTGTATACAGAGTGAATATTCCTCATTTTATCCCCTTATATTATTACATCTCCCCGCTATAAGGACTAGGATTCTCTATAGTGTATACAGAGATGAATCCTCATTTATACCCTTCATATTATACAGTCCCCGCTATAAGGACTAGGATTCTCTATATGTATACAGAGTGAATATTCCTCATTTATACCTTCATATTATTTACAGTCCCCGCTATAAGGACTAGGATTCTCTATAGTGTATACAGAGTGATATTCCTCATTTATACCCTTCATATTATTACAGTCCCCGCTATAGGACTAGGATTCTCTATAGTGTATACAGAGTGAATATTCCTCATTTATACCCTTCATATTATTACAGTCCCCGCTATAAGGACTAGGATTCTCTATATTGTATACAGAGTGAATATTCCTCATTTATACCTTCATATTATTACAGTCCCCGCTATAAGGACTAGGATTCTCTATAGTGTATACAGAGTGAATATTCCTCATTTATACCCTTCATCCTTCATATTATTACTGTCCCCGCTATAAGGACTAGATTCTCTATAGGTATACAGAGTGAATATTCCTCATTTATACCCTTCATATTTATTACAGTCCCCGCTATAAGGACTAGGATTCTCTATAGGTATACAGAGTGAATATTCCTCATTTATACCCTTCATATTATTACAGTCCCCGCTATAAGGACTAGGATTCTCTATAGTGTATACAGAGTGAATATTCCTCATTTATACCCTTCATATTATTACAGTCCCCGCTATAAGGACTAGGATCTCTATAGTGTATACAGAGTGAATATTCCTCATTTATACCTTTATATTATTACAGTCCCCACTATAAGGACTAGGATTCTCTATAGTGTATAAGAGTGAATATTCCTCATTTATACCCTTTATTTATTACAGTCCCCGCTATAAGGACTAGGATTCTCTATAGTGTATACAGAGTGAATATTCCTCATTTATACCCTTCATATTATACAGTCCCCGCTATAAGGACTAGATTCTCTATAGTGTATACAGAGTGTATCCCTCATTTATACCCTTCATATTATTACAGGTCCCCGCTATAAGGACTAGGATTCTCTATATAGTTATCAGAGTGAATATTCCTCATTTATACCCTTCATATTATTACAGTCCCCGCTATAAGGCTAGATTCTCTATGTTATACAGAGTGATATTCCTCATTCATACCCTTCATATTATTACAGTCCCCGCTATAAGGACTAGGATTCTCTATATGTGTATACAGATGTGAATATCCCTCATTTATACCCTTCATATATTACAGTCCCCGCTATAAGGACTAGGATTCTCTATAGGTGTATCAGAGTGAATATTCCTCATTTATACCCTTCATATTATTATAGTCCCCGCTATAAGCCTAGGATTCTCTCTATATATTGTAACAGGATTGAATATTCCTCATTATATACCTTCGTATATTATTGTCCCCGCTATAGAGGACTAGGATTCTCTATAGTGTATACAGAGTGAATATTCCTCATTTATACCCTTCATTTATTACAGTCCCCGCTAAAGACTAGGATTCTCTATAGTGTATAGAGTGAAATCCTCATTTATACCCTTCATATTATACTGTCCCCGCATTAAGGACAGGATTCTCTATAGTGTATACAAGTGAATATTCCCATTTATCCCCTTCATATTATTACAGTCCCCGCTATAAGGACTAGAGATTCTCATAGTGTAATCCAGAGTGAATATTCCTCATTTATACCCTTCATATTATTACTGTCCCCGCTATAAGGACTAGGATTCTCTATGTATACAGAGTGAATATTCCTCATTTATACCCTCATATTATTACAGCCCCGCTATAAGGACTAGGATTCTCTATAGTGTATACAGAGTGAATATTCCTCATTTATACCCTCCTATTATTACAGTCCCCGCTATAAGGACTAGGATTCTCTATAGTTAATACAGAGTGAATATTCCTCATTTATACCCTTCATATTATTACAGTCCCCGCTATAAGGACTAGGATTCTATAGTGTATACAGAGTGAATATTCCTCATTTATACCCTTCGTATTATTACAGTCCCCGCTATAAGGACTAGGATTCTCTATATGTATACAGAGTGAATTTCCTCATTTATACCCTTCGTATTATTACAGTCCCCGCTATAAGACAAGGATTCTCTATAGTGTATACAGAGTGAATATCCCTCATTATACCCTTCATATTATTACAGTCCCCGCTATAAGGACTAGGATTCTCTATAGTGTATACGAGTGAATATTCCTCATTTATACCCTTCATATTATTACAGTCCCCGCTATGAGACTAGGATTCTCTATAGTGTATACAGAGTGAATATTCCTCATTTATACCCTTCATATTATTACAGTCCCCGCATAAGGACTAGGATTCTCTATAGTGTATACAGAGTGAATATTCCTCATTATACCTTCATATTATTACAGTCCCCGCTATAAGGACTAGGATTCTCTATAGTGTATACAGAGGTGAATATTCCTCATTTATACCATCTTATATTATTACAGTCCCCGCTATAGGACTAGATTCTCTATAGTGTATACAGAGTGAATATTCCTCATTTATACCCTTCATATTATTACAGTCCCCGCTATAAGGACTAGGATTCTCTATAGTGTATACAGAGTGAATATCCCTCATTTATACCCTTCATATTATTACAGTCCCCGTATAAGGACTAGGATTCTCTATAGTGATACAAGTGATATTCCTCATTTTTACCCTTCGTATTATTACTGTCCCCGCTATAAGACTAGGATTCTCTATAGCGTATACAGTGAATATTCCTCATTTATACCCTTCGTATTATAAGTCCCCGCTAAAGGACTAGGATCTCTATAGGAATACAGAGTGAATATTCCTCATTTATCCCCTCGTATTATTACAGTCCCCCGCTTAAGGACTAGATTCTCTATAGTGTATACAGAGTGAATATTCCTCATTTATACCCTTCGTATTATTACGTCCCCGCTAAAGGACTAGGATTCTCTATAGCGTATACAGAGTGAATATTCCTCATTTTACCCTTCGTATATTTACAGTCCCCGCTATAGGACTGGATTCTCTATAGTGTATACAGAGTGAATATTCCTCATTTATACCCTTCGTATTATTACAGTCCCCGCTGTAAGGACTAGGATTCTCTATAGTGTCATAGTGAATATTCCTCATTTATACCCTTCATATTATTACAGTCCCCGCTATAAGGACTAGGATTCTCTATAGTGTATACAGAGTGAATATTCCTCATTTATACCCTTCATATTTAACGTGAATATTCCTCATTTATACCCTTCGTATTATTACAGTCCCCGCTATAAGGACTAGGATTCTCTATAGCGTATACAGAGTGAATATTCCTCTTATACCCTTCGTATTATTACAGTCCCCGCTATAAGGACTAGGATTCTCTATAGTGTATACAGAGTGATATTCCTCATTTATACCCTTCGTATTATTACAGTCCCCGCTAAGGACTAGGATTCTCTATAGTGTATACGAGTGAATATTCCTCATTTATACCCTTCGTATTATTACAGTCCCCGCTATAAGGACTAGGATTCTCTATAGTGTATACAGAGTGAATATTCCTCATTTATACCCTTCGTATTATTACATCCCCGCTATAAGGACTAGGATTCTCTATAGTGAATACAGAGTGAATATTCCTCATTTATACCCTTCATATTATTACAGTCCCCGCTATAAGACTAGGATTCTCTATAGTGTATACAGAGTGAATATTCCTCATTTTACCCTTCGTATTATTACAAGCCCCGCTATAAGGACTAGGATTCTCTATAGCGTATACAGAGTGAATATCCTCATTTATACCCTTCATATTATTACAGTCCCTGCTATAAGGACTAGGATTCTCTATAGTGAATACAGAGTGAGATTCCTCATTTATACCCTCATATTATACAGTCCCCGCTATAAGGACTAGGATTCTCTATAGTGTTCAAGTGAATATTCCTCATTATACCCTTTATATTTTACAGTCCCCGTATAAGGACTAGGATTCTCTATAGTGTATACAGAGTGAATATCCCTCATTTAACCCTTCATATTATTACAGTCCCCGCTATAAGGACGGATCTCTATAGTGTATACAGAGTGAATATCCCTCATTTATACCCTTCATTATTACAGTCCCCGCTATAAGGACTAGGATTCTCTATAGTGTATACAGAGTGAATATTCCTCATTTATACCCTTCATATTATTACAGTCCCCGCTATAAGGACTAGGATTCTCTATAGTGTATACAGAGTGAATATTCCTCATTTATACCCTTCATATTATTACAGTCCCTGCTATAAGGATAGGATACTCTGTAGTTTATATAGAGGGATAAAAACGGTTTAGCAGATTAGCCTTTTTGGCACCCTCTACAACCATCTTATCCCCAATATTTAATGGTCCCACATTCTCAGTCCTCATCTTTTTACTATTGATATACTAAAAAAACATTTTGGGGTTGGACTTGCTTTGTTCTGCTATCTGTATTTCATTTTATATTTTAGCTAGTTTAATTGCTTTCTTGCACTCTTTATTACAGATTTTATACTCCCTGTAAGACTGTTCTCTTCCCTCGAATTTCAAAAACATAAAAGCCATTTTCTATATTTCTATTTCCCTTTTTACCTGAGCATTAAGCCATGCAGTAGTGGGCCTACTTTTTTTTTACACTTTTTACCTAAAGGTATAAATTTAGAAATGTTATAGTTTGATATCCCTTCAAAGCAGTCCACTTCTTTTCAGTATCCTTACCTAGGAACAACCCCCCCACCCCACCCCCCTTTAGCATGTATGCAGGAATGATTCTTTTATTAGCTGGAAATTAGGTTTTTGATAACCTAGTCCACTTTTTTTTTTTGCACCCTATATTAAATGACAACATATCATGATCACTATTCCTCCCTAAGCTTTACATTAACTCCATCTCCATAATGAGCTCAGCTCTAGTAGGAACAGCTGCTTATACTATAAATGGCTCTGTGTTAAGTGAATCCCTGTTGGAAAGGGATCTTGAAGTTTTTGGTGTGATACAAATTAAAGGTAGCAAGCAGTGCCAGGCGGCAACAGCCAGAGCCAGCATGGTATTGTCTTGTATAAAGAGAGGTATGGATTCAAGGGAGGAAAATGTTATTCTCCATTTACAAAGCATTGGTAAGGCCTCATTAGCAATATGCGGTGTAGTTTTTTGATTGGACATGTAAAGTGTTCAGAGAAGAGCAACTAAATTAATAAGGGGACTGGAGGAGCTTGAATATAAAGACAGATGTTACAATTATGCATATTAGATAGAGAAAAGGAGCTTCCCGGGGGATTTGATCACCATATTTAAATACATTAATGGTCCATACAATAAATTATTTGGGGCATTGTCCACCAATAGAACATGTCAGAGGACACGTGGACATCCCTTTAGACTGGAAGAAAATAATTCTTGTTTAACATAGAGGCACACACCCCTCCTTTCTTATTAAGTCAGTCATGTCTAAATAAGGAGTATCCTTACTGGCCAGTCATGTGAATCATTTAGCCATGTTTCTGCGATCACATCATACCTTTCCTTTAAAGCTATTCTAGTTCCCCAGTTTTTCCAGATAGACTTTTTGAATTTGTAAACAGACATTTTAGATTATAATTTAATTTTATTGCCCACTTTGATGTACATGACTCCTTATGGTCTATGCCCCCCCTCTCCTCCATGAATTATCTGTGTCTAAAATACCCCCCCCCAATACACCTCAAACCCTCTAGCCATCTTCTCCCTCAAAATAGCAACAACAGTATTTATGAAAACTCTACCTTTGAGGTCCTTGCTTTTAACTTGGCCCCCAACTCTCTGAAATCATGTTAAAGGACCTCGCCTCCTCCTCTAACTTTATCATTGGCACCAACATGAACCAAGACCGCCGGGTCACTCCCAGCCCCATCCAATAATCAGTCTACATGATCCACCGCATGTTGAACCCTATCACCAGGCAGGCAACACACTGTTCGGCATTTATATAAAACTTAGATGAGGGGTCTTTCAATTGGATCCAGAGAGATTCATGGGTAAGTAATAGAAACAGAAAAAAAGTCTCACACATGCAGAAAAATCTTAAAACTCCAAATTTATTCCATAGTTAAATACAAAATTGTAAAGCATCGGGGGAGACAGAATCATTGTATTACTAACGCATTTTGTTTTAACATTTTGTTCCGCATGTAGGGTCTTGGCAGCAGATTACCCTACCTTTCTAATAATGGAGTCCCCTACCACCTGCTCCCTCCCTTGTATTAGAGATGTCGGTCCCCTGGGTGCTCAAGGGATCAGCTCATTCCTACTGAGCTGTCGTCCTCTGCTTCATCACCCAACACGGCAAATCTGTTGGGATCAACCAGCTTGGAAGGAGCATCCCTACCCTTCCGTCCCCTACTTCCCCTGGTGACCCTTACAAATCTATCTTCCTTCACCACCTTATCTGCCCCATCTCAACCCTCCAGTCTTTGGCCCCTGCCAGTACCTGCATTTCCCCAGATTTGCAATGCTTTAGATTCTGCACCTCAGATTCCAAATGGGCAACTCACTCACATCTGACACATACAATGGTCCCTTGGATCAGCTGCTCCAGGATCCCATACATGTGGCAGGATGCACATTGCTTGGCCCCAACACATCTGTCCATAGACAGTAATACACAGCAGATAAACAGCTTGTTGTTAACCCTTTCCTGTGTTACCACAATTACTGCACTGCCATAAAACACCAACACGGTTTCAGAGGGACATACAACTCACGACACCTTGTAGCCTGGGGAAAGGGTGGCGTTGGGAGTAGTTGGAGACTTTTACAAGCGCTTTAAAATTGCTGCTAATCTGTCCCTGATTTTATGACCAGTAGAAGCAGATGGGACGTGCAGGGGAATCCTTTGATGTGATGGACGGGTGTTTGGATATTGGTGCTAAAACAAGATTTTCATGTGCAGGGAGTTTAGTGTCTTGTTAAAATCTGCCAGAATGCAGAATATGATGAACACATGCATTACAGACACTGGAAATAAACACTTGCATAGCGCCATCTGTGGGTTAAACGTGGAATGACTTGCTATTATTACCTGCAGATGGAAAGGCGGATGGTACGTGTGCTAATAAAAAGGCAATATCCATTATCATCATTCAAGCAGAGTTGGGGTGGACACGGGACAGGAGAACTCACTGAACATGTCTGTCCAGGACTAGAGATGTCTGAACTTCACAAAATCCGCTCCGCTCGAGGAAAATCCGCTAGCGGACCCATTAAAACCTATTAAAATGAAAGATTCTTCGAAAATACGAGGATTCTTCGGAAATACGGACCCGAACATGTGGCTTGCTCCGTCGCAAAATGCGAAAAATCTGCGAAATTTAGAATTTACGTGGATTTCTCATATTTTTGCGTAATTTAGAAAATTTTGGAAAACGCGGTTCGGAAAAGTTCGGAAGGCGGAAAACCTGGAAAATCCGCGATATCCGCCGTTTGCGAACGAGGTAAATCCGCCGCAGGTCCGGGTTCGGATCCGCGAACGGACCCATTAAAACCTATTAAAATGAAAGATTTTTTCGAAAATACGAGGATTCTTCGGAAATACGGACCCGAACATGTGGCTTGCTCCGTCCCAAAATGCGAAAAATCTGCGAAATTTAGAATTTACGAGGATTTCTCGTATTTTTGCGTAATTTCGAAAATTTTCGAAAACGTGGTTCGAAAAGTTTGGAAGGCGGAAAACCTGGATCCGGGTTCGGATCCGCGAACTGGGCCATCACTATCCAGGACACGCTCCGGTTGCAGGGCTGCAGAAATCAGGGATATTATATAGTTACGAATTACAGAATCCATTCAGGCTAAATTACATTTCAGCTTTAATTCTAGTTTAACTTAAAGGAGAACTAAACTTATTTTTTTCCTATTTAATCCGAATGTGAACGCTTTTCTCCCCAGAACACCTGCACATTGTAAGATTCTTCTCTAGTAAGTTGCATTTAGTACATGGAAGTGATAGATTATGTAACAAAGAAGGTTCCATGTTGTTGCCAGTACAACTCATAGTCCGTGTTGGCTTCAAAGAGCCACGCCCCCTGACCCCAGGATTCACTGTCTCTATGTGCAGAGTTTCTAGTTCGGTTTCTAGCGAAAGATAAAGTTTCTACATGTACTGACATCCCACTTAGTAGCCTTGGGACATAGAGGTGGAAACCTTTCTTTTTAGCAATACACAGTATAGAAGTTTGCAGATTTGACTCCCCATACATATATCCTATGTGTTCTGTATCAGAGGGAGGGATGATCTCTGAGCTGTAACATGATTGGCTGTCAGCTTCCAGGAAGCAAGGCTGCAGTTTCCTGTGTACTGTGTACACTTATCTGGGTGTTCCCAGCTAAGGTGAATTATGGGAGCTGACAGGTTAATTTCATAAATCACCCAGCATCCACTGCAAAGGGAGAGGAGAGACACAACTTTTTGTGTCTTTGTGAATGTGCCCTCTATGTTGTGTGAAGACTTTAGTTCCCCTTTAAATATTTCAATGATATTTTACCCACCAAAGCACTGGATATTCGACTGATATTAAAATAAAATCTAGTGTTCTAGTGTCCCCCTTACAAAATGACCTTATCCAGCCCCCAGGAACATTTAACCACATTTCCATAACCACACAGATTACTTGGAACAATCGTCTTTTAGACCCTCTGAATTGGGCTCCATCTGCTTATAATTTCATCAAGCTCCCTGGAGCTGAGTCAGCAAATTGGGATTTCCACTTGGCGCACAATTAATCTGGTTGGGATTTAAACTAAAAACCCTAACTCGCACATAGGAAAATATTCTCAGCTTTCTCGCTACTGTTCGTGATATCAGAGCCGATTTACCTTTCGTGCTGCCCTGGGCCGCGATTTCTGTGCCAAACCCCCACTAGTTCTGACCTAAGATCCCACCTATTCCTATTATGGCGTTAAATCAATTAGCAGGAACAAAGAATGAACACATTGTTCCCAGGGTTCTGCCTACAACCACCATTCATACATGGGATATATGGGATATATATATGGGATATGTGGTATGTATAGGATATATGGGATATATATATGGGATATGTGGTATGTATAGGATATATGGGATATATATATATGTATATATGATATGTGGGAAATATAGTATATATGGGAGATATGGAATATATGGGAAATATAGTATATATGGGAGATATGGAATATCTGCACTGAAACAGTATCTCCTGACCGGAAACCAGTATCTCCATGCTCGCCGGAAATCGTATCTTCCTGCACCGGAAACCAGTATCTTCCTGCTACGAAAACAGAGTATCTCCTGACCGGAAACCAGTATCTTCCTGCACCGGAAACTCAGTATCTTCCTGCACCGGAAACAGTATTTCCTGCAACACGAAACCAGTTATCTTCCTGCACGGAAAACCTTATCTTCCTGCACAGAATTCAGTATCTTCCTGCACCAGAACACCGGTATCTTCCTGCACCGGAAACCAGTATTCCTGCACCGATCAGAACCTTTCGTGCAGAACCAGTACTTCCTGCACCGGAACAGTTTCCTGCACGGAAACCATGTATCTTCCTGCCACAGAAAACCTGTATCTTCCTGCACCGGAAACCAGTATCTTCCTGCACCGGAAAACCAGTCATCTTATTGACCGGAAAACCAGTATCTTCCGCACCGGGAACCAGTATCCCCTGCACCGGAATCCAGATATTTCCGGCAACGGAACAGTATACCCTTCATATTATTACAGTCCCACGCTATGAAGGACTAGATTCCTCTAGTAGTGTTACAGAGTGAATATTCTCATTTTAATACCCTTCATATATTACAGTCCCCGCTTATAAGGACTAGCTTAGTCTATAGTGGTTAACAGAGTGGAATATTCCTCATTTTCCCACCATTCATATTATTACTGTCCCCGCTATAAGGACTAGGGATTCTCTATAGTGTATACAGAGTGAATATTCCTCAGTTTTACCCCTTCTATTGATGTTTTTACAGTCCGCCGCTATAAGACTAGGCATTCTCTATGGAATACCAGAGTTGCAAGTATCCCTCATTTATACCCTTCATATTATTCCACGCATCCCCGCTGTATACAGGACTAGGATTCTCTATTAGGTGTATACGAGTGAATATTTCCTATTTAACCCTCATTTATTACAGCCGCGCTCCTAAGGATCTAGATTCTCGTATAGCGGTATAAGTGAATATTCTCATTTATACCCTCAATTATTACAAGTCCCCAGCTAATAGGACTAGGATTCTCATAGGTATACGAGGTGAATAGTTCATTCATATAATAATACCCTTATATATCTATACAGTTCCCCGCTCATAAGGCTATATGCCTAGGTCTACTCGGTATACAAGTGATGATTCTCATTTAACCATTCATTATTATTACAGTCCCCAGAATAAGGACTAGGTTCTCCTAGTGTGTTACAGAGTGCAATATTCCTCTGTATATTACCATTCATATTATTAACAGTCCCCGCTATAAGACTAGAGATTCCTCTATAGGTATAACAGAGTGAATTTCCGCATTTATTACCATTCTATTATTACGTCCCACGCTATAAGGACTAGGATTCTCTATAGTGTATGACAGAGTGAATATTCCCAGTTATACCCTTCATATTATTACAGGGATTCAAAACCGCGCATAAAGGACTAGGATTCTCTATAGTGGTATACAGAGTGAATATTCCTCATTTTACCTTCATATATTACAGTACCCCGCATATCGAGATTCTCTATAGTGTATACAGAGGAATATTCCTCCATTTTACCTTTCATATTATTACTGTCCCCGCTATAAAGGCTAAGATTTCCTCTATAGCGTTATACAGAGGTGAATATTCCTCATTTCATACCTTTCATATTATTACGTCCCCGCTATAGACTAGGATTCTCTATAGCGTATACAGAGTGAATATTCCACTTTTTAAAAATACCCTCATATTGGAACAAGTCCGCTAATAAAAGGGAAATAGATTCTCATCAGCGGATACAGAGTGATATTCCTCATTTATACCCTTCATATTATTACAGTCCCCTGGTCCCCTAAGTGACTAGTGATCTCTATAGTGTTACAAGTGAATATTCCTCCTATTTATACCCTTTATATTATTATCTACAATCCCCGCTAAGGACTAGGTATCGCTATAGTGTACTACGAGTGGAATAATTCCTCATTTCTACCTTTAATTATTCACAGTCCCCCGCTATAAGCACTAGGATTCTCATAGTGTATACAGGAGTGAATATCCTCATTTATACCCTTCATATATTTCTTAACAGTCCCCGATATAAGTGACTTGATTCTCTCTATAGTGTATACAGAGTGGAATTATCCCTCATTTATACCCCTTCATATATTACAATTATTACAGTCCCCGCTATAAGGACTAGGATTCTCTATATGCTTGTATTCAAGAGTGAATATTCCTCATTTAAATACCTCAATTATTACAGTCCCCCGCTATAAGGACTAGATTATATATATGTATACAGAAAGTGAATATTTCTCCATTCATTACCCATCATATTATTACAGTCAACCTCCTATAAGGACTAGCGATTCTCTATAAAGGTATACAGAGTTGAACTACCCTCATTATAATTACCCTTCATATATTACAACGTCCCGCTATAGAGACCGAGGATTCTCTATATAGTGTGCTGCAGAGTGAATATTCCTCATTATCACTTCATATTATTATGTCCCCGCTATAAGGACTAGATCTCTATATAGTGTATTACAAGAGTGAATATTCCTCATTTATACCCTTGATAATTATTGTCACCCCGCTATAGGACTAGGATTCTCTATAGTGATTACAGACGTGAAGTTCCTCATTTAATACCTTCATTATTAGTACATGTCCCCGCTATAAAGGACTAGGAGTTCACATAGTGATACAGAGTGAATATTCTTCATTTATACCCTTCATATTATAGGTCCCCGAATACAGGACTAGGATTTCATTTCTATAGTGTATACAGAGTGAATATTCCTCATTTATACCCTTCACTATTTACAGTCCACGCGCATAAGGGACTAGGATTCTCTTATAGGTATACGAGTTGAATATTCCTCATTTATTTATACCCTGATATTATTACTGTTCCACGCTATAAGACTGACTGGATTCTCTATAGTTGTATACAGAGTGAATATCCTCATTGATACCCTTCACATATGTTTCCAGGAGTCACCGCGATTAAGGACTGAGTGATCTCTATAGTTATACTCAGTGAATATTCCTCATTTATACCCTTCATATTTATTACAGTCCCGCTCTATAAGGATAGATATTCTTAT
Organism: Hymenochirus boettgeri; assembly: GCA_019447015.1. NCBI lineage: Eukaryota > Metazoa > Chordata > Amphibia > Anura > Pipidae > Hymenochirus > Hymenochirus boettgeri. The sequence continues at coordinate 171,798 of JAACNH010000490.1, read as the reverse complement.
AGTGAATACAGAGTGAAATTCCTCCATTTATACCCTTCATATTTACAGTCCCCGCTATAAGGACTAGATTCTCTATAGTGTATACAGGACGTGATCTTCCTCATTTATACCCTTCGTATTATTACAGCACCGCTATAAGGACTAGGATTCGCACTCTCGTGTATACAGAGGTTACATATGTCCTCATGTATACCCTGCGTATTATTACGTCCCCGCTCTAAGACAACGGATTCGCTATTAGTTATACAGAAGTTGAAATATCCCTCATTTTTATACCCTCATATATTAAAAAAACAGTCCCCGCTATAAGGACTAGGATTGCTCTATAGTGTATTACAGAGTGATATCTTCCTCATTTATACCTTCTTCATTATTACAGTCCCGCTATAAGAGGACTATGGATCTCGTATAGTGTATCAGAGTGAATATTCCCCTTTTACTCCGTCATCATATTACAAAGCCCCGCTATAAGGCAGGATTCCTCTATAGTTATACAGAGTGAATATTCCTCATTTATACCATTCAGATTATTCCAAGTCCCCGGCTGATAGGACTAGGATTTCTCTTAGTGTACAGAGTAGATATTCCTCATTTTAACACATCATTTAATATTCGAACACGCCTCCCCGCTATAGTATATAGATTCTCTATAGTGTATCGAGTAATATTCCTCATTTATCCTCCTTAATTATTACACGTCCCCGCTATAATGACTGGATTCTAGATTAGTGATACAGAGTGAATATCTCATTATATCCCTTCATATATATTACAGTCCCCGTAGAAGGATATGGATTCTCTATAGTGTATACCGAGTGACTATTCCTACTTTTACACCCTTCGGTATATTAACTGTCCCTATAATGACTAGGATTCCCTCTATAGCGTAACAGAGTGAATATTCCTCTATCTATACCCGATTATCGTATTATTAACAGTCCCGCTATAGACTAGGATTCTATACGAATTACAGAGGTGGATATTCCTCATTTAATAACCCTTCGTATTATGACAATTCCCGTCGTGTAAGGACAGGATTCTTCTATAGGTATACAGAAGTGAATATTCTTCCATTATACCCTTCGTATTATTACAGCCCGCTATAGGACTAGGATTCTTATAGCGTATACAGATTTAATATTCCTCATTTTATAACATCCTCGTATTATGACAAGATCCCCGCTATAAGGCTGGAGTCTCTATAGTGTATAAGAGTGAATACTTCCTCATTTATACCCTTCGTATTTTACACGAGTCCCCCAACTTGTAAGGCATAGGATTTCCTTATAGTGGTATACCAGAGTTGAAGAATTTCCTCATTTAAATACCCGTTCGTATATTACAATCCCGCTATTAAGGACTAGGATTCTCATAGTGTATACAGAGTGAGCATATCCCCTTTATACCCTTCGTATTACAGAGTTAATGTTCCTCTTTTATCCTTTCGTATTAATTACATCCCCGCTATAAACGGGATAGGATTCTCTATAGTCGTATACAGAGTGAATATCCTATTACTTACCCTTCGTATTATTCTAGTCCCCGTCTTAAGACTGAGGGATAATCTTATAGCGAGTATACAGAGTGAATATATGCCTACCATTTATATACGCCTTCGTATTATTACAGTCCCGCTGTACAGGCTAGATTCTCTATATTGTAATACCAGAGTGAATATCATCTCATTGAAGACCCTTGTCGGTTGATACGAGGATCCCCGCTATAAGGACTAGGATGTCTCTATAGTGTATGACAGAGTGAATTCTCATTTATACCCTGTCAGTATACATCTGCCAGTGCTCGCCGCTATAAGGACTAGGATCTCGAATAGTGCAATACAGAGTGACATATAACTCCTCATTTAACTACCTTAATAGATTATTACGAGTGTCCCGCAGCTACAGTGAAAGTATCGTAAGGATACACTTACACATGATGATAACAGACGTGAAGATATCACTATCATTATTAATCCCTTCTAGTATTATACTCAACATGTCCCCCGCTATAAGGACTAGGGATTCTCGAATAGCGTATGACCAGTGAAAATTCTATTTATACCCTTCATATATTCACGAGTCCCCTGCTATAAGGACTAGGAATTCTTCTATAGTGAATAGCAAGAGGTGGAATATCCTTCATTACAATCCCAGCTTCTATATTTACAGTACACCCCGCTCTATGAAGTTTAGGACTAGGATTCTCTTGTATCGTGTATGAAACAGCAGTGAAACTTCCTCAACTTATATATTAATCACCTTTATATTTTACCGTCCCGCCGCTAAGGACTAAGGATTCTCACTAGTAGTGTATTACGAAGTGAAATCCTCATTTATTATATTATACCCTCATATTATTACCAGTCCCCGCTATAATGATAGGATTCTCCTATAAGTGTATACAGAGTGAATACTCCCTCATTATACCCTCGATTATTAATTACAGTCCCGTCATAAGGACTAGGATTCTCTATAGTGGATACAGACGTGAAATTCCTCATTTATTACCCTTCATTATATACAAGTCCCCGCTATAAGGACTAGGATTCTCTATAGCAAATGTATACAGAGTGAATTTCTCAATTATATACCCTTCAATTATTACAGTCCCTGCTATAAGGATTGATGGATACTCTGTAGTTTATAATAGAGGGAGAACAACGTTTAGCAGATTATAGCCTTTTTGGCACCTCTAAACCCTATACTTAATACTCCCCAATTATTTAATGCGCCCACATTCTCGTCCTCATCTTCTTTACTATTGATATATAAAAAAAACTTTTGGGTTGGACTGCGTTGTTTGCTATTGTATTTATTATTTTTTAGCTAGTTAATTGCTTTCTTGACACCTCTTTATTACAGATTTTATACTCCTGTAAGACTGTTCTTCCTCGATTTCACAAACATAAAAGCCATTTTCTATATTTCTAATTTCCCTTTTTAGCCTGAGCATTTAAGCCATGCAAGTAGTGGGCCCTACTTTTTTTTTACACTTTTTACTAAAGGTATAATTTAGAAATGTTTATAGTTTGATATCCCTTCAAGCAGTCCACTTCTTTTCAGTATCCTTACCTAGGAACAACCCCCCACCCCAAACCCACCCTTTAGCATGTATGCAGGAATGATTCTTTAATAGATGGAAATTAGGTTTTTGATAACCTATTCCACTTTTTTTTTTTTGCACCCTATATTAAATGACAACATATCATGATCACTATTCCTCCCTAAGCTTACCTTAACTCCATCTCCATATGAGATCAGTTCTATAGGAACAGCTGCTCTATACTATAAAGGGCTCTGTTTAGTGAATCCCTGTTGAAAGGTCTTGAAGTTTTGGTGGATAACAACTTAAAGGTAGCAAGCAGGCCAGGCGGGCAACAGCCGAGCCAGCATGGGATTGTCTGTATAAAGAGAGGTATGGATCAAGGGAGGAAAATGGTATTCTCCATTTACAAAGCATTGGAAGGCCTCATTAGCAATATGCGGTGAGTTTTTTGATTGGACATGTAAAGTGTTCAGAAGAAGAGCAACTAATTAATAAGGGGACTGGAGGCGCTTGAATATAAAGACAGATGTTACAATTATGCATATTGATAGGAGAAAGGAGCTTCCGGGGATTTGATTCACCATATTTAAATACATTAATGGTCACAAAATAATTATTTGGGGCCATTGTCCACCAATAGACATGTCAGAGGACACGTGGACATCCCTTTAGGACTGGAAGAAAATAATTCTTGTTTAACATAGAGGCACACACACCCTCCTTTCTTATTAAGTCAGTCATGTCTAAATAAGGAGTATCCTTACTGGCCGTCATGTGAATCATTTAGCCATGTTTCTGCGATAAATCATACCTTTCCTTTAAAGCTATTCTAGTTCCCCAGTTTTTCCAGATAGATTTTTGAATTTGTAAAAACAGACCTTTTAGATTTAATTTAATTTTATTGCCCCTTTGATGTACAGACTCCTTATGGTCTATGCCCCCCCTTCCTCCAAGAATTATCTGTGTCTAAATACCCCCCCCAATACACTCAAACCCTCTAGCCATCTTCTCCCTCAAAATAGCACACCGTATTTATGAAAACTTACATTTGTGGTCCTTGCTTTAACTGTGGCCCCCAACTCTCTGAAATCATGTTAAAGACTCGCCTCCTCCTCTAACTTATCATTGGCAACCAACATGAACCAAGACCGCGGGTCACTCCAGCCCCATCCAATAATCGATTACATGATCCACCGCATGTTGAACCCTATACCACGGCAGGCAACACACTGTTCGGCAATTATATAAAACTAGATGAGGGGTCTTTCAATTTGGATCCAGAGAGATTCATGGGTAAGTATAGAAACAGAAAAAAAGTCTCACACATGCAGAAAATGCTTTAAACTCCCAATTTATTCCATAGTTAAATACAAAATTGTAAACAGATCGGGGGAGACAGAATCATTGTATTACTAACGCATTTGTTTTACATTTTGTTCGCCATGTAGGGTCTTGGCAGCAGATTACCCTACTTTCTAATAATGGAGTCCCCTACCACCTGTCCCTCCCTTGTATTAGAGATTTGTCGGTCCCCTGGGTGCTCAAGGGATCAGCTCATTCCTACTGAGCTGTCGTCCTCTGCTTCATCACCCAACACGGCAAATCTGTTGGGATCAACCAGCTTGGAAGGAGCATCCCTACCCTTCCGTCCCACTCCCCCTGGTGACCCTTACAAATCTATCTTCCTTCACCACCTTATCTGCCCCATCTCAACCCTCCAGTCTTTGGCCCCTGCCAGTACCTGCATTCCTCCCAGATTTGAAATGCTTTAGATTCTGACACTAAGATTCCAAATGGGCAAACTCACTCACTCTAACCATACATGGTCCCTTGATCAGCATCACGCTCCAGGATCCCTACATGTGGCAGGATGCACATTGCTTGGACCCAACACATCTGTCCATAGACAGTAATAACAGCAATATAACAGTCTTGTTGTTAAACCCTTCCTGTGTTACCACAAATTACTGCACTGCCATAAAACACAACACGTTTTCAGAGGGACATACAACTCACACACCTTGTAGCATGGAGGCGAAGGGTTGGCGTTGGGGAGTGTTGGGGACTTTTCAAGCGCTTTAAAATTGCTGCTTCTGTCCCTGATTTTATGACCAGTAGAAGCAGATGGGACGTGCAGGGGAATCCTTGATGGATGGACGGTGTTGGATATTGGTGCTAAACAATATTTTCATGTGGCAGGGAGTTTATGTCTTGTTAATCGCCAGAATGCAGAATATGATGAACACATGCATTACAGACACTGGAAATAAACACTTGCATAGCGCCATCGGTGGGTTAAACGTGGAGATGGAATGACTTGCTATTATTACTGCAGATGGAAAGGCGGATGGTACGTGTGTCTAAAAAAGGCAATACCATTATCATCATTCACAAGCAGAGTTGGGTGGACACGGGACGGAGAAACTCACGAACAGTCTGTCCAGGACACTAGAGATGTCTGACTTCACACAAATCCGCTCTCCGCTCGAGGAAAATCCGCTAGCGGACCCATTAAAACCTATAAAATGAAAATGATTCTTCGAAAATACGAGGATTCTTCGCGAATACGGAACCCAAACTTGGCTGGCTCCGTCGCCAAAATGCGAAGAAAAAAATCTGCGAAATTTAGAATTTACGTGGATTTCTCATATTTTTGCGTTATTTAGAAAATTTGGAAAAAGCGGTTCGGAAAAGTTCGGAAGGCGGAAAAACCTGGAAAATCCGCGATATCCGCCGTTTGCGAACGCTGGTAAAATCCGCCGCAGGTCCGGGTTCGGATCCGCGAACGGATCCATTAAAACCTATTAAAATAAAGATTTTTTCGAAAATACGAGGATTCTTCGGAAATACGGACCCGAACATGTGGCTTGCTCCGTCCCAAAATGACGAAGAAAAATCTGCGAAATTTAGAATACGAGGATTCACGTATTTTGCGTAATTTCGAAAATTTTCAAAAAACGCGGTTCGGAAAAGTTTGGAAGGCGGAAAACCTGGATCCGGGTTCGGAATCCCGCGACGGGCCATCACTATCCAGGACCAACGCTCCAGTTGCCAGGGCCTAGCCAGAAATCAGGGATATTATATAGTTACGAATTACCAGAATCCATTAGGCTAAATTACATTTCAGCTTTTATCTAGTTAACTTAAAGGAGAACTAAACTATTTTTTTCCTTTTAATCCGAATGTGAACGTTTCTCCCCAGAACACCTGCACATTGTAAGATTCTCTCTCTAGATAGATTTATCTATTAGCTTCTGTAACAAAGAAGGTTCCATGTTGTTGCCAGTACAACTCATAGTCCGTGTTGGCTTCAAAGAGCCACGCCCCCGGACCCCGGAGTTCACTGTCTCTATGTGACAGAGTTTCAGTTCGGTTTCAAGGAAAGATAAAGTTTCTTACATGTACTGACATCCCACTTAGTAGCCTTGGGACATAGGGGGAAACCTTTCTTTTTAGCATACACAGTTATAGAAAGTTTGCAGATTGTGACCCCATACATATATTTTTTGTGTTCGTATCAGAGGGAGGATGATCTTGAGCTGTAACTGATTGGCTGTCAGCTTCCAGGAAGCAAGGCCTGCCAGTTTCCTGTGTACTGTGTACACTTATTCTGGGTGTTCCCAGACTAAGGTGAATTAGAGAGGAGCTGACAGGTTAATTCATAAAATCACCCAGACATCCCTGCAAAGGGGAGGAGAGACACAACTTTTTGTGTCTTTGTGATGTGCCCCTATGTTGTGTGAAGATTTAGTTCCCCTTTAAATTTCAATGATATTTTACACACCAAAGCACTGGATATTCGATCTGTGATATTAAATAAAATCTAGTGTTCTAGGTCCCCCTTACAAAATGACCTTACAGCCCCCCAGGAACATTTAACCACATTTCCTAACACACAGATTACTTGGAAAATCGTCTTTTAGACCCTCTGAATTGGGCTCCATCATGCTTATAATTTCATCAAGCTCCCTGGAGCTGAGTCAGCAAATTGGGATTTCCATTGGCGCACAATAATCTGGTTTGGATTTAAACTAAAAACCCTAACTCGCAAATAGGAAAAATATCTCTCAGCTTTCTTCCTACTGTTCGTGATATCGAGCGATTTACCTTTGTTGCTGCCCTGGGCCGCGATTTCTTGTGCCAACCCCCACTAGTTCTGACCTAAGATCCCACTATTTCCTATTATGGCGTTTAAATCAATTAGCAGGAACAAAAATGAAACACAGTTCCCCGGTTCTGCTACAACCACCATTCATACATGGGATATATGGAGTATATATAGGGATGATGTGGTATGTAGGATATATGGGATTATAATGGGATATGGTATGTAGGATATTGGGATAGATATATGTATATATGATATGTGGGAATTAGTATCTATGGGAGATATGGAATATATGGGAAATAGTTTTAATAGGGAAGATATGGAATTATGTGGAATATACGTATATATGGGTATGGATATGGGAATTTAGTAAATGATGAAGGAAACTGTGGATAGTAATATGGGAGATATGGAATGTGGGCAAATGATAGGTATATGGGAGATATGGACTATATGGGAAATATAGTATTAGGGAGAATGGAATATACTTCCTGCACCGGAAACCAGTATATCCTGCTCCTGAAACCGATCCTAGATCTCCGGAAACCAGTATCTTCATGCACCAGAACTCGGCACAGTAACAAATCTGCTGGAAATATACGTTTGTTTTGTAGATGCAAAAGCCCAATTTGTAAGAAAATATCTATCTGCGCACAAGACTGATATAATGATAGGGGAGGGGGGTTGGGTCAGAGGCAAGAACTACCAGGGGGACCACAGGGGTCCCAGGAGCCAAGTGGGCCCCATCCTCTTTCAGAAAACCTCTGTGGATTAAGCATGGATAGGGGCCCCATCATAGTTTTCTGGGGGGCACGTGATTCCTAGTTGCTATGCTTTTTTCTGCCAATTGTCCTGGAGAGACAGTAATTGGACTTGCTGAGGTGGATTGAGTTGTAGGTCTCACCACGGTGACATACTTATTAATAAACACATTTAATTAACAATGCATATAATTATTTAAATTGGCCGTGTCTTTATTTTGATGTTTGCTGCTCTCCAGCACACCTCCTCTGACCATGTGCAAGCTCATAGAGAATCTTATACAGGGGCGTTAACATTGAGTGGTAATGTGCTTCAGGGACATCTGGGGGTTAAGAATTGCTATTCTGAGGTTTGAGGAGAGAGGGAATTTACATTTTCATTTGCTGGTTTTTGAGATGCCGTTTAATTAGGGGGATTGTGGGCGTTAAAATTCTGTATGCTCCAACTTATTTCCAGCTTGGTTTCAATCTATTTCTGACAGAGCGAAGGGAATCCTGTTATTAATCCTATAGGGTTTATCCTATTGGCCCCAAACACTGAATGAACTCACATTTATCTTTTAAAAATCCATACAGAGTAAAATATACACCCCAGGGCATATACCATTCTTTACACTAGAATAACATGTCTTGGTGTGGTAGGCAGGGATTTGTCTGATTGGGAATGTCAGAGTTCAACTCTATTTAACCCGAAAAGTGCTAGAGGATGTTTGTCAGAAGGCAAGGGAAAGAATCCTAACCACTGTATGACAACCTCTTATACCTTCCCCATGGCAATTAAATAACAATATAAAGACATGTGAATATGGTTTTGCAATTGGAAGATGAAAAACAATATAAATATGGTTATGACATCATTTGGTAAATGAAAAACAATATATAAATATGTTTTTTGGTTGTTGGTTTTTTTGTATGACTCATGGTAATGAAAAACAATTAATATGGTTGACATGATTTGGTAAATGAAATAACATATAAACATGGTTATGAACATCATTGATGGAGAATAAAAAATTATGGTTATGAACATTGGTGATGATAACAATATAAATAAGGTATGATATCTGTTGGTAGATAAATAACAGTATAAACATTATGACATCATTGGAAGGTGAACAATATAATATACGGTTGTGACATGGTTGGTTGATGAACAACAATATATATATATTGATAATGGGGTAGTATGACATCATTGGTAGAGGAATAACAATATAAATACGATTACTGCATGTTGGGACGTCTCTATATTGAGAGATATAATTACTATTGCAAGAACTTGACCAGTTGTTGATAGGTTTTTTCTCACAAAGGGAATTGATTACTGAAACATCTTTACCAGATCTCAATCCTTGTTCCCATTAGAAAGGATAAACCTGCAGTGAATTAGAACAATGTTTTTTACAGGAACTCTCCTTCCTTGCCACAATTTTGATCGTCTATGGGACAGTTCACCACTGCTAATCAGACTGTGTTCCCTCTAAGCTGCGACTCTCTGCATACTCACAACCCCACAGGCATAAGTGGTGTACGAACAGTTAAATCTGCTGGAATATGAGCATGTGCGCTTCTAACATGTCAAACCCAGGAAGCATGGTAAGAATTGGTACCATGACCCAACATTGTGGGAACTCTACCTTGGCCATGTGGCCACTCCTAGGCTTTTTCCCCATGGGTTAATATTAACCCCACTGCACCAAATTTCAGTCGGTAGACCCAAATAAAAATACTGCCACAATTTTCACCATGACTGAGCTGACCAATGTCCGTGCAAATGACACCATCACTATGGAATCGATTATTTTTAACACCAAAGGTGGTCACCAAAACTAGTGCAAATGAATTCCTTGCTGCTATTAATCTGCAGCCACAATCAGGTGCAACCAAACTCGCTAACGCATTAACCAGATAGTAACCTGTAAAAAAGCATAACCTAGTATGTCAACTAGTTATAAAGCATTACCTAGGTTGAAGTAACTAAGTATAAAGCATTACCTAGTTTATACTTAAACCTAGTATAAAGCATTTTATCTGAACTGGTATACAAGCATTAACTAGTATATGTAACTAGGTAGAAAGCGTTTACCGTATAATTAAGCTGTCTTACTGATATTACTAGTACGCAAACCTAGTATATAACAATAAGCATGCATGCATACGTAACCGGGTATAAAGCATTAACACTAGTATAGTAACCGTTATAAAGATTAACATAGTATAGTAACCTAGTATAACAGCATTAACTAGTATAGAACCTGGTATAAGCATTATCCTAGTATATACCTGTAAGTCTATAGTAACCTAGGTATAAAGCAGTAATGGGAAATTATAGAATGGGAAGATATGGAATATTGGGAATATAGTAATATATGGAGATTGGAAATTATGGGAAATATAGTAAATATGGGAGATATGGAATATATGGGGAAATATGAATTATATATGGGAGATATGGATTATATGGGAAATATAGTATACTAGGGAAGCTATGGAATATAGGGAAATATAGTATAAGGGAGATATGGAATCATATGGGAAAAATATAGTATATATGGGAGATAGGGATATATGTGGGAAATATAGTAATATGGGAGATATGGAATATGGGGAAATATAGATATATGGGAGATATGGAAATATGGGAAACTAGTAATATATGGGAGATATGGAATATGTGGGAAATATAGTATATATGGGAGATATGGACTATGGGAAATATAGTATATATGGGAGATATGGAATATATGGGAAAATATAGTATATCTATGGGAGATATGGCAATATATGGGAAATGTAGTATATATGGAAGATATGGAATATGTGGGAAAGAAATATAGTATGATATGGGAGATATGGAAAGTATTTGGGAAAAGTATAGTATGGGAGATATGGAAATTGGAAGTAGTATATATGGAAGATATGGAATAGTGGAAATATAGAGATGGGGATAGGAATATATGGGAAAATAGTATATATGGGCGATAGGGAATATGTGGGAAATATAGTATATTGGGAGATAGGAATATGTGGAAATATAGTATATATGGGAGATATGGAATATGTGGGAAATATAGTATATATGGGAGATATGGAATATATGGGAAATATAGTAATATGGGAGATAATGGAATATTTGGGAAATATAGTATATATGGGAGATATGGATATATGGGAAATAGTATATAGGGAGATATGGAATATATGGAAATATAGTATATATGGGAGATAGGAAATATGGGAAATATAGTATATAGGAGATATGGAATATATGGGAAATATAGTATATATGGGAGATATGGAATATATGGGAAATATAATATAGGGGGATATGGAATATATGGGAAATATAGTATATATGGGAGATATGGAGATATGGGAAAATATAGTATATATGGGAGATATGGAATATATGGGAAATATAGTATATATGGGAGATATGGAATATATGGGAAATATAGTATATATGGGAGATATGGAATATATGGGAAATATAGTATATATGGGAGATATGGAATATATGGGAAATAAATATATGGGAGATATGGAATAGATGGGAAAATAGTATATATGGGAGATATGGAATATATGGGGAATATAGAGTAATATGGAGATATGGAATATATGGGAAATATAGTATATATGGGAGATATGATATATGGGAAATATAGTATATATGGGAGATATGGAATATATGGGAAATATAGTATATATGGGAGAGTATGGAATATGTGGGAAATATAGTATATATGGGAGATATGGAATATATGGGAAATATAGTATATATGGGAGATATGGAATATGTGGGAAATATAGTATATATGGGAGATATGGGATATATGGGAGAATATAGTATATATGGGAGATATGGAATATATGGGAAATATAGTATATATGGAGATATGGAAATATGGGGAAAATATAGTATATATGGGAGATATGGATATATGGGAAATATAGTATATATAGGGAGTATGGAATATAGGGAAATATAGTATATATGGGAGATATGGAATATATGGGAAATATAGTATATATGGGAGATATGGAATATAGTATGGGAAATTATAGTATATATGGGAGATATGGAATATATGGGAAACATAGTATATATGGGAGATATGGAATATATGGGAAATATAGTATATATGGGAGATATGGAATATATGGGAAATATAGTAATATGGGAGATATGGAATATATGGGAAATATAGTAAATATGGGAGATATGGAATATATGGGAAATATAGTAAATATGGGAGATATGGAATATCGGAAAATATAGTAATATGGGATAGTTATAGAATATATGGGAAATATAGTATATATGGGAGATATGGAATATATGGGAAATATAGTAAATATGGGAGATATGGAATATATGGGAAATATAGTATATATGGAATATATGGAAGATATTTGTCATTTTTAAAAAAAATAGCTTTTTTATTTCTAGACAAGATGAAAAAAAGACACCGTAATGATTTTCTACTGTAGGTCTGGGCTCAGGCTTCTAGATTAGACTCAGGCTCCTATGCAAGGAAATCAGTATCTTCCTGCACTGGAAATCAGTATCTTCCTGCACCGGAAACCTGTATCTTCCTGCACCGGAATCAGTATCTTCCTGCACCGGACACTGTATCTTCCTGCACCGGAAAACCAGTTATCTTCCTGCACCGGAAGAACCAGTATCTTCTGACCGACGATTTCAGTATCTTCCTGCACCGGAAACCAGTATCTTCCTGCTCCATCAGTATCTTCCTGCACCGATCAGTATCTTCTGCACCGGAAACCAGTATTTCCTGCACCGGAAACCAGTATCTTCCTGCACCGGAAACCAGTATCTTCCTGCACCGGAAACCAGTATCTTCCTGCAACCGGAAACCAGTATCTTCCTGCACCAGAAACCAGTATCTTCCTGCACCAGAAACCAGTATCTTTCTGCACCGGAAACCAGTATCTTCCTGCACCGGAAATCAGTATCTTCCTGCACCGGAAACCAGTATCTTCCTGCACCGGAAACCAGTATCTTCCTGCACGGAAACCAGACTCATCACCGGATCAGATCTTCCTGCACCGGAAACCAGTATCTTCCTGCTCCGGAAACCAGTATTCTTCCTGCACCGGAAATCAGATCTTCCTGCACCGAACCAGTATCTTCCTGCACCGGAACCGTATTTCCTGCCCGGAAACGATCTTCCGACCGGAAATCGTATCTTCCTGCACCGAAACCAGTACTCACGGACCTGATCTTCCGCACCGAATGCAGTATCTCCTGCACAGAAACCAGATCTTCCTGCACCAGAATCCGTCATCTTCCTGCACCAGAAAACCAGTATCTTCCTGCAACAAAATCGTATCTTCCTGCACCGGAAACCAGTATCTTCCTGCACCGGAAATCAGTATCTTCCTGCACCGGAAACCAGTATCTTCCTGCACCGGATCAGTATCTTCCTGCACCGGAAACCAGTATCTTCCTGCACCGGAAACCAGTATCTTCCTGCACGGAAACCTGTATCTCCTGCACCAGAATGTAGTATCTTCCTGCATCAGAAACCTGTATCTTCCTGCACCAGAAACCGATCTTCTGCACGGAACTGTATCTTCCTCGCACCGGAAAATCAGTAATCTTTTCTGCACCAGAAACCAGTTATCTTCCTGCACCAGAAATCCAGTATATTAATGCACCAGAAAACCGGTATCTCTGCACCGAAACCGTATATTATGTACCGAAACCAGTATCTTCCTGCACCGGAAATCAGTACTTCCCCAATCTTCTGACAACGCAAACCAGTATCTTCTGTACCAGAATGCAGTATCTTCCTGCACAGAAACCTGTATATCTCCTGCACCGTTCAGTATCGTCATGCACGGAACCAGTATCTTCCTGCACCAGAAACCAGTATCTTCCTGCACCGGATCAGTATCTTCCTGCACCGGAAACCAGTATCTTCCTGCACCGGAAATCAGTATCTTCCTGCACCAGGAAAAACCAGTATCTTCCTGCACCAGAAACAAGTATACTTCCTGCACCGGAAATCAGTATCTTCCTGCCAACCGGAACACAGTATCTTCCTGCACCGGAAACCTGTATCTTCCTGCACCAGAATGCAGTATCTTCCTGCACCAGAAACCAGTATCTTCCTGCACCAGAATCCAGTATCTTCCTGCACCAGAAACCAGTATCTTCCTGCACCAAAATCATTATCTTCCTGCACGGAAACCAGTATCTTCTGCACGCGAAACGATCTTCTGCACGGAAAACCAGTATCTTCCTGCACGGATCAGTATCTCCTGCACCGGAAACCAGTATCTTCCTGCACCGGAAACCAGTATCTTCCTGCACCGAAACCAGTATCTTCCTGCACCGGAAACCTGTATCTACCTGCACCCGAATGTAGTATCTTCCTGCATCAGAAACCTGTATCTTCCTGCAACCAGAAACCAGCATCTTCCTGCACCGGAAACCTGTACTTCCTGCACCGGAAATCAGTATCTTTCTGCCACCAGAAACCAGTATCTTCCTGCACCAGAAATCAGTATCTTCCTGCACCGGAAACCGGTATCTTCCTGCACTGGAAACCAGTATCTTCCTGCACCGGAAACCAGTATCTTCCTGCACCGGAAGGAAAATCAGTATCTTCCTGCACCGGAAACCAGTATCTTCCTGCACCGGAAACCAGTATCTTCCTGTACCAGAATGCAGTATCTTCCTGCACCAGAAACCTGTATCTTCCTGCACCAGAAACCAGTATCTTCTGCACCGCAGTATCTCCGCAACCGGAAACCATCTCCTGCACGGAACCATTCTCTGCACCGGATCAGATTTCATGCACCGGAAACCAGTATCTTCCTGCACCGGAAATCAGTATCTTCCTGCACCGGAAACCAGTATCTTCCTGCACCGGAAACCTGTATCTTCCTGCACCAGAATGCAGTATCTTTCCTGCACCAGAAACCAGTATCTCCGCACCAGAATCCAGTATCTTCCTGCATCAGAAACCAGTATCTTCCTGCACCAGAAACCTGTATCTTCCTGCACCGGAAACCTGTATCTTCCTGCACCGGAAACCTGTATCTTCCTGCACCGGAAATCAGTATCTTTCTGCACGAGAAACCAGTATCTTCCTGCACCAGAAACCAGTATCTTCTTGCACCGGAAACCAGTATCTTCCTGCACTGGAAACCAGTATCTTCCTGTACCGGAAACCAGTATCTTCCTGCACCGGAAACCAGTATCTTCCTGCACCGGAAACCAGTATCTTCCTGCACCGGAAACCAGTATCTTCCTGCACCGGAAAACCTGTATCTTCCTGCACCAGAATGTAGTATCTTCCTGCACCAGAACGGTATCTTCCTAACCAGAAACCAGTATCTTCCTGCACCGGAAACCTGTATCTTCCTGCACCGGAACCTGTATCTTCCTGCACCGGAAACCAGTATCTCCTGCAACGAAACCAGTTTTCCCACCGGAAACCTGTATCTTCCTGCACCAGAAACCAGCATCTCCTGCACCGGAAACCAGTAATCTCTGCACCGGAAACCAGTATTTCCTGCGACATATTGCACAGAAACTGGCACAGTAACAATCTGCTGGAATATACGTTTTGTTTTTGTAGTGCAAAAGCCCAATTTGTAGAAAAATATATATCTGCGCACGTGACTGATATAATGATAGGGGGAGGGGTTGGGTCAGAGGCATAACTACCAGGGGAGGAACACAGGGGGTCCCAGGAGCCAAGTGGGCCCATCCTCTTTCAGAAAACCGCTTTGGATTAAGCATGGATAGGGGCCCCATCATAGTTTTCTGGGGGGCACCGTGTTCCTAGTCTGCTATTCTGCCAATTGTCCTGGAGAGACAGTAATTGGACTTGCGAGGTGGATTGAGTTGTAGGTCTCACTCACGGTGACACTATATTATAAAACACATTATTATTACAATTGCCATAAATTATTTAAATTGGCCGTGTCTTTATTTTGATGTTTGTGCTCCTCCAGCACCTCTTGACCATGTGCAAGCTCTAAGAGTCTTATACAGGGGCGTTAACATTGAGGTGAATGTGCTTCAGGGACATCTGGGGGTAAGAATTGCTATTCTGAGGTTTGAGGAGAGAGGAATTTACATTTTCATTTGCTGGTTTGAGATGCCGTTTAATTAGGGGGATTGTGGGCGTAAAATTCTGTATATGCTCCAACTTATTTCCAGCTTGGTTTCAATCTATTTCTGACAGAGCGAAGGGAATCCTGTTATTAATCCTATAGGGTTTATCCTATTGGCCCCAAACACTGAATGAACTCACATTTTATCTTTTAAAATCCATACAGAGTAAAATATACACCCCAAGGGCAATATACCATTCTTTACACTAGAATAACATGTCTCTGGGGGTAGGCAGGGATTGTCTGATTGTGGAATGTCAGAGTTCAACTCTATTTAACCCGAATAATGTGCAGAGGATTGTTTGTCCCAGAGGCAAGGAAAGAATCCTACCACTGATGATGACAACTCTTTATACCTTCCCCATGGCAATCACATACAATATAAAGACATTGTGAATATGGTTATTGCATAATAGAAGATGAAAACAATATAAATATGGTTATGACATCATTTGGTAATGAAAAAAATATATAAAATGGTTATGACATCATTGGTAATGAAAAACAATATAAATATGGTTATGACATCATTGATAGATGAATACAATATAAAATGGTTATACATCATTGGTAGATGGATACATATAAATACAGGTATGATATCTTGGTAGATAAATAACAGTATAAAACATTTATGACATCATTGGAAGGTGAAAACAATATAAAACGGTTATGACTATGTTGGTTGATGAATACAATCTATATATATATATATGGGTATGACATCATGGTGGATAGAGGAATAACATAATAATATGGTTATGAAATCATTGGTAGATGGTATAACATATAAATACAGTTATGACATAATTGGTAAATGAAATAAAAATAAAATGCAGTTATGACATCATAGGTAGGTGAATAACAATTATATAATATATATATATGGTTATGACATCATGGTAGATGAAAACAATATTTACACGGTTATGACATCATTGGTAGGGAATAACAATATAAATACGATTATAGCATTGTTGGACTCCATCTATAACAGATATAATAACTATTGCAAGAACTTGACAGTTGTTGATCAGGTTTTTCTCACAATCGGAATATTTCTGAAAACATCTTTAACCAGATCTCAATCCTTGTTTCCCATTAGAAAGGATATTAAACCTGCAGTGAATTAGAAACAATGTGATTTGTTTTAAGGAATCTCCTTCCTTGCACAATTTGATCTCTATGGGACAGTTCACCACTGCAATTCGATGGTTCCCTCTAAGCTGCGCTCTCCTGTCACACTCATACACTCCACAGGATAAGTGGTGTAAACAGTTAAATATGCTGTGAGAATATGAGCAGTTGCCGTGTCTACCAGTGTCCAACCAGGAAGCATGGTAAGAATTGGTACCTGGACCCAACATTGTGGAATCCCTTGGCCATGTGGCCCTCCTAAGGCTTTTACCCATGGTTAATATTCAACCCCACGCACACAAATTTCAGGTCGGTCAGACCAAAATATCTGCCACAATTTTCACCATGATGAGCTGACAAATGGCTCACGTGCAATGACACATCATATGAATCGATTATTTTTAACACAGAAGGTGTCACACAACTGTGCAAATGAATTCCTTCTCTATTTAATCTGCAGCACAATCAGGTGTCAAAACCGGCATAAAGCATTAACTAGAAGAAGAAAGATTAACCTAGTATAGTAACTGTATAAAGCATTAACCTAGTATAGTACTAGTCTAAAGAAATCATTAACCTAGTATAGTACTGGTATAAGCATATACTAGGATAGTAACATCTGGTAAAAGCATTTACCTAGAATATAACTAGCTAACCTAGTGGTATAAAGCATTAACCTAGTATAGTAACCTGTATAAAGCATTAACTAGTATAGTAAACCTAGTATAAAGATTATTAAACATAGTATAGAACCTAGTATAAAGATAACATATATAGAACCTGGTATAAAAGCATAACATAGTATAGTAACTAGTATAAAAGCATTAAACTAGTATAGTACTGTTATAAGCTATCGTATAGTAACCTGATTATAAAGCATTATTAACATAGTATAGTTAACCTGGTATAAAGCATTACTAGATAGTACCTAGTATAAAGCATTAACCTAGTATAGTAAACCTGGATAAAGCATTAACATAGTATAGTTAACATAGTATAAAGCTTCACCTAGTATAGTAACCTTGTAAAAAGCATAACCTAGTTATAGTTAACCTGGTATAAAGCATGAACCTAGTATAGTAACCTGGTATAAAGCATTAACCTAGTATAGTAACCAGTATAAACATTAACCTAGTATAGTAACCTGTAGTAAAGATTACCTAGTATAGTAACCTGATAGCATATCAAGGATAGTAACCTAGATAAAAACATTAACCTAGTATAGTAACCTGTTAAAAGCATTACCTAGTATAGTAACCTGTTATAAGAATCATCCTAGTATAGTAACCTGTATAAGCATTAACCTAGTATAGTAACCTGGTATATAAAGCATTAACCTAGTATAGTAACACTAGTAATAAAGCATTAAAATAGTATAGTAAACCTAGTGTATAAAGCATTTACCTAGTATAGTAAAACCTGGTATAAAGCATTAACCTAGTATAGTAACTGGTATAAAGCATTACCTAGTATAGTAACCTGGTTAAAGCTTAACTAGTATAGTAACTGTATAAAGCATTAACTAGTATAGTAACCTGTATAAGCATTACCTAGTATAGTAACTGGTATAAGCATTAACTAGTATAGTAACCTGGTATAAACATTTACCTAGTATCGTAACCTGGTATAAGCATAACCTAGTATATAACCTGGTATAAAGCATTAACCTAGTATATAACCTGTGATATATACCTAAGAACTGGTATAAACATAACCTAGTAAGTACTGGTATAAAGTAACACTGGTATAAAGCTCAGTATAGTAACCTGGTATAAAGATTACCTAGATAGTAACCTAGTATAAAGCTATCATTAGGATGGACTAGAAATTGAACCCGAACCCGAGTTCTAGACAGATTTATGAGTGCACAAACTCAGACTTTTTGAGAACTCTTTGAACTACGAACATTTGGACTTTTCGAACTCGTGCTCCATAACCCTTAAATACGCGTTTGGAGCCTTCAAACTTGGCGATAACCCTCAAATGTGGTGTTCCTTAATCACAAATCGTCTCATAACTCTCAAATGGGGGCTTTGGTAACCCTCGTAGCCGGTGACAACCTTCATATGTGGCGTACGCTAACCCGAATGGCTAAAGTCCTTGAATTGGTGTTCGGTTACCTCGAATGTGGAATAACCCACAACTCAAGCAACTCCCTAACCCTAGAATGCGCGTGTTTGGTAACCCTAAATCTGACGATATCCTTCGATTGTACCATTTGCTTACCCTCAAATTTGGTCAAAACCTCGAATGTGGGTTCAAAACCGCCACGGATTCGGGTTTGGATCCGCGAAACTGGGCCATCACTAATTCACAGAAGGAGCATACTCTAATCTTTGAATTTGACCATAAACCTCAATGTAGCATTTGATAACCATCAAATTCGCCGTCGAATGTGCCATAACTCAGTAACCTTCGAAAATTCAATGATAGAGAAACCAGACAATTGCCTGATGTGAGTGGAAAGTTGGTTGTTTAAAAAGGTTTTGGTGATAGTGACTAGTGATGGCCCAGTTCGCGGATTACTCTTTCGCAAACGGCGGATATTGTGGGTTTCTGCCTTTCTACCCGAACTTTTTCGAAATTACAGGATTCCCTCGTATTTTCGAAAATGCATGAAATTCGTATTTTCGAGGATTTTCGAGGATTTTTTCATTTTAATGGGTCCGCTCGCGGATTTTCGAATTTTCTCTCGGAAATTTGCGAATCCTCGAGCGGACCATATTTTGCGAAGTTCGGACATCTCTATAGTGACGTGTTCCCCAGACCATTCCAGGTCCCACAGCCATTTACGGTAAGTTACCATTGTTATTTTAACCATATGTTATTAGAACTTTTCAAACTAGTTGTCCCATTGAATTACATGGGTCCTGTTTTCGAACTATCGAGCTATTGAACTTTTACTGAAGTTTGAAATGCGAACATGAACCAAACTTTAGAAGTTTGGCGATCTTAGCTATCATCTGATTGGCTGCCCGAGCGCCATTACATTTCCCTTGTCTGTGCTACTAGGAATCATCTAGAATCAGATGTTAATGTTCCTGACAATATTTCTATCCAAACAGACAATGTAAAACCACAGATCTTTTATGTATATCTGTAACATTAACCGGCATCCTGTCCACACGTCTGTAATTATATCTGGGAACAAGCTGGTTAGTCATCTAGTGACCTCAAAGGAATCGCCCGCGACCTTGTATAAAAACGAACAGAAAAGCAGTAAAATAGATCTGAACTGGACTCTACTGTAAAGCGGGGGACACACGATGAGATATTTCAGTGTATTGGTCGATCGGACCGAAATATTGCATCCGAAATGAAGCCATGTCCGACGATCATTCGTCCGAATCAGATGAAAGGACGATCGGACATGGTGAAAACCTCGTCCGATCGTGCGGTCCTCTATGACCGCATGATCGGTCGCGGTGACTTCGGACGCGGCTGCTTTTGTCGGCCTGACGACAGTCCCTCCTTCTCTGGCCGACCGGTCGAAAGTATCAATGGTCGTCAGGAGGAAAATCGCTAGGTGTGTACCTAACTTAAACAATTAACCGTCTGGCTATTCTAGTTACACCAACCCCAACGACCCAATGAAACCCCCCAACGCTACTTCCCCTTCAAAGCCTCTATACAGAGCAGATTATCACGTCTTTGGGGGGAAATTTAGTAACACGCGGTATCGGAAACCTATAATCCACCGATTAGTGTAAAGTATGACGCGTCTCTACACATAACCATGTGATACAAGTGTACTGTAATCAAATCTTACTGATTGTTTAACTTGCAACCACAATCGTAAACGTATGACCCCAATTGTGATGTACCTCTGCATCTTGATTTTACCAACCACAATTTTAATTGCATGATCATAATTGTAAAGTGGCAGCTGTAAAAGGCAAAATGTGCCACTCTGCTCTCTTCTTAAACCGGCCATCACCATCAGGATCTGATTGGGAATTTGCAAATCTCTCTGTGCAATGCGGACATCACACTGATCAATCCTATCGCCTCCCTCTACTGTAGTAAAGAATCTGTCCATCCAACCCGCTGTATAGGGGACCACAATTCCCTGTGTTTCCCTATGTGTCACTGTTCCTTCCTGTCCCTATATAAATATGAAGCCCACTGTGTAGACATGTGGGAACTGGCAGTCATGAACTGAGACTCATGTTGACATGTGGACTATATCCGTAAAGTGACAGTCCCTATATGTCACCTGACAAACCCCATAGCAGGGGAACCGACTCAGTTTAGGCAGAGTTTAATGCGGTGACTATGTGCCAGGAGAAAGGTGCATCCTGGGCATCTGTAATGCCTCCCCCTAAACACGCCCTTGACTACAATATAAAGTTAAACATCTTCAGTTAGGGCTAGGCCAAACTAGCGCGTTTTTCTGTCATTTGCGCGCGTGTTTCGCGCTAGCGATTGCGCCCGCTATCTTCGCTAAAATGGAAATCGCGGGAACGCGAAAATTCCCACGATTTCCGATGCGCGTGCGATTGCGCGTCCGTTCGCGTTTTGGTAACGCATGCGTTCACCATTTTTGGTGCGTTAACGCAGCATTTCCATAACACAAAAAGGCGAAAAACGCATGCGCAAAACGCGAAGGCACAAGAAAAGCGCACACAATCGCGTGCGATAACGCTCGTGTGCGTTGCAGTGTGGTCTCAGCCTTAAAGCAGCCTTGATAATGGGCTGTCTATGCAGCTGGTCTTCCTGGCTGTGCAAGGCTCTGGAATATAGGGACCAGACTCACTGTGATCACCCAGATCAGACTATTTCCTAATATATTCTATTTAGTGTCATGAATAAGATCTACAATCACTATTTATTTTTTATTTTCACTTTGGACCCAAGCGTGCCCCATCCTCTGTCACCCTATACGGTTTGGGTTACTGGTGCCTTTCCATCTTTTCATTCTATGTCTATAACAAAGCACAAGGCAACTTCCCAAAGTTGCAACTAGATCCAATGCCCATCTCCTTCCTTTCCAGCAACACAGCGCCATCTACTGGGGGGAAAAAATCCAAATATTTACATATTAACAATTCGCCTAATTTGGTGTCGATTAACGTTCTACCTTTGTGAATCATTTTTGCACCAGCGGTTTCAGATTTACGTATAAAATGCACCAACCTGGACTCAGTGCCATGCTAGTTGATATTTTAAACCTATTGGCAGAGGGCAAATGTGAAACTTCCCTTTAGAGTCCAGCAAAGCCAAGAAAAAAACTTTCTGTGAGGCCTCTGCCTTAAAGTTAAGAGCATGTGCACAGTCACTGACTATATGAAGGGATAGCAATCCACTATTTTCCAGATGTTAAAGTCCAGAATTCCCTAGCTGATATCCCCATTGTACCTGTAACTCCCATAAGATATCCATGACCTGTACTCATACAGTATATCCCATTGTACCTGCTCATTTCAACAGATATATCCCATGTGTACCAATACCTCTCATACCAGATATATCCCATTGTACCGCTCCTCTCATACAGAATATTCCCATTGTACCTGTACCTCCCATACAGATGATCCCATTGTTACCTGCTCCTCTCATAAACAGATTATCCAAAATCTGTAACCTGTTCTCATACAGATATTCCCATTGTACCTGCTCCTCCATACAGATTATCCCATTGTACGCTGTACCTCAAATCAGATTATCCCATTGTACCTGTACCTCCCATACAGAATATCCCTTGTCCTGTTTAACAACTTATTCATTGACTGCTTGCTTCTCATACAGGATTATCCCATTGTACCTGCTCCTTCACAGACATACAGATCTAATCCATTAAGTTATCTGTCTACCTCCCATACAGCTATATCCCATGTTGTTACCTGCTCCCTCACTACAGGATATTCCACTTGTACCTGTACTCCCTACAGATATATCCCATTGTACTGTACCTGCCCATACAGATATATCCCATTGTACCGGTACCTCCCATAAGATATATCCCATTGTACCTTGTACCCTCTCATACAGATATATCCCATTGTACCTGTACCTCTCATACAGATATATCCCTATGTACCGTGCTCCTCTCATACAGATATAATCCCATGTAACCTGTACCTCCCATATCAGATATATCCCATTTGACCTGTACCATCCCATACAGATGATAACCCATTGTACCTGTACCCTAACCCCTACACGATATATCCCTTGTACCTGTACCTCCCATAACGATATATCCCAGTTGTACCTGTCCGCCCATACGATAGTTATCCCATTGTACATGTACCTCCCATAGATATATCCCATTGTATCTGCTACCTCCCATACAGATAATCACATGTCCTGACCGTCATCGTATACCTGTACCTGTCCCATATCACATAATCAAAGTCTCCATGGATATCCCATTGTACCTGTACCTCCCATTACAGCTAAAAATCCCATTGTACCTGCTCCTCATACGATATATCCACATTTACCTGCTCCTCCCATACGATATGATCCATTGTATCCTGTCTCCCATACAGATATATCCCATGTACCTGCTCCTCTCATACAGATGATATCCCATTGTACCTGTACCTCTCATACAGATATATCCCATTGTACCTGTACATCCCATACAGATATATCCCATTGTGACCTGTACCCTCTCCATCGATTATCAGGTATCTCCCTATCGAATATCCCATTGACTCTCTCATACAGATATATCCCACTTGTACCTGACTATACATAATCCCTGTACTCTTCTTCATCCAGTATATCCCATTGTACCTGTACCTCTCATACAGATATAACCCTTGTACCTCTCCTCGCAATACCATAAGATTCCCATTGTACCTGGACCTTCAACAGATAATATCCCATGTACCGCTCCCCTCCTCCATACAGATATATCACATTGTACCCTGCCCTCCATACAGATATTCCCTTGTACCTGCTCCTCTCATTAAGATATATCCCATTGACCTGGCTACCTCCTCATACAGATATATCCATTGTACCTGACTCCTATCCATACAGATATATCAATTGTACCTGTCCTCTCCTACAGATATATCCCATTGTACCTGTCCTCCCATACAGATATATCCCATGTAACCTTGCCTCCTCTCATACGATAATCCCATTGTACCGAGCTCCTCCCATACAGAATTCCATCGTCTATAGGAATCCCTGTAATCTTTGTACCTGCTCCTCTCATACAGATATATCCCATGTACCTCACCGCTCCATACTCGTACAATATCTCCCATTGTACCGCTTCCTGCCCTACCGAATACATGGACCTGATTCTCATACGAAGATCCCATTGTCCTGCATCTCAAACTCACACAATATATCCCATTGTACCTACCTCCAATAAGATATAACCATTGTACTGTACCTCCATACAGATATATCCCATACTACCTTACCGATATCCCAGGGTAACCTTCCCCATACAGATAATCCCATTGGTACCTTGCTCCTTTTCTCATACGGATATATCCCATGTACCTGCATCCTCTCATACAAATATATCCCCCATTGTGATATTAAATCCCATGTATCCTCCTCTCATACAGATAGATCCCAATGTACCTGCTCCTCCCATACAGATAGTAATCCCATTGTACGCAGCTACCTCTCATACAGAGATAGCCATTGTACCCGTGTACCTCTCATACGATATATCCATTGTCCGTCTGTACCTCCCATTAAAGATTATCCCATTGTACCTGCTCCTCCCTACGATATACCTAAAATCCCATTGTACCTGCTCCTTCATACAGATATCCCATTGTACCTGTACCCTCTCATACAGAAATATCCCATGGGACCTGTACCTACCAACAGGTAATCTCCATTGTACCTGTACCTCCAATACAGATATTCCCATTTTGACCGTACCTCCCACTAACGATTATCCCATGGTACCTGTACCTCCCATACAGTATATATCCCTCTTGTAATCGCTGCTTCCCATACAATATAGCCCATTGTACCTGCTCCTCCCTACAGATATCATCCCATTGTACCTGCCTCCCATACATAGTATATCCCAATTGTACCTGCTCCTCCCATACCGATATATCCCATTGTACGCTGCTTCCCATACAGAATAATCCCATTGTACCTGTACCCTCCCATACAGATAATCTCCCATTGTCCCTGACCTCCCATACAGATATATCACCATGTACCTGCTCATCTTTCATACAGTATATCCCATTGTACCTTCGCTCCTTCATACAGATATATCCCATGTACCTGCTCCTTTCATACAGATATATCCCATTGTACTGCTCTCCTCATACAGATATATCCCAGCTTGTACCTGTTACCTCCCATAGATAATCCATGTGTAACCCTGCTATCCCCATACAGATATATGCCCATGTACTGCTCCGCCAATACAAAAATCCCATTGTACAATGGACTGCCTCCAAACAGATATATCCATTGTTACTGCACTCCCATCAGATAACTCCATGTACCATCTCCAATAAATCCATTGTACTCCCACAGATATCTCATGTACCTGCTCATCCCATACAGATATATCCCATTGAACCTGCTCCCCCATACAGTATCCTTTACTTCTCCATGATAACCTTGTATGTCTTTCATAAGATATATCCCTGTACTGTACCTACCAATACAGACTATAATCCCATTGTCTGCTCCTTCATACAGATATTCCCATTGTACCTGTCCTTTCATACAGTAACCACATTGTACACTGCTCCTTTCATACATATTCCTCATTCAGTCCGTACCTCCCATACAGATCTTCATTGTACCTGCTCCTCCCATACGATATATCCACTTGTACTGCTCCTCACCTACAGATATATCCAGTTGTAACCTGCTCCTTCATACAGATATATCCCATGTGTACCTGCTCCTCTCTACAGATATATACCCATGTACCTGCTCCTCCCATACAGAATATATCCCATTGTACCGGTACCTCCCATACAGATATATCCCATTGTACCTGATCTCCCATACGAGTATATCACATTGTAACGGCCCTCCCTACAGATATACATTGTTACGAACTGCTCCTCCATAAAGAAATATATCAATGTACTGCTCCTCCCGAATTAAATTTCCCCCATGTACGCCCATACGATATATCCCATTGTACCTGCCCTCCCATAACAGATATATCCCATGTACCGGCCTTCCCCTCATAAAGATATATACCATTGTCCCTGCTCATCCCATACAAGATCATTACCATTGTAACAGGATCCTCATACGCTATCCCATTGTACCGTGCTCCTTCCCATACAGCTATATCACATTGACCGATCCTCTCATACAAGATATTCCCATTGTACTATAATCCCCATACAGATATATACCATGTACCTGTCCTCTCAAAAGATATATACATTGTAACTAGATCTCCCTACAGAATATATCCATTGTACCGGATCCTACATACAGATATACCCATTGACCTGTACCTCCCAACAGATAATCCCATTTGTACATTATACATCCCACTTCCTGCACCGGAAACCAGTATCTTCCTGCACCGGAAACCAGTATCTTCCTGCACCGGAAACCAGTATCTTCCTGCACCAGAAACCTGGCACAGTAACAAATCTGCTGGAAATATACGTTTTGTTTTTTGTAGTGCAAAAGCCCAATTTTGTAAGAAAATATATATCTGCGCACATGACTGATATAATGATAGGGGGAGGGGGGTTGGGTCAGAGGCATAACTACCAAGGGAGGAACCACAGGGGGTCCCAGGAGCCAAGTGGGCCCCATCCTCTTTCAGAAAACCTCTGTGGATTAAGCATGGATAGGGGCCCCATCATAGTTTTTCTGGGGGGCACAGTGATTCCTAGTTATGCCACTGGTGAGGGTGTTAATTGGGCGGTCTGTCTGCTATTCTGCCAATTGTCCTGGAGAGACAGTAATTGGACTTGCTGAGGTGGATTGAGTTGTAGGTCTCACTCACGGTGACACTATATTAATAAACACATTATTATTACAATGCCATATAATTATTTAAAATTGGCCGTGTCTTTATTTTGATGTTTGCTGCTCCTCCAGCCACCTCCTCTGACCATGTGCAAGCTCATAGAGATCTTATACAGGGGCGTTAACATTGAGGTGAGTATGTGGCTTCAGGGACATCTGGTGGGTAAGAATTGCTATTCTGAGGTTTGAGGAGAGAGGAATTTACATTTTCATTTGCTGGTTTGAGATGCCGTTTAATTAGGGGGATTGTGGGCGTAAAATTCTGTATATGCTCCAACTTATTTCCAGCTTGGTTTCAATCTATTTCTGACAGAGCGAAGGGAATCCTGTTATTTAATCCTATAGGGTTTATCCTATTGGCCCCAAACACTGAAATGAACTCACATTTTATCTTTTAAAATCCATACAGAGTAAAATATACACCCCCAAGGGCAATATACCATTCTTTACACTAGAATAACATGTCTCTGGGGGTAGGCAGGGATTTGTCTGATTGTGGAATGTCAGAGTTCAACTCTATTTAACCCGAATAATGTGCAGAGGATTGTTTGTCCCAGAGGCAAAGGGAAAGAATCCTACCACTGTATGATTGACAACTCTTTATTACCTTCCCCATGGCAATTCACATAACAATATAAAGACATTGTGAATATGGTTATTGCATAATTAGAAGATGAAAAACAATATAAATATGGTTATGACATCATTGGTAAATGAAAAACAATATAAATATGGTTATGACATCATTGGTAAATGAAAAACAATATAAATATGGTTATGACATCATTGATAGATGAATAACAATATAAATATGGTTATGACATCATTGGTAGATGGATAACAATATAAATACAGGTATGATATCTTTGGTAGATAAATAACAGTATAAAACATTTATGACATCATTGGAAGGTGAATAACAATATAAATACGGTTATGACATTGTTGGTTGATGAATAACAATATATATATATATATATATGGGTATGACATCATTGGTAGAGGAATAACAATATAAATACGATTATAGCATTGTTGGACTCCATCTATTATAACAGATATAATAACTATTGCAAGAACTTGACAGTTTTGATCAGGTTTTTTCTCACAATCGGAATTTTCTGAAAACATCTTTAGACCAGATCTCAAATCCTTGTTCCCATTAGAAAGGATTAAACCTGCAGTGAATTAGAAACAATGTGATTTGTTTTAAGGAATCTCCTTCCTTGCACAATTTGATCTCTATGGGACAGTCACACTGCAATTCAGATGT
The DNA here is from genome assembly GCA_019447015.1 of Hymenochirus boettgeri. Classification (NCBI taxonomy): domain Eukaryota; kingdom Metazoa; phylum Chordata; class Amphibia; order Anura; family Pipidae; genus Hymenochirus; species Hymenochirus boettgeri. The sequence goes on along the minus strand of JAACNH010000490.1, from coordinate 143,360 downwards.
GTTCCCTCTAAGCTGCGCTCTCCTGCACACTCCATAACTCCACAGGATAAAGTGGTGTAAACAGTTAAATCTGCTGGAATATGAGCATTGCCGTGTCTAACCAGTGTCCAACCAGGAAGCATGGTAAGAATTTGGTACCTGGACCCAACATTGTGGAATCCCTTGGCCATGTGGCCATCCTAAGGCTTTTTACCCATGGTTAATATTTCAACCCCCACTGCAACCAAAATTTCAGTCGGTCAGACCAAAATATCTGCCACAATTTTCACCATGACTGAGCTGACAAATGGCTCACGTGCAAATGACACATCACTATGAATCGATTTATTTTTACACCAGAAGGTGTCACAAACTAGTGCAAATGAATTCCTTCTCTATTAATCTGCAGCACAATCAGGTGCAAAAAACCTGGCATAAAGCATTAACCTAGTATAGTAACCTAGTATAAAGCATTAACCTAGTATAGTAACCTAGTATAAAGCATTAACCTAGTATAGTAACCTAGTATAAAGCATTAACCTAGTATAGTAACGTGGTATAAAGCATTATACTAGTATAGTAACCTGGTATAAAGCATTTACCTAGTATAGTAACCTGGTATAAAGCATTAACCTAGTATAGTAACCTAGTATAAAGCATTAACCTAGTATAGTAACCTAGTATAAAGCATTAACATAGTATAGTAACCTGGTATAAAGCATTAACCTAGTATAGTAACCTGGTATAAAGCATTAACCTAGTATAGTAACGTGGTATAAAGCATTATACTAGTATAGTAACCTGGTATAAAGCATTAACCTAGTATAGTAACCTAGTATAAAGCTATCATTAGGGATGGACTAGAACTTGAACCCGAACCCGAGTTCTAGACAGATTTTATGAGTGCACAAACTCAGACTTTTTGAGACTCTTTGAACTACGAACATTTGGACTTTTCGAACTCGTGCTCCATAACCCTTAAATACTGCGTTTGGTAGCCTTCAAACTTGGCGATAACCCTCAAATGTGGTGTTCCTTAATCCACAAATTCGTCCATAACTCTCAAATGGGGCATTTGGTAACCCTCGTATCCGGTGACAACCTTCATATGTGGCGTACGCTAACCCACGAATTCGGCTAAAGTCCTTGAATGTGGTGTTCGGTTACCCTCGAATGTGGGAATAACCCACAACTCAAGCACTCCCTAACCCTAGAATGCGGTGTTTGGTAACCCTTAAATCTGACGATATCCTTCGATTGTACCATTTGCTTACCCTCAAATTTGGTCATAAACCTCGAATGTGGCGTTCAAAATCCGCCACGGATTCGGGTTTGGATCCGCGAACTGGGCCATCACTAATTCACAGAATGGAGCATACTCTAATCTTTGAATTTGACCATAAACCTCAAATGTAGCATTTGATAACCATCAAATTCGCCGTCGAATGTGGCCATAACTCAGTAACCTTCGAAAATTCAATGCAGAAACCAGACAATTGCCTGATTGTGAGGAAAGTTGGTGTTTAAAAAGGTTTTGGTGATAGTGACTAGTGATGGCCCAGTTCGCGGATTTACCTCGTTCGCAAACGGCGGATATTGTGGGTTTTCTGCCTTCCGAACTTTTTCGAAATTACAAGGATTTCCTCGTATTTTCGAAAATGCATGAAAATTCGTATTTTCGAGGATTTTCGAGGATTTTTTCATTTTAATGGGTCCGCTCGCGGATTTTCGAATTTTCTCGGAAATTTGCGAATCCTCGAGCGGACCATATTTTGCGAAGTTCGGACATCTCTATAGTGACGTGTTCCCCAGACCATTTCCCAGGTCCCACAGCCATTTACGGTAAGTTACCATTGTTATTTTAACCATATGTTATCAGAACTTTTCAAACTAGTTGTCCCCATTGAATTTAATGGGTCTGTTTTCGAACTATCGAGCTATTGAACTTTTACTGAAGTTTGAAAATGCGAACATGAACCAAACTTTAGGAAGTTTGGCGATCTCTAGCTATCATCTGATTGGCTGCCCGAGCGCCATTACATTTCCCTTGTCTGTGCTACTAGGAATCATCTAGAATCAGATGTTACATGTTCCTGACAATATTTCTATCCAAACAGACAATGTAAAACACAGATCTTTTTATATCTGTAACATTAACCGAGCATCCTGTCCACACGTCTGTAATTATATCTGGGAAACAAGCTGGTTAGTCATCTAGTGACCTCAAAGGAATCGCCCGCGACCTTGTATAAAAACGAACAGAAAAGCAAGTAAAATAGATCTCAACTGGACTCTACTGTAAAGCTGGGGACACACGATGAGATAGTTCAGTGTATCGGTCGATCGGACCGAAATTATTGCATCCGAATGAAGCCATGTCCGACCGATCATTCGTCCGAATCAGATGAAAGGACGATCGGACATGGTGGAAAACCTCGTCCGATCGTGCGGTCCTCTATGGACCGCATGATCGGTCGCGGTGACTATCGGACGCGGCTGCTTTTGTCGCGACCGACAGTCCTTCCTCCTGGCCGACCGGTCGAAAGTATCGAATGGTCGTCAGGAGGAAAAAATCGCTAGGTGTGTACCTAACTTAAACAATTAACGTCTGTGTCTATATAGTTACACCAACCCAACGACCCAATGAAACTCCCCCAACGCTACTTCCCCTTCAAAGCCTCTATACAGAGCAGATTATCACTGGCTCTTTGGGGCAAATTTAGTAACACGCGGTATCGGAAACCTATAATACCACCGATTAGTGTAAAAGTATGGACGCGTCTGTACAATACCATGTGATACAAGTGTACTGTAATCAAATCTTACTGATTGTTTAACTGCAACCACAATCGTAAACGTATGACCCCAATTGTGATTGTACCTCTGCCATCTTGATTTTACCACCACAATTTTAATTGCATGATCATAATTGTAAAAGTGGCAGCTGTAAAAGGCAAAATGTGCCACTCTGCTCCTTCTTAAACCGGCCATACACATCAGGATCTGATTGGGAATTTGCAAATCTCTCTGTGCAATGCGGACATACACTGATCAATCCTATCGCCTCCCTCTACTGTAGTAAAGAATCTGTCCATCCACACCCGCTGTATAGGGGACCACAATTCCCTGTGTTTCCCTATGTGTCACTGTTCCTTCCTGTCCCTATATAAATATGAAGCCCACTGTGTAGACATGTGGGAACTGGGCAGTCATGACTGAGACTCATGTTGACATGGTGGACTATATCCGTAAAGGTGACAAGTCCCTATATGTCACCTGACACCCCATAGCAGGGGACACCAGACTCAGTTAGGGCAGAGTTTAATGGGTGACTATGTGCCAGGAGAAAGGTGCATCCTGGGCATCTGTAATGCCTCCCCCTAAACACGCCCTTGACTACAATATAAAGTTAAACATCTTCAGTTAGGGGCTAGGCAACTAGGCGTTTTTCTGTCTTTGCGCGCCGTGTTTCCGCTAGCGATTGCGCCCGCTATTTTCGCTAAAATGGAAAATCGCGGGAAACGCGAAAATTCCCGCGATTTCCGATGCGCGTAGCGATTGCGCGTCCGTTCGCGTTTTGGTAACGCATGCTTCACCATTTTTGGTGCGTTAACGCAGCATTCCATAACACAAAAGGCGAAAAACGCATGCGCAAAACGCGAAGGCACAAGAAAAGCGCACACAATCGCGTGCGATAACGCTCGTGTGCGTTGCAGTGTGGTCTCAGCCTTAGAAGCAGCCTTGATAATGGGCTGTCTATGCAGCTGGTCTTCCTGGCTGTGCAAGGCTCTGGAATATAGGGACCAACTCACTGTGATCACCCAGATCAGACTATTTCCTAATATATTCTATTTAGTGTCATGAATAAATCTACATCACTATTTATTTTTTATTTTCACTTTGGACCCAAGCGTGCCCCATCCTCTGGGTTACTGGTGCCTTTCCATCTTTTCATTCTATGTCTATAACAAAGCGCAAGGCAACTTCCCAAAGTTGCAACTAGATCCAATGCCCATCTCCTTCCTTTCCAGCAACACAGCGCCATCTACTGGGGGGAAAAAATCTAAATATTTACATATTAACAATTCGCCTAATTTGGTGTCGATTAACGTTCTACCTTTGTGAATCATTTTTGCACCAGCGGTTTCAGATTTACGTATAAAATGCACCAACCTGGACTCAGTGCCCATTGCTAGTTTTATTCATTTTAAACCTTATTGGGCAGAGGGCAAATGTGAAACTTCCCTTTAGAGTCCAGCAAAGCCAAGAAAATAAATTTCTGTGAGGGCCTTTGCCTAAAGTAATGAGCATGTGCACAGTCACTGACATAGAGCAGGGATAGCCATCCACTAGTCTTCCAGATGTTTAAAAGTCCCAGCATTCCCTAGCTGATATATCCCATTGTACCTGTACCTCCCATACAGATATATCCCATTGTACCTGTACCTCCCATACAGAGATATCCATTGTACCTTGCTCTTTCATACAGATATATCCCATTGTACCATACCTCTCATACAGATATATCCCATTGTAACCTGCTCTCTCATACAGATATATCCCATTGTACCTGTACCTCTCCCATACAGATATATCCCATTGTACCTGCTCCTCTCATACAGATATATCCCATTGTACCTGCTCCTCTCATACAGATATATCCCATTGTACCTGCTCCTCCCATACAGATATATCCCATTGTACCTGTACCTCCCATACAGATATATCCCATTGTACCTGTACCTCCCATACAGATATATCCCATTGTACCTGCTCCTTTTCCATACAGATATATCCCATTGTACCTGCTCCTTTCATACAGATATATCCCATTGTACCTGCTCCTCCATACAGATATATCCCATTGTACCTGTACCTCCCATACAGATATATCCCCATTGTACCTGCTCCTTTCATACAGATATATCCCATTGTACCTGTACCTCCCATACAGATATATCCCATTGTACCTGTACCCTCCCATACAGATATATCCCATTGTACCTGTACCTCCCATACAGATATATCCCATTGTACCTGTACCTCTCATACAGATATATCCCATTGTACCTGTACCTCTCATACAGATATCTCCCATTGTACCTGCTCCTCTCATACAGATATATCCCATTGTACCTGTACCTCCATACAGATATAATCCCATTGTACCTGTACCTCCCCATACAGATATATCCCATTGTAACCTGTAACCTCCCATACAGAATATCCCCATTGTACCTGCTCCTCCCATACAGATATATCCCATTGTACCTGTACCTCCCATACAGATATATCCCATTGTACTTTACCTCCCATACAGATATATCCCATTGTACCTGTACCCCCATAACAGATATATCCCATTGTACCTGTACCTCCCCATACAGATATATCCCATTGTACCTGTACCTCCCATACAGATATATCCCATTGTACCTGTACCTCCCATACAGATATATCCATTGTACCTGTGCTCCTCTCATACAGATATATCCCATTGTACCTGCTCCTCCCATACAGATATATCCCATTGTAACCTGTACCTCCCATACAGATATATCCCATTGTACCTACCTGCTCCTCTCATACGATATATCCCATTGTACCTGTACCTCTCATACAGAATACCCATTGTACCTGTACCTCCCATACAGATATATCCCATTGTACCTGTACCTCCCATACAGATATATCCCATTGTACCTGCTCCTCTCATACAGATATATCCCATTGTACCTGCTCCTTTCATACAGATATATCCCATTGTACCTGTACCTCTCATACGATATATCCCATTGTACCTGCTCCTCTCATACAGATATATCCCATTGTACCTGTACCTCTCCTACAGATATATCCCATTGTACCTGCTCCTCCCATACAGATATATCCCATTGTACCTGCTCCTCTCATACAGATATATCCCATTGTACCTGCTCCTCTCATACAGATATATCCCATTGTACCTGCTCCTCCCATACAGATATATCCCATTGTACCTGCTCCTCTCATACAGATATATCCCATTGTACCTGCTACCTCTCATACAGATATATCCCATTGTACCTGTACCTCCCATACAGATATATCCCATTGTACCTGCTCCTCTCATACAGATATATCCCATTGTACCTGCTCCTCCCATACAGATATATCCCATTGTACCTGCTCCTCTCATACAGATATATCCCCATTGTACCTGCTCCTCCCATACAGATATATCCCATTGTACCTGCTCCTCCCATACAATTATATCCATTGTACCTGCTCCTCTCATACAGATATATCCCCATTGTACTCTGCTCCCTCTCATACAGATATATCCCATTGTACCGGCTCCCCTCCCATACAGATAATCCCATTGTACCTGCTCCTCCTCATACAGATATATCCCATTGTACCTGTACCTCCATACAGATTATCCCATTGTACCTGTACCTCCCATACAGATATATCCCATTTGTACCTGTACCTCCCCATACAGATATATCCCATTGTACCTGTCCCTCATAACAGATAATCCCATTGTACCTGCTCCACTCATACATATATCCCATTGTACCTGTACCTCTCACCAGATAATCCCTTGTACCTGCTCCTCCCATACAGATTATCCCATTGTACAGCTCCTCTCATACGTAAGCCATTACTGTACCTCTCATACAGATATATCCCATTGTACCTGTACCTCCCATACAGATATATCCCATTGTACCTGCTCTCCCATACAGATATATCCATTGTACCTGTCCTCCCATACAGATATTCCCATTGTAACCTGTTACCTCTCATACAATTTATATCCCTTGTACCTGTACCTCCCATACAGATATATCCCATTGTACCTGTACCTCCCATACAGATATATCCCATTGTACCTGTACCTCCCATACAGATATATCCCCTTGTACCTGTACCTCCCTACAATATCCCATTGTACCTGCTCCCCTACAGATATATCCCATTGTACCTGTCACCTCCCTACAGATATCCCTTGTACCTGCTCCTCCCAACAGATATATCCCATTGTACCTGCTCCTCCCATACAGATATATCCCATTGTCCTGCTCCTCCCATACAGTATATCCCATTGTACCTGCCCCTCCCATACAGATATATCCCATTGTACCTGTACCGCCCTATACAGATATATCCCATTGTACCTGCTCCTTTCATACAGATATATCCCATTGTACCTGCTCCTTTTCATACGATATCATCCCATTGTACCTGCTCTTTTCATACAGATATATCCCATTGTACCTGCTTCCTCTCCATACAGATATATCCCATTGTACCTGTACCTCCCATACATGATATATCCCATTGTACCTGCTCCTCCCATACAGATATATCCCCATTGTACCTGCTCCTCCCCCATACAGATAATCTCCATTGTACCTGCTTCCTCCTACAGATATATCCCATTGTACCACCTGCACACTCCCATCAGATATATCCCATTGTACCTGCTCCTCCCATACAGATATATCCCATTGTACCTGCTTGACTCCTCCCATACAGATATATCCCATTGTACCTGTCCTCCCATAACAGATATATCCCATTGTACCTGCTCCTCCCATACAGATATATCCCATTGTCCCTGCTCCTTTCATACAGATATATCCATTGTACCTGTACCTCCCATACAGATATATCCCATTGTACCTGCTCCTTTCATACAGATATATCCCATTGTACCTGCTCCTTTCATACAGATATATCCCATTGTACCTGCTCCTTTCATACAGATATATCCCATTGTACCTGTACCTCCCATACAACATATATCCCATTGTACCTGCTCCTCCCCATACAGATATATCCCATTGTACCTGCTCCTCCCATACAGATATATCCCATTGTACTGCTCCTTTCATACAGATATATCCCATTGTACCTGCTCCTCCATACAGATATATCCCATTGTACCTGCTCCTCCCATACAGATATATCCCATTGTACCTGTACCTCCCATACAGATATATCCCATTGTACCTGCTCCTCCCATACAGATATCCCATTGTACCGCTCCTCCCACAGATATATCCCATTGTACCTGCTCCTCCATACAGATATATCCCATTGTAACCTGCTCCTCCCATACAGATTATCCCATTGTACCTGCTCCTGCCCCATACAGATATATCCCATTGTACCTGCTCCTCCATACAGATATATCCCATTGTACCTGTCCTCCATACGATTATCCCATTGTACCTGCTCCTCCCATACAGATTATCCCTTGTACCTTCCTCCCATACAGATATATCCCATTTTACCCTGCCTTCCTCTCATACAGATATATCCCATTGTACCTGCTCCTCCCATACAGATATATCCCATTGTACCTGCTCCTCCATACAGATATATCCCTTTTACCTGCTCTCCATACAGATATATCCCATTGTACCTGCTCCTCCATACAGAGATATATCCCATTGTAACCTGTACCTCCCATACAGATATATCCCTTGTACCTGCTCCTCCCATACAGATATATCCCATTGTACCTGCTCCTCTCATACAGATATATCCCATTGTACCTGTACCCCCCATACAGATTAATCCCATTGTACCTGCTCCTCTCATACGATATATCCCATTGTACCTGCCCTCCCATACGAGATATACCCATTGTACCTGCTTCCTCTCATACAGATATATCCCATTGTACCTGCTACCTTGCCCCCATACAGATATATCCCATTGTACCTACCTCCCATACATATATATCCCATTGTACCTGCTCCTCCCATACAGATATATCCCATTGTAACCTGTACCTCCCATACAGATATCTCCCTTGTCCCGTACCTCCATACATATATATCCCATTGTACCTGTACCCTCCCATACAGATATATCCCATTGTACCTGCCCTCTCATACAGATATCCCATTGTACTGACTCATCCGAACCATTGTACCTGCTCTTCATACAGATATATCCCATTGTACCTGTCCTCTCATAACAGATATATCCCATTGTACCTGTACCCTCCCATACAGATATATCCCCTTGGTACCGTACCTCCCCATACAATATATCCCATTGTACTGTCCTCCCATACAGATATATCCCATTTACTGTTACCTCCACAGATATATCCCATTGTACCTGTACCCCTCCCATACAGATATATCCCATTGTACGCTCCTTCCCTACAGATATTCCCATTGTACCTTCCCTCAACATATATATCCCATGTACCTGCTCCTCCCAACAGATATATCCCATTGTACTGCCTCTCATACAGATATCCTCCCATTCGCTACCTTCTCCTCCCATACAGATTATCCCATTGTACCTGACCTCTCCCATACAGATATATCCCATTGTACCTGTCCTCCCATACATATCGAATCCCCCTCCCCCATGGACTTACTCCCATACAGATATATCCCATTGTACCTGTACCTCCCATACAGTTATATCCCATTGTACACCTGTAGCCCCTCCCATACGATATATCCCATTGTAACCTGTACCTCCCATAAGATATATCCCTTGTACCTGCTCCTCCCCGTACAGATCTTCCCATTGTACCTGTACCTACCCCTCCCATACCAGATATACCCATTGTACCTGCTCTCTCATACAAATTCCCTTGTACCTGTACCTTCCCATACGTATATCCCATTGTACCTGCCTGACTTCATACAGATATATCCCATTGTACCTGTTCCTCACCTACAGATATTCCCATTTTACCTGCCCTCCCATACAGATATATCCCATTGTAACTGTTACCTCTCCAGACGATATATCCCATTGTACCTGCTCCTCCCATACGATATATCCCATTGTACCTGTGCCTCTCATACAGATATATCCCCATTGTACCTTACCTCTCATACAGATATATCCCATTGTACTGTACCTCCCCTACAGATATATCCCATTGTACCTGTACCTCCCATACATGATATCTCCCATACCTATACCCATTGTACCTGTCTCTATTGATCCCTGTACTGTCTCCTCTCACATACGATATATATCCCATTGTACCTGCTACCTCTCATACAATAAATATCCCATTGTACATGTACCTCTCATACGATATATCCCATTGCCTGCTCCTCATACAGATATATCCATGTACCGCTCCTCTCTACGTATCCATTGTACCTGTACCTCTCAACAGATATATCCCATTGTACCTGTCCCCCTCTCCTCATCAGATTATATCCATTGTACATGCTCCTCCATACATATACTATATCCCATTGTACCTGCTCCTCTCATACAGATATACCCATTGTACCTGTACCTCTCTCATACAGATATATCCATTGTACCTGTACCTCCCAACAGTATATCCCATTTGTACCTGTACCCTCTCCCATACGATATATCCCATTGTACCTGTACCTCCCATACAGATATATCCCATTGACCTGTACCTCCCATACAGATATATCCCATTGTACCTGTACTTCCCATACAGATATATCCCATTGTACCTGTACCTCCCATACAGATATATCCCATTGTACCTGCCCTCCCTACAGATATATCCCATTGTACCTTCCTCCCATACAGATATATCCCATTGTACGCTCCTCCCTACAGATATATCCCTGTCCTGTACCTCCCATACAGATATCCCTGTACCTGTACCTCCCATCAGATATATCCTTGTACCTACCTGCCCCATACAGATATATCCCATTGTACCTGCTCCTTCATACAGATATATCCCATTGTACCTGCTCCTTCATACAGATATATACCATTGTACCTGCCCTCTCATACAGATATATCCCATTGTACCTGTACCTCCCATACAGATATATCCCATTGTACCTGCTCCTCCATACGATATATCCCATTGTACCTGCTCCTCCATACAGATATATCCCATTGTACCTGCCCTCCTCCCATACAGATATATCCCATGTCCTGCACCTCCCATACAGATATATCCCATTTCCTGCTCCTCCCATACAGATATATCCCATTGTACTGCTCCTCCCCCATACAGATTAGTCCCATTGTACCTGCTCCTCCCATACAGATATATCCCATTGTACCTGCTCCTCCCATAACGATATATCCCATTGTACCTGCAACCTCCCATACAGATATATCCCATTGTCCCTGCTCCTCCATACAGATATATCCCATTGTACCTGCTCTCCCTCAACCTATATCCCATTGTACCTGCTCCTCCATACAGATATACCCATTTACCTGCTCCTCCCATACAGATATATCCCATTGTCCTGCTCCTTCATACAGATATATCCCATTGTAACCTGTACACCCCCTACAGATATATCCCATTGTACCTGCTCCTTTCATACAGATATCTCCCATTGTACTGCTCCTTTCATACATATATATCCCATTGTACTGCTCTTTCATACAGATATCTCCCATTGTACCTGTACCTCCCATACAGATATATCCTCAGTTGTACCTGCTCCTCCATACAGATTATCCCATTTACCTGCTCCTCATACAGATATATCCATTGTACCTGCTCCTTCATACAGATATTCCTTGTACCTGCTCCTCTCATACAGATATATCCCATTGTACCTGCTCCTCCCATACAGATATATCCCATTGTACCTGTACCTCCCATACAGATATCTCCCATTGTACCTGCTCCTCCCATACAGATATATCCCATTGTACCTGCTCCTCCCATACAGATATATCCCATTGTACCTGCTCCTCTCATACAGATATATCCCATTGTACCTGCTCCTCCCATACAGATATATCCCATTGTACCTGCTCCTCCCATACAGATATATCCCATTGTACCTGCTCCTCCCATACAGATATATCCTTGTACCTGTCCTCCGCCCTCATACATTATCCCATTGTACCTGCTCCTCCCATACATATTATCCCCTGGTACTGCTCCTCCCATACAGATATATCCCATTGTACCTGCTCCTCTCATACAGATATATCCCATTGTACCTGCTCCTCCCATACAGATAATCCCATTGTACCTGCCTCTCTCTACAGATATATCCCATTGTACCTGCTCCTCCCATACAAGATATATCCATTGTACCTGCTCCTCCCATCAGATATCTCCATTGTACCTGTACCTCCCATACGATATATCCCATTGTACCTATACTCCCATACAAAGTATATCCCATTGTACCTGCTCCTCTCATACAGATATATCCCATGTACCTGTCCTCCCATACGATATATCCCATTGTACCTGACCCCCATACAGTATATACCCATTGTACCTGCTCCTTTCATACAGATATATCCCATTGTACCTGCTCCTTTCATACAGATATATCCCATTGTACCTGCTCCTTTCATACAGATATATCCCATTGTACCTGCTCCTCTCATACAGATATATCCCATTGACCTGTACCTCCCATACAGATATCCCATTGTACCTGCTCCTCCCATACAGATATATCCCATTGTACCTGCTCCCTCATACAGATATATCCCATGTACCGCTCCTCATACAGATATATCCCATTGTACCCTGCACCTCCATACAGATATATCCCATTGTACCTGCTCCTCCCATACAGATATATCCCATTGTACCTGCTCCTCCCATACAGATATATCCCATTGTACTGCTCCTCCCATACATTATATCCCTTTACCTGTCTCGCTCTATAAGATATATCCCATTGTACCTGCACCTCCCATACAGATATATCCCATTGTACCTGCTCCTCCCATACAGATATATCCCTTGTAACTGCTCCTCCCATACAGATATACCCATTGTACCTGCTCTCTCCATACAATATATATCCCATTTACCTGCTCCTCCATACAGTATATCCCATTGTACCTGCTCCTCTCATACAGATATCTCCCCGGTTGTACCTGTACCTCCCATACAGATATATCCCATTGTACCTCTCGACTCCATCAGATATATCCCATGTACCTGCTCCTCCTCATACAGATATATCCCATTGTACCTGCTCCTTCATACAGATATATCCCATTGTACCTGTACCTGCTCCTCCATACAGATATATCCCATTGTACCTTCCTCCTCCCATACAGATAACCATTGTACTGTCCTCCCATACAGATTATTCCATTGTACCTGCTCCTTCATACGATATATCCCATTGTACCTGCTCCTCTCATACAGATAATATCCCATTGTACCTGCTCCTCCCATACAGATATATCCCATTGTCCCTGTACCATCCCATACCGATATATCCCATTGTACCTGCTCCTCCCATACAGATATATCCCATTGGTACCGGCTCCTCCCATACAGATATATCCCATGTACCTGCTCCTCTCATACAGATATATCCCATTGTACCTGCTCCTCCCCATACAGATATACCATTGTACCTTCCTCCTCCCATACAGATATATCCCATTGTACCTGCTCCTCCCATACAGATATACCATTTAACCTGCTCCTCCCATACAGATATATCCCATTGTACCTGCTCCTCCATACAGATATATCCATTGTACCTGCTCCTCCCACACAGATATATCCCATTGTACCTGCTCCCTCTCATACAGATATTCCCATTGTACCTGCTCCTCCCTATACGATATATCCCATTGTACCTGTACCTCCTCCATACAGATTATCCTTGTACCTCTCCTCCAACAGATATTTCCCATTGTACCTGCTCCTCCCATACAGATATACCCATTGTACCTGTACCTCCCTACAGATATATCCCATTGTACCTTACCTTCCCATACGATATATCCCATTGTACCTGCTCCTCCATACAGATATATCCCATTGTACCTGTACCTCCCATACAGATATATCCCATTGTACCTGCTCCTCTCATACAGATATATCCCATTGTACCTGCACCTCCCATACAGATATATCCCATTGTACCTCTCCTCCATACAGATATATCCCATTGTACCTGTACCTCTCCATCAGATATCCCATTGTACCTGTCCTCCCATACAGATATATCCCATTGTACCTGTACCTCCCATACAGATATATCCCATTGTACCTGTACCCCCTCCCATACAGATATATCCCATGGTACCTGTACCTCCCATACAGATATATCCCATTGTACCTGTACCTCCCATACAGATATATCCCCATTGTACCTGCTCCTCTCATACAGATATATCCCATTGTATCTGTACCTCCCATACGATATATCCCATTGTACCTGCTACTTTCATACAGATATATCCCATTGTACCTGTTCCTCTCATACAGATATTCCCATTGTACCTGTACCTCCCATACAGATATATCCCATTGTACCTGTACCTCCCTACAGATTATCCCATTGTACCGTACCTCCCATACAGATATCCCATTGTACCTGTACCTCCCATACGATATATCCCTTGTACCTGCTCTCCATACAGATATATCCATTGTACCTGCCTCCTCCCATACAGATATATCCCATGTACCTGTCCTGTCCTCTATACAGATATCCCATTGTACCCCTGCTCCTCCCATACAGATATATCCCATTGTACCTGTTCCTCTCATACAGATATATCCATTGTACCTGCTCCTCCCATACAGATATATCCCATTGTACCTGTTCCTCCCATACAGATATATCCCATTGTACCTGTCCTCCCATACATATATACCTCATTGTACCTGTACCTCCCATACAGATATATCCCATTGTACCTGTACTCCTCCCATACAGATAATCCCATGTACCTGTACCTCCATACAGATATATCCCATTGTACCTGTACCTCCCATACAGATATATCCCATTGTACCTGTACCTCCCATACATATATCCCATTGTACCTGTACCTCCCATACAGATATTCCCATTGTACCTGCTCCTCTCATACAGATATATCCCATGTACTGTACTCCCATACAGATATATCCCTTGTACCTGCTACTTCATACAGATAATCCCATTGTACCTGTACCTCCCATACAGATATATCCCATTGTACCTGCTCCTCCATACAGATATATCCCATTGTACCTGCTTCCTCCATACAGATATATCCCATTGTACCTGCTCCTCTCCCATACAATATCCCAGTTTACTGTCCTCTCATACAGATATATCCCAAATGTACCTGTACTCCATACAGATATCCCATTGTACCTGTCCTTCCATACAGATATATCCCATTGTACCTGTACCTCCAACAGATATACCCCATGTGTACCTGCCCTCTCATACAGATATATCCCATTGTACCTGCTCCTTCATACATATATATCCCATTGTACCTGTACCTCTCATACAGATATATCCCATTGTACCTGCTCCTCCCATACAGATATATCCCATTGTACCAGCTCCTCTCATACAGATATAGCCCATTGTACCTGTACCTCTCATACAGATATATCCCATTGTACCTGTACCTCCCATACATATATCCCATTGTACCTGCTCCTTCTCTCCACATACAGATATATCCCATTGTACCTGCTCCTCTCATACAGATATATCCCATTGTACCTGTCACCTCCATACAGATATATCCCATTGTACCTGTACCTCCCATACAGGTATATCCCATTGTACCTGTACCTCCCATACAGATATATCCCATTGTACCTGTACCTCCCATACGATATATCCCATTGTACCTGTACCTCCCATACAGATATATCCCATTGTACCTACCTCTCTCCATACAGATTATCCATTGTACCTGCTCCTCCCATACAGATATATCCCATTGTACCTGCTCCTCCCATACAGATATATCCCCATTGTACCTGCCTCCTCCCATACAGATATATCCCATTGTACCTGCTCCTCCCATACAGATATATCCCATTGTACCTGTACCTCCCATACAGATATATCCCATTGTACCTGTACCTCCCATACAGATATATCCCATTGTACCTGCTCCTTTCATACAGATATATCCCATTGTACCTGCTCCTTATCAATATATCCATTTCCATGTACCTGCCTCCATACAGATATCCCATTGTAACCTGCCTCTCATACAGATATATCCCATTGTACTGTACCTCCCATACAGATTATCCCATTGTACCTGCTCCTCCCATACAAGATAATCCCTTGTACCTGCTCCTCCCATACAGATATATCCCATTGTACCCTGCCTCCCATACAGATATATCCCTATTGTACCTGCTCCTCCCATACAGATATCCCATGTCCATCCATGTACTCTCCTCCCATACAGATATATCCCATTGTACCTGCTTACCTCCCATACGATATATCCATTGTACCTGCTCCTCCCATACAGATATATCCCATTGTACCTGCTCCTCCCATTACAGATATATCCATTGTACCTGCTCCTTCATACAGAATATATCCCATTGTACCTGTACTGTACCTCCAACAGATATATCCCATTGTACCTGCTCCTTCATACAGATATATCCCATTGTACCTGCTCCTTCATACAGATATATCCCATTGTACCTGCTCCTCTCATACAGATATATCCCATTGTACCTGTACCTCCCATACAGATATATCCCATTGTACCTGCTCCTCCCATACAATATATCCCATTGTACCTGCTCCTCCCATACAGATATATCCCATTGTACCTGCTCCTTTCATACAGATATATCCCATGTACCTGCTCCTCTCATACAGATAATCCCATTGTACCTGCTCCTCCCATCAGATATATCCCATTGTACCTGTCCTCCATACATAATATCCCATTGTACCTGCTCCTTCTCATACAGATATACCATTGTACCGGGCTCCTCCCATACAGATATATCCCATGTACCTGCTCCTCTCATACAGATATATCCCATTGTACGCTGTCCTCCTCATACAGATATATCCCATTGTACCTGCTCCTCATACAGATATATCCCATTGTACCTGCTCCTCCTACGATATATCCCTGTCCTGCTCCTCCCATACAGATATATCCCATTGTACCTGCTCCTCCCATACAGATATATCCCATTGTACCTGCTCCTCCCATACAGATATATCCATTGTACCTGCTCCTCTCATACAGATATATCCCATTGTACCTGCTCCTCCCATACAGATATATCCCATTGTACCTGCTCCTCTCATACAGATATATCCCATTGTACCTGCTCCTCCCATACAGATATATCCCATTGTACCTGCTCCTCCCATACAGATATATCCCATTGTACCTGTCCTCCTCATACGATATATCCCATTGTACCTGCTCCTCCCATACAGATATATTCCGTCCCACTGTACCTGCTCTCCTCTCATACAGATATATCCATTGTACCTGTACCTCCCATACAGATATATCCCATTGTACCTGCTCCTCCCATACAGATATATCCCATTGTACCTGTACCTCCCATACAGATATATCCCATTGTACCTGCTCCTCTCATACAGATATATCCCATTGTACCTGTACCTCTCATACAGATATATCCCATTGTACCTGTACTCCCATACAGTATATATCCCATTGTACCTGTACCTCCCATACAGATATATCCCATTGTACCTGTATCCTCTACAGATATATCCCATGTACCTGTACCTCCCATACAGATATATCCCATTGTACCTGTACCCTTCCATCCATATATCTCCATGTACTCCCCATACAGATATATCCCATTGTACTGTACCTCCCATACAGATATATCCCATTGTACCTGCTACTTCACATACAGATATATCCATTGTCCTTCTTACAGATATATCCCATTGTACCTGTACCTCCCATACAGATATATCCCATTGTACCTGTACCTCCCATACAGTATTTCCCTTGTACCTGTACCTCCCATACAGATATATCCCATTGTACCTGTACCTCCCATACAGATATATCCCATTGTACCTGCTCCTCCCATACAGATATATCCCATTGTACCTGCTCCTCCCATACAGATATATCCCATTGTACCTGTACCTCCATAACAGATATATCCCATGTACCTGCTCCTCCATACAGATATATCCCATTGACCTGTATCCTCTAACGAATATATCCCATTGTACCTGCTCCTCCCATACAGATATATCCCATTGTACCTGTTCCTCTCATACAGATATATCCCATTGTACCTGTACCTCCCATACAGATATATCCCATTGTACCTGTACCTCCCATACAGATATATCCCATTGTACCTGTACCTCCCATACAGATATTCTACCATGTACCTGTACCTCCCATACAGATATATCCCATTGTACCTGTACCTCCCATACAGATATATCCCATTGTACCTGCTCCTCTCATACAGATATATCCCATTGTACCTGTACCTCCCATACAGATATATCCCATTGTACCTGCTACTTTCATAACAGATATATCCATTGTACCTGTTCCTCCCATACAGATATATCCCATTGTACCTGCTCCCATACAGATATATCCCATTGTACCTGCTCCTCTCATACAGATATATCCCATTGTACCTGCTCCTCCCATACAGATATATCCCATTGTACCTGTTCCTCTCATACAGATATATCCCATTGTACCTGCTCCTCCCATACAGATATATCCCATTGTACCTGCTCCTCCCATACAGATATATCATTGTACCTGTCCTTCTCCATACAGATATATCCCATTGTACCTGCTCCTCCCCTAACAGATATATCCCATTGTACTGCTCCTCCCATACAGATATATCCCATTGTACCTGTACCTCCCATACAGATATATCCCATTGTACCTGTACCTCCCATACAGATATATCCCATTGTACCTGTACCTCCACAGATATATCCCATTGTACCTGCTCCTCCCATACAGATATATCCCATGTACCTGTACCTCTCATACAGATATATCCCATTGTACCTGCTACTTTCATACAGATATATCCCATTGTACCTGCTCCTTTTATACAGATATATCCCATTGTACCTGTACCTCCCATACAGATATATCCCATTGTACCTGTACCCTCCCATACAGATATATCCCATTGTACCTGCTACTTTCATACAGATATATCCCATTGTACCTGTTCCTCTCATACAGATATATCCCGTGTACCTGTACCTCCCATACAGATATATCCCATTGTACCTGTACCTCCCATACAGATATATCCCATTCTACCTGTACCTCCCATACAGATATATCCCATTGTACCTGTACTCCCATACAGATATATCCATGTACCTGTACCTCCCATACAGATATATCCCATTGTACCTGTACCTCTCATACAGATATATCCCATTGTACCTGCTACTTTCATACAGATATATCCCATTGTACCTGCTCCTTTTATACAGATATATCCCATTGTACCTGTACCTCCCATACAGATATATCCCATTGTACCTGTACCTCCCATACAGATATATCCCATTGTACCTGTACCTCCCATACAGATATATCCCATTGTACCTGTACCTCCCATACAGATATATCCCATTGTACCTGTACCTCCATACACAAGATATATCCCATTGTCCTGTACCTCCCATACAGATATATCCCATTGTACCTGTACTCCCATACAGATATATCCCATTGTACCTGTACCTCCTACAGATATATCCCATTGTACCGTACATCCCATACAGATATATCCCATGTACCTGTACCTCCCATACAGATTATATCCCATGTACCTGTACCTCCCATACAGATATATCCCATGTGTACCTGTACCTCCCATACAGATATATCCCATTGTACCTGTACCTCCCATACAGATATTCCATTGTACCTGACCTCCCATACAGATATATCCCATTGTACCTGCTCCTTTATACAGATATATCCCATTGTACCTGCTCTCCCATACAGATATATCCCATTGTACCTGCCTCCCATACAGATATATCCCATTGTACTGCTCCTTTATACAGATATATCCCATTGTACCTGCTCCTTCCCATACAGATATATCCCATTGTACCGCTCCTCCCATACAATATAATCCATTGTCCTGCTCCCCCATACAGATATATCCATTGTACCTGCTCCTCCCATACAGATATATCCCATTGTACCTGTACCTCCCATACAGATATATCCCATTGTACCTGTACCTCCTACAGATATATCCATGTACCTGTCCTTATACAGATTATCCCTTGTACCTGCTCCTCCCATACAGATATATCCCATTGTACGGCTCCTCCCATACAGATATATCCCATTGTACCTGCTCCTTTTACAGATATATCCCATTGTACCTGCTCCTCCCATACAGATATATCCCATTGTACCGGCTCCTCCCATACAGATATATCCCATTGTACCTGCTCCTCCCATACAGATATATCCCATTGTACCTGTACCTCCCATACAGATATATCCCATTGTACCTGTACTTCCCATACAGATATATCCCATTGTACCTGTACCTCCCATACAGATATATCCCATTGTACCTGTCCTTTATACAGATATACCATTGTACTGCCTCCCATACAGATATATCCCATTGTACCTGCTCCTCCCATACAGATATATCCCATTGTACCTGCTCCTCCCATACAGATATATCCATTGTACCTGTCTCCTCTCATACAGATATATCCACTTACCTGCTCCCTCATACAGATATATCCCTTGTACCTGCTCCTCCCATACAGATATATCCACTTGTACCTGCTCCTCCCATACAGATATATCCCATTGTACCTGCACCTCCCATACAGATATATCCCATTGTACCTGCTCCTCCCATACAGATATATCCCATTGTACCTGCTCCTCCCATACAGATATACGCCATTGTACCCTGCTCCTCCATACAGATATATCCCACTGTACCTGCTCCTCCCATACAGATATATCCCATTGTACCTGCTCCTCCCATACAGATATATCCCATTGTACCTGCTCCTCCCATACAGATATATCCCATTGTACCTCTCCTCCCATACAGATATATCCCATTGTACCTGCTCCTCTCATACAGATATATCCCTATGTACCGCTCCTCCCATACAGATATATCCCATTGTACCTGTACCTTCCCATAAAGATGGATATCCCCATTGGTCCTGCACCTCCCATACAGATATATCCCATTGTACCTGCTCCTCCCATACAGATATATCCCATTGTACCTGCTCCTCCCATACAGATATATCCCATTGTACCTGCTCCTCTCATACAGATATATCCCATTGTACCTGCTACTTTCATACAGATATATCCCATTGTACCTGCTCCTCTCATACAGATATATCCCATTGTACCTGTACCTCCCTTCACCCATACAGATATATCCCATTGTACCTGCTCCTCTCATACAGATATATCCCATTGTACCTGTACCTCCCATACAGATATATCCCATTGTACCTGCTCCTCCCATACAGATATATCCCATTGTACCTGTACCTCCCATACAGATATATCCCATTGTACTGTACCTCCCATACAGATATATCCCATTGTACCTGTACCTCCCATACAGATATATCCCATTGTACCTGTACCTCCCATACAGATATATCCCATTGTACCTGTACCGTCCCATACAGATATATCCATTGTACCTGTACCTCCCATACAGATATATCCCATTGTACCTCCTGCTCCTCTCATACAGATATATCCCATTTTACCTGTACCTCCCATACAATATATCCCATTGTACCTGCTACTTTCATACAGATATATCCCATTGTACCTGTTCCTCTCATACAGATATATCCCATTGTACCTGTACCTCCCATACAGATATATCCCATTGTACCTGTACCTCCCATACAGATATATCCCATTGTACCTGTACCTCCCATACAGATATATCCCATTGTACCTGTACCTCCCATACAGATATATCCCATTGTACTGCTCCTCCCATACAGATATATCCCATTGTACCTGCTCCTCCCATACAGATATATCCCATTGTACCTGTTCCTCTCATACAGATATATCCCATTGTACCTGCTCCTCCCATACAGATATATCCCATTGTACCTGTTCCTCTCATACAGATATATCCCATTGTACCTGCCCTCCCATACAGATATCCCATTGTACCTGTCCTCCCATACAGATATATCCCATTGTACCTGTACCTCCCATACAGATATATCCCATGTACCTGCTCCTTCATACAGATATATCCCATTGTACCTGTACCTCCCTACAGATATATCCCATTGTACCTGTCCTTATACAGATTATCCCTTGTACCTGCTACCCCCATACAGATATATCCCATTGTACCTGCTCCTTTCATTCAGATATATCCCATTGTACCTGTACCTCCCATACAATATATCCCATTGTACCTGCTCCTTTTATACAGATATATCCCATTGTACCTGTACCTCCCATACAGATATATCCCATTGTACCTGTACCTCTCATACAGATATATCCCATTGTACCTGCTCCTCTCATACAGATATATCCCATTGTACCTGTACCTCCCATACAGATATATCCCATTGTACCTGTACCTCTCATACAGATATATCTCTATGTACCTGCTCCTCCCATACAGATATATCCCATTGTACCTGCTCCTTTTATACAATATCATCATTTTCTGGAAGTTTATGGGATAGTTCGAAATCACAAATTGACCATAATAAATGTGGAAATTACCCAGAATTCTCCATTACTTATTTGAAAAACGTTGTTTTAAAATAATGCAAGGTCCTGTTATTTTTACCGCAATATAACAAACGTAACTATAATTTTATATTAAGATCATTGTATTGAAATGCCGAATCATATTAATAATGTAAGTGTTATCGTAAATTAACAATGTGGCTGCTCTTTACTGACATTATCATAAAATAACGATATACATCATTATATCAATCGCTTTTAACCCCTCGTTCACTGCATTTTGGATGCAATATAATAGCAAACATATTCAGTTGCTGCAATCAATCAGATGTTAGGGTTTTACTGGGTTACAGCACTTAGATAATATCTGATTGGTTGATGCAGATTAAAGGGCAAGTCCAGCCCTGAAATGAAAACTTAGATACAGGTAAATCACCCCAAAACCCTAAACGGTAATCGTTTGAAATGTGAAAGGTGTAAGTCTAACCTGAAATCCTGCACAATGTCCTGTTTCCCCTGTTTCTGCTTCCTGGTTCTTCCAGTTAGTAACTGTCAGTTATGGATTGGACAGTTGACATCACAGCCAATGACTGAATGTTAATCCCCTGTCTGCCTCTTCTGAGCATGCCCAGGCTCAGTACAGGCTCAGTACAGGTTTGTAAACGGCTCAGTTTCCATGAGGCATCCAGAAGCATAGCAGGCATACAGTAATGAATTCATAGGACAAACTATGATATATCAACATATTTTAAAGACGCCATTCTTTCTAAAATATATTAGTATGGGGGTGGAGTTGTCCTTTATTAACAGGGACAAACATTTGCACCTTTTTTAGTATAAGCCTCTCAGTGTTAAAGGTCACAATATGTATTTGAACTTTGACATTCTCACGTACAGTATAATGTACGGACAAGATCTTCCCTTTCCCAAAATAATACTGAATAAAACTGATTGCACCCGTGCATGTGGGACGATCCTTCCTTGGAGCCCCTTGTGTTTCTGCTGTAACCATCTCGACAATCCATCAATCATTCTAGTGGGGAAATAAAGGTTTTGCGTCATTCGGTGAATTATAAAGACATTTTTGTACGTGGACAAGACACAAAACAGAGCAAACAAATTTACATTTCCAGTGGTATTGCTGTGGACTCCGAATTGAAACCATGTGTGAGGACATCTGGGCCATTTGGTTGGATCCTATGGAACGTACAGAAGGAAAGCAATGGGAAATATAGATAAATGTAATGATACAATGTTTCACATGGAACGGAGATCATGTCTGGATCCTGATGTCTTTATTCTGATTGTTTATCTCTTGACCCGAGTCACAGGTTACATGGAGCACAGCAATGCAAATATAGAAAGTATTTATATGACCCCTGGGTACACATGGAGCTGCTCTCTATACCTAGCAAATGGGGCTAATCCATTTCAACTCTTTAACTCCAGCTATTTGCTAGCATTAAAGATTCCGTCTTAAAGAGCCACTAACAGCTCGGTGCATTGGTTGCGGCGGTTGAGCAATCCTCTTTTTGCGCACCGCTACAACCAACGTTAAGTTTCTCCTAAAGCCGCATTAACCCTCAGTACAACGGTCAAAGGGGTTAACACTGATTTATGACTAAAGAAAGTCGGTAGTAGCTCTCCGTACATCACCCATATATCTTTTATACTCACCCCCATTAATGTTACCCAGGGGGAGGTCCAGGTCCAGCTGTTATACTTATAAAAATTTTTTCTTGCCATCCTGGTCCTTGCATCTGGGGTGTAGCCAATGGGAAGACACTTCTTGCACAGCGTGCCTTTTCATTGGCCAGACAAGGACTGTCACGGACAGTAGCAGAGGGGCGGAGTCTACCATAGCGTCAAAGGAAAACTTCAAGTAAGTTTAAGTGTTGATTGGTAAAGAACTAAGGGGTGGGGACCTAGCAGTTTAGGACCTCACCCATTCGTCCGCCATTGCAAACATCCTCAGAGGCGTAACTCTAGCCCATGATGAGGGCGGGGGAGGGACTAAGGGGGCTGCCCAGCTGCAATCAGCTGTATGTGAATAATGCAGGCGTTATAATATTGCCGGCCTTGTATAGGTGTTTTAGACAATAGGTTAGGCGCAGGATAACAAATATATATAATGGCGAAGATATAGTATACATACACAGATATATGTATACAATACACAAGGTCGGACCACCAAAAACTGCACTAGGAGAAGAGGCGACCAAGGTCCGTCAATCACCCCCTGACGTG
Source organism: Hymenochirus boettgeri (assembly GCA_019447015.1). Classification (NCBI taxonomy): domain Eukaryota; kingdom Metazoa; phylum Chordata; class Amphibia; order Anura; family Pipidae; genus Hymenochirus; species Hymenochirus boettgeri. The sequence continues at coordinate 118,667 of JAACNH010000490.1, read as the reverse complement.
GTTCATCGGCGTGCACAGACTTCCTCCATGGCGCAGTGTGATTAAAGGTGATTTAATGGGCTGATTGTGTGTTTCATTAACACAAACTTAACTTAAAGCGACACTCAGGGTCCCTCAACCTGCCCCTATCTCTCAGAAAGGTGAGACTATGTTAATGAGCAGACTGGGGGAGGGGTCACTTTAAACTGCCAATCAAAATGATCTATTACTTGTCCCTTCGGACCCTTGGTTACATATAAAGAGATGGGAAGATACAATGTTTTATTCAGCAGTTTCTGGCCTGTTTGCTTCATGCACAATTGCAGATTTATAAAAGATATTTTCTTGTATTTGACCACTAGATGGCGATCTCTTCCCATAAAGCATTTCACTTCAACAGCAACATATAGAGATCAAGGTCCATCAAGGGCGTTACCGCGCCTTTAACGATACCTTGCTTTAACGATACCTTGCTTTAACGATACCTTGCTTTAACGATACTGCGCTTTTAACGATACTGTGCCTTTAACGCTACTGCGCCTTTAACAATACTGTGGCTTTAACGATACCGCACCTTTGACGATACCGTACCTTTAACTATACCGTGGCTTTAACGATACCGCACCTTTAGCGATACCGTGCTTTAACGACTCCGCGCCTTTAACAATACCGTGGCTTTAACGATACCGCACCTTTAGCAATACCGTGCTTTAACGACACCGCGCCTTTAACGAAACTGCGCCTTTAACAATACCGTGGCTTTAACGATACCGCACCTTTAGCGATACCGTGCTTTAACGACACCGCGCCTTTAACGAAACTGCGCCTTTAACAATACCGTGGCTTTAATGATACCGCACTTTTAGCGATACCGTGCTTAACGACACCGCGCCTTTAACGAAACTGCGCCTTTAACAATACCGTGGCTTTAACGATACCGCACCTTTAACGATACCGCGCTTTAACTATACTGCGCCTTTAACGATACTGCGCCTTTAACAATACCGTGGCTTTAATGATACCACACCTTTGACGATACCGCACTTTTAACTATACCGTGGCTTTAACGATACCGCACCTTTGACGATACCGCGCCCTTAACGATACCGCGCCTTTAACGATACTGCACCTTTAACAATACCGTACCATTAACAATGCTGCGCCTTTAACTATACCGTGCCTTTAACTATACCATGCCTTTAACGATACCACACCTTTAACAATCTGTTTAACAATCGATTAAAATGGTTGTTAAAGGGAGACTCCATTGCAGCTTTTAAATGGAACAATAATTTGGACAGTTCATATTCCAAATTTTCTGCAGTATATTATACAATTGTGATGTGACAGAACTACAACTCTCAACCTCAGACCAAACAGAGCTTTCCCAGCTCACAGGGACTCTGGTCCCTCTCCAATGATAGAGATAAACTGGTGCAAGCACTAACCAGAAGTTTGCCTTTCCCTGGGTATTTCAGTTTGGTAACATCGGATAAGTTACTGCAGATTAACAACATGGGAAACCTCATTGCAATTAAATAACCATGTTAGATCATGTTCCGCTCGATACTATAAAAGAAAATGAAAAAAATTCAATAAACCGAAGTTTTAAATGTTTTAAATAAATCGTCTCAATCTGTCTATTTAATGCAGCAATAATTTGGTTATCAAATATGTAATAAATATATAATGCAGTACACTGTTAGCCACTAGGTGGCAGTATAGACCAACAGGGAGATTCAATAAAAGTTCTTATCGTTAAAAATGGTGCTAATATTGCCCCAACCAATCAGATGTTAGCTTTCAAATGTTACATAAGATCTGATTGGGGGCAAAATTAGCACCATTTTTAACGATAAGAACTTTTATTGAATAGCCCTGTAAATATATTAAAATCTATTATAAAACGCTCACAATTTTAAGGGCATGTTCACCCCAGATCAAAAATCTATAAATGTCTTTCCCACCCCCAAACCCTGAGATTGTTATGTTTTCTCCTGTCCGTCCCTGATTACTTATATCTCTGGGCTGCGCTACCCCTCCCCAGTACTCGCCTCCTCTGTAAGCTAAGAGAGCCTTGATACAGGAGGTGCCCAGCGCAGAGGAGAGTGATTGACAGCTGCAAGCTGGTAGTAATCGGTCTTCTGTGTTATGTGCCGTCTTTCTTGTGCCAAAAATGTGTTTTTACAAATGGCCGCACCAAGATTATACGAATGGCCACACGTGCGATGTGTAGGAACTAACGTTTCAGCCGATAATCACCAGTGTATGGGCCCTTTATCGGGCGAAATGGTTTGGTCGGGGATCGTTGCCCGACCTACATGGCGGATCCCCAAACGAACGTCTGTTTCAGCCGATAAAGGGCCCATACACGGGTGATTATCGTCTGAAACGTTCGTTCCAACACATCGTGCGTCCTTTAGTCTAGACCGGAGTTAATTCCCCGTGTCACCAAATCCCTTCTCCTTAAGGAGATCTAAGCTGATGAACAATATCTATATGGTAAATACGGCGTCACATCAGCTTCCTGGATCGCTGCCTTATACTGTCCTAGGTTTACGTTTTCCGTAGTTTGTAAAGTTGGTTTCCCTATTGTGGTTTTGGACTTGGAACGGTTGGTATCAGCCACTCTCGATCGCTTCGCCCTTGACCTTCAGATTTTTTTGGCTCTAGGTGTGCATGGAACGTCAGGCTATTTTTAGAAGCTCTGAGGTATTGGAAATTGACCTGTCGGAATGTGCACAGTGAGTGAGCAGTGAGGTCTGCCAATGACCAAGTCCAAACCTCGCACAGGCAGATTTGTATCAGCAATGAAATTATCAATGTCCCAGCTATCAATAAACCATCCAGCGATAGTTGTCAATGAAAGAGCCGGATGAGAATCTATGTTGAAGGTCGATTGTTCATCGCAACGGTTTTCTAGAGTTTTACGTGTTTGTTTACATGTATACCCTCACCTCATATAGTATTATGTGTTGTTGTATTGTATAAGTCTAGGTAGGTACACACCAAGCGTATAAATAGCCACCAACCATATTTCCATGTGACTGACTATGCAGTCCATAGAAAACTGTTAAAAATCACGGCCAAAATACTGGAATATCCATTGGGTCAAAATATCGTCCGGTGTGTAACGCAGCCTAAAAGTGTGTAAGTTACCAGATAATGTAAATGTTTTAAGAAGGAAGGGAAGTCCCCAAGACCTGCAAGGGAAGGTTAAAGGACAACAATACTGTAAAAATTAACTTTATAGAAATGAAAAGTGCCTGGGACAGGGAGGTCAGATTGATTATTCCTACCTTCTAATATTGTTTCATTGAGGAGCTAGAGAACATACAGTTTTCATCTGCCAGGTTATGGCCCTGGGCCTTCCTGTATTAAAGATATTGCTGAAGCACCCAGGAAGCCTGGCAAAAGCAGTTTTATTTGTGCTGCCGTTCCTCATATAAATGATATTGAGAGGTAGAAATTACCGACCCTACCTCCCTGCCCCAGGTACTTTTCATTTTAACTTTTTTTGAAAAAACATTATACGCACTATAGTTCTCCTTTAAGTGTTACAGCTGACATACTGATGAGGGGAGTGTGGTAGGTAAGTATAGTTCAAGGTAAGTATAGTTCCTATTGTGTGTTGCAGACAAGCAAATAAACAGTAGGAATGGGCTGTAATTTTCTCCTGAAACTGGTTTTGAGATGATTACAAGTTGCAACAATGAACTGTAACCGTCAAAACTGTTGAGATCAGTTCTGCTGGTAAGAGTGCTGTCTTGGCCCAGCCGTTCCTCGGGTCAGGACTCAGCCGTGTATCTGCATCTTAAGGATAAAGGACATACCTTTGAAGATTGTAATGTTAACATACTGGCGAAGGAACGTGACTGGTTCAAGAGAGGTGTTAAGGAGGCCATTTATGTGAAAATAAAGAAACCAAGCCTAAATAGAGGTGGGGGGTTCGACACCAACTGTCTGCCATGTACAATGCTGTTTTAACACCTTACTCTGGGCGTTCCTATAACACCTCTTAGCCACTATCTAATCACACCCTTAACACGTGGCTGTGATATGCTAATTGGGATTTTCCAGGGTACATAATTGCCACAGATTCTTGTACAAGTCATTCTGAATTGAGAAAGCCAGTCGGATGACTAGCGAAACGTCTTCAAGAACTACATTTCAAGTCCAGTTGATCTAATTGAATACAACAGATATACCATGACCTGGATGAATGAGAACCTTCACAAGCAGAATTTAGTAGTCTTTTAAATGAACAGCATAATTCTCATACAGTAATAGCCATATCCAGTATGGCTATTACTGTATGGGAAATCTGCTGTCCATTTGAAGGGCAACTAAAGCCTCAAAACAACACAGTAAGAAGTAGAATGGTATCTATTGTTGCCTTCTGATTCTGTATTGTTTTGAGGCTTTAGTTACCCTTTAAATGGACAGCAGAATTCCCATACAGTAGTCCCATACATTAATAGCCATACTGGATTTGGCTATTACTGTATGGGGCTACTGTATGGGAATTCTGCTGTCCATTTGAAGAGCAACTAAAGCTTTAAACAATACAGAATCAGTAGGCAGAGTGGTCATAATTTCTACCCTGGACTTATACTCTATCACTTACACTAGTTTTTTCAGGTAAAATTAGGTATCTCGGTTTATACTCGGGTCAGTTTATACTCGAGTATATACAGTACTCTCATTTACATCATAAACTAGGATATGAATCAATTGGGTATTAATATTAAGTTATGCTTTGCGCGTGTACTCTAAAAATTTTCTGGAATTCAACATTTTCCTGTTATACTTTAAATGCTACATGTATTAGTAAATGTTCACTTTCCTGTAGTTTTTTTTAATTATAACTAATTATAAGTAATAAAAATTACCCATGCCATGGTTAGGTGCTAATCCCATTACAGTCTTTGCCGTTATTGAATGCAATTGCAATAATCTGTTATCTGTCCATAGAGCAACAGTTAAATACTCATCTTCACCCGATGTAAACCCTGATGAGAAACCCCAGGCCTTAGCAATGGATCCTGGGGGGTTAATAGGTTAGCTGGGCTATTTTAAATAAAAAATCAATTACTTTAAAACCTGAAGGAAACCCCTCCCCTTCAATATGGCATTTTGGGGTAGCTGGGTAATAGATTGAATTAGATGGTGCAAATTAAGTTAAAGCATTATTGTATCTTTCATTTATGCACTTGCAACAAAAGTATGCGATAAAAAAAAAACAGATCCAATTTGGAAATCCTTCCACTTTCACAGCTGTTGCTGAAGTTGAAAATATCTAAAAAGACTCTACTGTAGTTTTCAGCTTGTCAGTAGGTTATAAAACATGATTTTTGCTCAGACATATGGCATCAGATATAGAATAACCTTGGCAATGGGAATGATATTAGGATTTTATCCAATAGTTTTGGATACTGAAGAAAATATAGTCCAATCTTAGGCTTAGGCTTTCTATAATTTGAGACTTTTACAGCATTCCACAAGCTAAATGCAAAACCAGAGCGCCAACTACAGACCGATTTCAGCTTTATTGAGCCATCATCAGTGTTGTGCAGGCCTCTGTTTTTGCAGTGTGAAGCGCCTATGGCAGACATCACTAATAGATTAAATAGGATAGGGAGAGAATAAAGGCTTTGAAACTCCCTTTTCATGCAATATGCAAATAAGGAACAAAGACTTCTGGGAATTTACCATGGTTTCTGGTCAGCAAAAAAGCATGCTGTAAAAACGTATGTATCTTCAAATTGGCTGAACGGATTTTAATGGGGGTTGGCTTGTTTTAAAACTAGAATCATGACCAATAACACCTAAAATTAGTTTTGGGGTGGACATTCCCTTTTAAGGTAGCAGGCAGTGCCAGGAAGCAACAGCTAGAGCCGGAAAGATGTTGTCTTGTATAAAGAGAGGTATGGATTCAAGGGTGAAAATGTTATTCTGTTATACAAAGCATTGGTAAGGCCAATTGGTAGGTTACAATTAATTTCATTAGAAGACTAAAAGCACTTGCTTGAGGATATGATTACTGTGTATAAGTATATTAATGGGCCATACAATACACTATCTAAGGCCTTGTTCACCAAAAGAACATGTCGGAGGACACTCGAACATCCTTTAAGACTTGAAGAAAAGATGTTTAGTCTTCAAATTCGGAAATGGTTTTTCACTGTGAGAATGGTAAAACTATGGAACTGCCTTCTATTGGACTTTGTGAATGCAGGTTCATTTGATAGTTTCAAAAGAAAGCTAGATGAGTTTCTGAAAGCAAGGAATGTTGCAGGTTACTGGAATTAATAAAGTAGAGTTGATCCAGGGATATTTCCAGTTGCCACTTGGAGTCAGGAAGTAATTTTTTCCCCTTCATAATTCTGGTGGGGTTTTTTTGTTTTGTTTTTTTTGCCTTCCTCTGGATCATCCGTTATGTAGGAAATGTTAGTATTGCTGAGTAGGTTGGACTGGATGGACATATGCCTTTAGTCAAACTCAATACTATACTAATGTCCTCCTTTTGTGTGACCATAAAGCCATTTATTAGCTGAAATTAAAAATCAGTTTTTGTGTCTTTTGAGATACCTATGCAGCTGCTGCAAAAATACATTTGCAAGTCAAACATTTCTTTATTATTAGTAGTAATTAGTGTAGGAGCCAGTAGAAGGATATGCCTTGTTTAGGCAGGACAGAGAAAAAAGGAAAGGGGGAGGAGTATGTGTTTATGTTAAAAAAGAATTGAAGCCAAATTTAAAAGAAGAGATAACTGGCGATATGGATGATAAAGTGGAGGCAATATGGGTGGAATTAGGTAACAGGAAAGGGGGTGTCTGCTATAAGCCGCCAAATGCTAGCAGAGAGGAGGTGAGTCAACTTCAAATGCAGTTGGCAAGGGCTGAAAGTTTGGGGAGTGTGCTCATTATGGGGGACTTAAATTACCCTGACATTGATTGGTGTAGTGGAACTGCCATCACAGAAAAAGGTGATGAGTTTCTGAATTTGCTGCAGGATAATTATCTGTCACAGGTGGTTGGGATTCCTACTAGAAAAGGAGCTCTGTTGGATCTGGTAATATCTAACATTGTGGAGCGCATTATAGATATAAAGGTAACTGGAGGCTTAGGGAATAGTGACCATGAAATTGTGGAGTTTGGACTTTGTTATCGAAAGGAAAAGTGAGCTGGGTTAACAAAGACTTTTAATTTCGGGAAGGCAAATTTTTCCAGGTTAAAAGCAGCTCTTCAGATTGTCAACTGGGATAATGTATTATCAGGAAAAGGTACTGAACAGAAGTGGACTGTGTTCAAGGGGATTTTAAGCCAGTTCACATCTAAATTTATACCCTTGGGAAATAAATGTAAGAAAAATAAATCCGCACCCATGTGGCTGAATTCTGATGCAAAGAGGCAAATGAAAAGGAAGAAAAAGGCATTTAAAACCTTTAAGGCCGAGGGAATGGAAAAGGCCTTTAGGGATTATAAAAACTGTAACTGAGTGTAAGAAAGCAATCAAACTCGCTAAAATTAATAATGAAGTTAGGATAGCTGAACAAAGCATCACTAAGCCTAAAATTTTTTTAAAGTATATTAATAGTAAGAAGATGAGGACTGCGAATTGTGGCACCATTAATTAATGGGGATAAGTTAGTTACGCAGGATGGCGATAAAGCAAATGTCTTGAATAATTTTTTTCCCTCTATATACACTATAGAAGATCCAAGTACAGATATCATAGAGTATAGTAGCAATAATGGTATAAAAGATTCATGTGCACTTTGGTTAACCGAGGATATGGAACAGAAAGAACTAAATAAGGTTAATATTAAAAAAATCTCCTGGACCGGATAAAATACATCCTCGGGTACTTAGGGAGCTAAGTTCAGTTTTATCTAGGCCATTGTTTCTTATTTTTGCTGATTCCCTCATGTCCGGTGGTGTGCCTCTGGATTGGAAAAAGGCTGATGTTATTCCAATATTCAAAAAGGGTAGTCGTTCACGGCCGGGGAATTACAGGCCTGTAAGTTTAACTTCAGTGGTGGGGAAGATCCTGGAAAGTTTAATAAGGGAACATGTTCTAGAGTATGTTTCAAGGACTGACATAAGTAGTAACCAGCATGGATTTAGGAGGAGTAGATCTTGTCAAACTAACTTGCTTGGCTTTTATGAGGAAGTAAGTAGAAATTTAGACTCTGGCATAGCAGTAGATGTAGTTTACTTGGATTTTGCAAAAGCTTTTGATACAGTCCCCCATAGGCGACTAATGTATAAGCTAAGGTCTGTTGGTCTGGGGAGTCACATTTGTACATGGATAGAAAATTGGTTAATGAATAGGATGCAGAGAGTAGTTGTAAATGGAGCTTCATCATTATGGACTAAAGTGCGAAGTTGGGGTGCCACAAGGTTCTGTGTTGGGGCTGCTTCTATTCTATTTATTAATAATTTGGAAGTGGGTATTGTCAGCAAGGTTTCTGTGTTTGCTGACGACACAAAACTTTGTCGACCATTAAAAACTTCAGAGGATGTGCAATCGTTGCAGGGGGATTTAGATAGATTGTCACATTGGGCTGCTAAGTGGCAGATGAAATTCTATGTTGATAAATGTAAGGTGATGCATTTTGGACTTAAAAATCCTTGTGCTGCTTATACTATAAATGGCTCTGTGTTAAGTGAATCCCTGTTGGAAAGGGATCTTGGAGCTTTGGTGGATAACAAACTTAAAGGTAGCAAGCAGTGCCAGGCGGCAACAGCCAGAGCCAGCATGGTATTGTCTTGTATAAATAGAGGTATGGATTCAAGGGAGGAAAATGTAATTCTCCCTCTTTACAAAGCATTGGTAAGGCCTCATTTGGAATATGCAGTGCAATTTTGGAATCCTGTTTACAAAAAGGACATCTTTGAAATGGAAAGGGTTCAGAGAAGGGCAACTAAATTAATAAGGGGATTGGGGGAGCTTGAATATGAAGAGAGACTGGAAAAGTTACAATTATGTACGCTGGAGAAAAGGCGCTTGTGTGGGGATATGATTACTGTGTATAAATACATTAACTGGCCATACAATAAACTATCTGGGGCATTGTTCACCAATAGAACATGTCAAAGGACACGAGGACATCCCTTAAGACTTGAAGAAAAAAGGTTTAGGCTTGGAAAGGGTTTTTCACTGTGAGAACGGTAAAGCTATGGAACTGTCTTCCAGTGGACGTTATTATGGCAGGTTCATTGGTCATTTTCAAAAAAAAGCTGGATGAGTTTCTGCAAACAAGGAATGTTGCAAGTTACTGGTATTGATACATAAAGTAGAGTTGATCCAGGGAAATTTCCGATTGCCACTTGGAGTCAGGAAGGAATTTTTTTCCCCTTCATAAATTTGTTGTTTCTTTTTTTTTTGCCTTCCTCTGGATCAACGCAGGAAATGAGGATATTTCTAGATGGGTTGGACTGGATGAACGTATGTCTTTATTCAATCTCAAATACTATACTATACTAGTGCATTTCCCTGTAAGTACCTTAGGCTTGTGTAATGCAGCTCATATATTATTGAGATCTCATGTCGGAAGGCCAGGCTTGTCAAAATTAGTGTCCAACACCATCCAGCATGGCTCTACTGATGTTTTCCAGTAACAGTCCCACTTTGACCACTTGAGAGGGAGATACATGAGAGGGAGGGGGAATCAGGATCATTCTCCCTGCCTTAAAACTGGAATACTATTAAATAGTAAGCACTCCACCGTTAGAACAATAAATAAGTGTAATATTTATAAGAAAAGGATTTTTATAGTTCAGACCAGTAGATTAAATAATCTACTGTATATGAGATTGGCTTTAAACGGTGAAATACAAGGCAGGTCCATTCACTGTTAGACATGCCTTTTAAAATCTAAGGGTGTGTTACATCGGGTCCTGGAGCTTTATTGATATTATCTTGGTCTGATTATTTCTGTACCATACCCTCACCACAGTGAATATTCCAGAATCCAGATGTTTTGCTGGGTCTATAAAGAATGAATGTAAGCTTTGGAGCAGCCCATGTCACTAAATAAGGGTGCCAATAGACAAGCACAGTGTAAAATCCACTAGATGATTGTATTGCTCTTTTGATGTTTAAAGGGAACAGAAAGGGAAGAAAAAGTAACTTTTTAAATGAAAACTAATTCAGGGAGAGATAGAAGTAATCATTCCTATGTCCCAGACAGTTTAACTTATATGGCCTGATATCACCAAAAGGGTGTTTGCACAGTGCTGTCCACTGTGTGCGCTTGTTAGGGAAGGTCTGGGGGAAACCTGACAGCGCTGCATTTTCATTATAGTTTTTATTTCTTTCCCTCTTAATATAGTTTACTTGTCCTCTAGTGTTAAGCTTGAGGTACCTATTTTTACCTGAAAAATTAGTAAAAAGTGATTGACTCAAATGTAAGTTGAGGGTAGAAAGTATGACCACTACTGCCTTCTGATTCTGTATTGTTTTGAGGCTTAAGTTGCCCTTTAAATGGACAGCAGAATTCCCATACAGTAGTCCCATACAGTAATAGCCAAATCCAATATGGCTATTACTGAATGGGACTACTGTATGGGAATTCTGCTGTCCATTTAAAGGGCAACTAAAGTCTCAAAGCAATACAGAATCAGAAGGCAATGTTTTTAACAATAGATACCATCTTCCTGATTCTGTATTGTTTTGAGGCATTAGTTGCCATTTTAATGGACAGTAACCCATACAGTAACCCCCAATTCCTTGGCACTCCAGATGTTTGTAAACTACAACTCCCAGCATGCTTTAGTAGCTCAGAATTGTAGTTTCCAAACATCTGCAGTGGCACCCTACACTCTCAGACCACTCCTGGGTTTTCCATTATTAGCTATAAATCTTTAAATGGTCACTATACTAAGACAACTTTACATTATCTGAAACTACAATTTGAGAGACGTAAAATGGTGGTATTCACATGTTCATCTGTGCTTGCTTTGTCATTAAATTATTTGTTTGAGTGCTCGTAATTTCCCCCCAACTCCATGGTTCACTGCTTTTTGTAGGGTCTGCGACACTTATACCATATATACTCGAGTATAAACCGAGGTACCTATTTTTAATGAAAAAAGGAGTAAAAATTATTGACTTGAGTATAAACCGAGGGTAGAAAATATGAACACTAATGCAAACCTGTAATTAGTAAAAATGATTAGAAAATGAACATGAATTAAGTGTAGGTCCATGTTTTTTTCTTTTAAAGTATTTATTTGAAATAAACAACTTGTTCAGTAGTCACTTCAATTTAGAAGATTCCTCATCATCAGTTTCTCCAAATAGTGCCTCAAATTCAGCTGATGTAATGTCATCTGCAAAGACAATATCATCATCAATATCTCTATCATCTTCGCTGCTGCTGTCCTGATATAAAACATGGTTCGCTACCATCCATGGTGTTACTTATACCGCATTTCTGAAAAGCACGTTTGGATTGATGTTTTCTGGAATGTCCTCCCATGCATCTTACTTTGCTACTTAATTCTATGTCATGCTTCATAAGAAGGTGGAAACCTTTTGTCAATCGGGCTTGACCAGATGACATCCATTCATGCCACATTTTTCACACACAGTCTTGAAAAGGTTTGTTTATAGACCCATCCAGAGGCTGTAAGACAGATGTAAGCCCACCTAGAATTAACAGCCAAAGTGGTTTGAAATTACTTTTTGCCATTTTCTTGACATCTTTATATTTATGGGCTCTAAACATATCCCAAACTAGCATTGAGTTGTTTTTTTAAGGCTACTCCTGGTCGTCCATTCCAAATATCTTCTAGACATTTTTTTGTTTCTTGTTCCTCCATGTGGGTGGACAATAATTTGCAGAGGTAATTAAGGCTTCCTTTTAAATATAATAAGAGGCTGCAGCTTGTCTTCATTGGCCAAACATGCCAGAACCACTATGAAATTTTTTTTTTTCATTCCTGGTAGTTTTTTTCTCCCAAAGATGCCACAAAATATCAACAGTCAATGCTTCTGATTTTGTGGCAGTTTTTGTGAAATCTTTCTTTGTCGTCGGTCAAGGCCAAACCTATTTATGAAGCTATGCAACAATTTTGTTCAATACCCTCTGTTTTATATTGCTCATCTTTAGCCATTTGAAGGGCACATAATTGATTTTCCATCCGTGTTATACAGTATCCATTCAGACGACATTCCACAACCCATTCATGAAAGTCAGTCTCTAGATCCCCATATGAGGTTGTTAAACCAAGACAAGCCTTTTTTGACTTTGGCATTTTTTCCAATTCTGACTTCATTTTTTGCCATTCTCGCATCTGTCTTGCAGCAGAATAATTGCTTTCTTCTGCTCTTGACACAACCCTTAGTTCAAAGCCGGTGTTGTATGATCTGCATTTATTTATTACTTTCAGATTTAAAAAACACAGAACCAGTAAGAAGAAATTCTCAGCAACCACATTAAAATTATCGTAGAAGTGAGGCACAGATTACTGCTTTTGAGGTATTCTGCCTTCTGATTCGTAACATAGTAACATCTTATTTAGGTTAAATAAAGACAGAAGTCCAACCTATTAACTTTTTAACCGTTCCGAACAGTTGACCCAGAGGAAGGCAAAAAAAAAAAACTAAAAAAAAGGGGGGGGGGGGATTCCTCCTTACTCCAAACGGCAATCGGAAATGTATCCCTGAATCAACCAGATCTACTGTATATGTATTAATACCAGTAATTCTCAATCAGGGTTATTCAATAAAAGTTCTTATCGTTTAAAATGGTGCTAATTCTGCCCCAACCAATCCGATATTCGTATATAGAAAAGAAGGAAGAGGACTCTCATGCAGTTAAATCTGCAAATGTTTATTGCTGCGACATGTTTCGGGCATCAGCGTGCCAGCATGCTTTGTTTGCATGTAATCACAGAAAATACAATTCACAAGCTTACCCTCACCACCCCTCCATTGTACACTAGACTTATTAGCCCACCCTTAAACCCCCCCCATACACAAGAGGATCCTTGGCTCCGGTCTCCTCACTAAATCACAGGAGTTCCTTCACCAATCTGCACCCAGTAGGCTTGTTCACGTTTTCTTCTGATGCTTGTGACCCGCATATAAACTGAGGTCAGGTTTTTAAGGTACTTTTAAATCCTTAAAACCTCAGTTTCTACTCTAATATATATGGTAAGTTCTGCACAGCCTCACCATCGACACTGCTCTACATACACATCTCCCCTTCCCTCCCCCCTTCCTACTTTTCTCTGTTGATTCTCTTAATTGATGCAGAAAGTGTGCTGATAGACTGTGAAAGATCCTAGTAACAGGTCAGGTATAAGGTACATTACACTTTTGGAGTGACCAGGGGAGGACTGGCCCAGTAGGCTGAGGGGCAAATGCCCCTTGGGCTGGTCTCCAATGAAAAATTTGGGCTGCCACAGAAGCTAGTAATTTAGGTGCTTAAACAGCACAGTGTGCGCCTTTAGCTCTAACATTGGCAAGTAACCAGAAACTCCTCCTCTGCTGCTGAACCTCTTTACTGACACTGGGGGCTTACATGCACCACAGCATAAATTAAAATAAATTATGAGAATGTGAGGTCAGTAATGAGGTTTTGGAGATGCTGCCTCAGCTTAAAGCTTAACTATGTGCTGCCTGCCTTGGCTGACAGGCTAAAAGATGATTGGGATAGTAGCATGTGCTTATCAGATTAAAAGAAGCAGCACAGCAAAGTTTAAGTGAAGTATGCTGAGTGCAGAGCAATATATGTGTTTTTCTGGAATATGATGAACTTTATTATTAGTCAGCCCTCCATTTAATTACCCAGTGTTATCAGCTCTCCAGAGCCCAGTGTTACGTCAGCCCTCCAGATAATTACCCAGTGTTATCAGCCCACTAGGCCATTACCCAGTATTATCAGCCCTCCAAATCATTAACCAGTATTATCAGCCCTTCAGATCATTAGCCAGTGTAGTAAGCCCTCCAGATCAGTAGCCAGTGTTATCGGCCCCCAGAGCATTAGCCAGTGTTTTCAGCCCTACAGATAATTGCCTAGTGTTGTAAGCCCTCCAGATCATTAGCCAGTGTTATCAGCCCTCCAGATCATTAGCCAGTGTTGTCAGCCCTCCAGATCATTAGCCAGTGTTGTCAGCCCTCCAGATCATTACCCAGTGTTGTAAGTCCTCCAGATCATTAGCTAGTGTTATCAGCCCTCCAGATTATTAGCCAGTGTTAAGTTAGCCCTCCAGTTTATTAGTCTGTTAGTTATCGTAACAACAACATACACTTGCAGGTAACCTTGTAAATTGGCAAAAGTAGTCTTAAAAATAGGCGTAACTTAAAGTGTGTGTGACCTTAGCAAAGTGGGCGTGGTCAAAGGGCCACTGTTGTATTTTCCCCCCCCCGGCCAAAAGGTCCCCTGGGAGTGACAGGTCTTTCCCTGTAAATGCTGTGGTCTTTTAAATCCCCCCCAGTAATGGCCCCATCATGTAGTGTAATAAAATCCTTACCTCACATCCCAGCTCCATATGGTTCTCCTGTAGTCCCCCCCCAAGACCCAAAAACTGCCCACCAGGAGGACTCTGCCTCCTATCTGGCCTCTGGGAGAAGTTTGGCATGTGTACTGCAGCCCTTCTCCCCCCTCCCTCTCCCTCCCGATTAGGATTCCCTCCCCCTAGCATAAAACCCTTTACATATAACATTCCCCCTGTCCCCCCAGCCCAAACCGCTATATTTTTATTATTAGAAAGTGCCCCAAACATTACTTACCTCTTTCCTCTGCCGCTCAGCCAATCACAGACGCGACTGCCGGTCCCGCCCCTCTGCTTGCATTTTCTCGCAAGCAGAGGGCCTGGCAGTGTGCGGCAGGGGAAAGAGGGAAGGTAAGTAAAGTTTGGGGCACTTTCTAATAATAAAAATATAGCGGTTGGGGCTGGGGGGACAGGGGGGATGTTATATAAAAAAAAAATTCAAGGGTGGACATGCCTTTTAAGTATTAACTCAGTGAGGAAAGGATTTCTTTACTGCAGCCAAGTGCAGTCAAGTGGGTGTGTCTGCTACCATGATGATGCATATTGAGTGACAGCACTCCCAGCACAGGGGAAGACACTCCCTCAAGAGCTAGCACAAATTTCTATGCTGCTGCAAGCAAATGAAGGGGAATTCTGAAAAAAAAAAGGTTGAAGGAGGGTGTACTTTAAAATAACCCCCCCCCCCCCAAAAAAAATGCTTTTTCATCAGTAGAGCTACCCTTTTAAGGTGGTGAAATCAGGCCACAGCATTTAACAAATTTTCAACAAATAACTTTTTAACCTCTATACCCATAACTCAATTATTTATTTCCAACTTTACCACACTGATTTTAGGCCAATCCCTTTTTTTTCTGCCCCTTTTCCATTTCACTAAATGAACGCAGCCAAAGGCCCATTGCCAAACTCTTTTCTTTCTTTCAAACCACACATAGCTTGTTACATGAGGGACTCTGCCTCGGGCAGGGAGGCGAATTAGAATGAAACTGGAGCGAGGGGCTGTAAGTAGAGTTTGGATTCTTTTTTTACACATCTGACATAGTGGTTGGGGGTGGGAGGGGATGCTCTGCAATATATCAAAAATTAATATCGAGGGTAGAGATGCCCTTTAATACAGTGAACAAATATACAGAGAAAACGGGGAAAAAATCATATTACCAACTCTTCTGCCACCAATTTGTACCAGATCACTGCTTTATGGAATGATTATGGGTAGCATGGCACATAGAGGGTTTCTCTGGTGGTCTGGCACAAAGCAGACAGTGCACTTACTTTGTTTAAACAAGATAAACCCGTTTTAATTACATTTAACAGTAGCTATTGCAATGATTTAATAACAAAACATAAACATAACGTGCATTAATGGAGTAGTCCCTGCCTATGGTGCACCACTTTAAATATTGACCACGCCTGTATGTTGTGTCCTTGTAAGTTGGTGTACACTTGTCTGTTGTCTCAGAGTTTGTAATCCAATAAGGTAAATTGTCTGTCCAATAATCTGCCCTCCCAACACATGGTAACAGGTTCTTGTGTTGCAGTCAATCATCACACTGTGCAAGGGATCAAACCACACACTTCTATATACTTTCACTTTCTCTCCTAGCCATAGAGAGCAGGGTTGTCTTTTCTCATTACTCACTGATCTCACCTGCAGGCTGGTGTATATAAGGACCATTGGTGTATATAACCATTACACTACACATCACATCCTATGTAGCAGACATAAACTCTTTTTGGATTACACTTCCTTTCAGTATCCACATGGAGTAGACACAGGGGTGTGGTTTAAGCTTCCATTTTGACCATACCATATTGGAATAGGAATCTCAGGTCTGTAAGTAAGTTTATGTATTTTGTATATTTTGTCTTGTACTTAATAAGTCAGTGCTATATTTTTATCAATTCATGCAGTTTATTCTTTTTGGACTGTAGTTTCTGCTTTCAATATGTTTGTGAGATATGCACTGCCAGAGGTTCTTTGAGATTCTGCCTTGTCGACTCCATTGGCTAACCTTTTAAAGATTCTGGTGGAGGACCTCATTCATGATGGTAATAAGGGGCCTGCTAACTGTCACAATTAGCCTCAATGCTGTTGCTGTGCCTTTAAATGATGTTGATGTTAAATCAGCAAAGGCATGGGGTGGGCATTTAGCATTGGGAAACAGAGTGGTCATAGAGGCCTACTTGCTGGCAAGGTATCATAGTGGCAGAGCCTGAGAACACACCCAATATTTTCCCCAGGTTTTATGCAGGACCAGCAGACCATTAGGTCTGGTCATCAGGCTTAATACTTGGGGTAGTAGTTCATAAACAGGATTACGGTACCCAGGCCCATGGAAAGAAGGTAGCATGGGAGTAGCCATGATATGCAACCTACAGTACTTATCCCATTTATTAGATGCTATGTGCGCACTAACACAGCTACAATCACCTTAACTGCAGGAAGATGAACGCAGACGGCAGCAGCAGTTCGAAGAGATGCGTAAAAGGGAAAATGAAGATCGTCTTAGGCAAGAAGAGGAACATCATCAAGAGGAGGAGCGCCTAAAGCGAGATGCAGAAGGCAAGGTATGTGCTTGTTTTTCATATTTTCTATTGTTAATTTGACAATTATCATATTACAGAGGAAAGACTTGGCCTTAGAAATTTTTTTTTTTACTGCTCAATATTTTGAAATTTGTTTTGCATTCAAATAAATATTTTGTTTGCCTGTGTTAATGATAGGTTATTAACTTATTATTTATTGCTTGATATTTGCCCATTTAGTGCCAAGCAGAATTTCCCACTTTTGTCAAGTTCTGTTTCAGAGAATTTCCAGGAATTTGCACCCCCTAGATTTTTAAAATCAATTTTTGCAGCAAATTGAAATTTATAACCACTTCTGACAGTTAATGTAGAATAACTGCCAAATTGACTAAAATATCCCTGTAAATGACAGAGCTTTAGACACTACATACAACCAAATTTTTCTCCAAAAATAACAAACTGAAACAAAATCAAGGGTGAAATTCACAGAAATACCCTTCTCAAACTATATAAATATACATTTGGAATCAAACGCTACATAACGGTGCCATTCTTTTATTCATACTTTTAAAATGTAAAATACCTCCCACACTCCTCAGCAGCAAACAATAAAATTATACAATTTTATATATTGCAACAAGCCTATCTCACCCCAATAATCATAGTCATATTACACAAGGCAGAGACAATTTCTGTCCTAAGTGGCACATGAAGCCACATTCTGGCATCTGATTTGGGAGTGCCCGGTAATGTACTGATTTTGGAATAAGGTGACTAATTACTATCTCTCCACTATATTATCCCAACCAGTTCCACTTGATCCCAAGCTATGTACTGTATACTTGGGACCCCTGAAATAGAGAACTAGGACAGAAACAGAATGTCTCTTCTGAAAGGATCATTGTTCTATGCTAGGAAAAAAATGTGTAGATGGCACCTGACCCACCTAGACTCACACAATGTAAAGCCCTATTGAACAAGGATGTCCCATATGTAAGAGTGATAAAAATGCCCCAGCAGCACAAAACAAACTTATCCAGTTTTATATACTGAATCAAGCATATCTAACCCCGATACGACTGCACCGAGCTAAAAGACGCCCAGACTTGAACTGCCCGAGATATGGTGAAATCAAAACTGACAGCTGGCATCTGCTATGGACATGCCAACCAATCCAAATATACTGGCAAGGGGTCAATGATTTTATGAAATCACAACTAAAACTAACAATACCCCTCAGCCCGGAATCTCATATATTAGGGATTCTAGAACCAGAAACAAGGGATAGGAACACACTACTATTATGTAGAGAACTACTTTTCTATGCCAGAAAGGCTATAGTGCTAAAATGGCTGGCATCTGACCCAACGACAATCCAGGAATGGATCCAATTAGTTAATAAAGATCTACCATACCAGCAAGTCCTATATATACATGGGAAATGCTCACAAAAATACCAAAAAGTATGGAGCACTTGGTACGACTCAGTCTCAACTACCAACCCAATTTAGTTAAATTAAACAAAATACACTCTGAAAACCCAGTAACTAAGTAACCCACCCTCGGACCTGGCAGACCTCGCGCGGACAGCAAAATAAATGGTCGAAAAGAAACAGTATTATGATATAGTAATAAGACACGAACAAATAATATGAGGTAATTGTTTAAAGTTTATTGTAAATAAGAATGTTACAAGTTTAAATATCTAAACAGAACTGTAATAAGAGGTTTCAAAACAAAATATGCAGATAATGAATATTACTGTAAAATGTGACAAATGTAACTGACATACAATATGGGAATAAAATAAAAACGAATTTAAAAAAGAAAGAGTGATAAACATGGGAAGAGGACACCCAGAAAAATGTATGGTCCCCTGGCTTAATACATAAAACCCATGACTAGTTTCCACCGTTAATAATAACAGTATAAGAGGTATCCACAAAATCTATGCATGACAAACTATTTGCAAAAGATAGTTACCTGAAAAAGCGAGCAAAACGAACCAAAAGCTAAAATATAAGTGACCGTTGTCCCCACCACCCCACCCAAGGTTTACCCATCCCAATCCCCTCCCCTATTTTATACTCCCAGGTATATATTACCATTATTAACAGAATAAATGCTTTAAAGTATGAAGTGTAATACTTGAATGCAAATAACTATCCACATTGAATACTGTTTATGTATATAACAACTTAATAGTGAAATTGAACAATAATATACCTGTAAAATTATTTTTTAAAAATTTCCTCCCACAAACTGCACACAGTTTTTAGAAATTTGCACTTTAAGCAGCAAAGAAGTCTTTCTTTTTGGTATTATTATTAAAGGGCATGTCCACTCCCAAAACTATAATTTAACCCACTACTGGCCCCACTCTGTAGTGTAATAAAATCCTTACCTTACATCCCTGCTCCAAATGGTTCTCCTGTATTGTCCCCCCAAAGTCCCAAAAACTGGCCACCAGGAGCACTGCAGGGAGGGAAATTGTTTCCCCCTCTGAGGCTTCCTCTCAGAGGTTTTTGTCTTGCTCAGAGCAGCCCTTCCCCCTCCCTCTCCCTCCCGTTTTCCTCTCCCTACCCCTAGTGTAAAAACTCTTTGGCACATAGTAAGTTTCCTTCTCCCAGCCCCAACTGCTATAATACATTTTTCACAAAGTCCCCCAAACTCTACTTACCTTACCTCTCTCCCCCGGCATTCTGTGCAGCCAGCAGTTGCGTCCGTGATTGGCTGCCTTTCAGCCAATCAGGGACGTGGCTTCCGGTCCGGCCCCTGCTTGCAGTTTCATGCAAGCAGAGGGCTGGGCAGTATGGTGGAGGAAATGGGAAGGTAAGTAGAGTTTGGGGGACTTTCTAAAAAATGTATTATAGCGTTGGGGTTAGGGGAAGGAGCCCTACTGTATGCCGAAAATTATTACATGGGGTGGACATGCCCTTCAAAATATTTATGCAGGCATATTATTTATTTAGTAAATGTACAGCATTTACATATAAATATTGTACAAAAATATAAAATATAGTATTTGTATCTAATCCATTATCCACATTTTAATTTAAAACCTTATGCATTAAAGGACTAATGTGAAGGATACTAACCTAAAAATAATAACTAAACACCAACCTGTATTACATGTTCTTACTTGTTACTAAAAGATTCTTCTTTTAGAAGCAAGGAATTTATTACATTGAAATGATCAAAATCCTATCAGCCTTTGAGCCTTAATTTGATTAGAAAACGCTGCTTCTGTTATTCAGCAGAACATAATAAGTGTATTAAAACCATCACTATACAAATATTTATTTTGCTAATATGTAGACTTATTCTTTTTGTTATGTCTAATGTAGAAAAAGATGAGGTTTTGTCCCCTCTTCTCTTTTTGCATATTTTCACTGTGCTTTAATGTGTCACTGTATATTCAATAGAAGTCTAAATTTGCAATAAGACGAGGCAGAAAACAGCCATATGCCTATTTTTAGAGATTTATATTGCCATTTAAATGTAATTAAGTACAAATTTTTTAGTGGGTGCAATCCAGTTCACTTTATTTGATACCGCATGTAACATAACCAGTAGTATATCTGTTGTGTTCAGTTAGATCAATTGGACTTAAAGTTTAGTTCTTGAAGACGTTTTACTAGTCATCCGACTGTCTTTCTCAATTCAGAATGATTCTGTACAAGAATCTGTTGGCAATTAAGAATCTGTTGGGACTTTCAAGGGTACTTAGTTGCCAGCAGATTCTTGTACAAGTCAATCTGAATTGAGAAAGCCAGTCAGATGATTACCAAAACATCTTCAAGAACTAAACTTTGTTCAGTTTGTCTAACAGAATACAACAGATATAAGCACAGTGTAAGTTGTACCCACGCAAACTTATAAATATAACATGTGCCTTCACATGAACTGTAAAAATAAGATGCCTAGCACACAGACTTATAAATATAAGATGCCCAGCCAACACAAACTTGTATATTAAAGGAAGTGTGGCCTATTCGTCTTTTTTCTAAATCCGTTTCAGGTCTCATCTATAGACAGTCTGAACAGTTAAATCATATGTGCAATAACTAAGCAATTTTTCTATTACTTAAAGGGCAACTAAACTTAATAAAAAATATTTAAACAGTGAATTGCCCATTTTTAGATGAGTGTAATGGTATGCCACTTACCTGGATATTTTAATATGTTTGTGAGATTTTGCGTTGTTAAAAATAACAACAGGAATGAGTTACTGCTGTACAGTCTTACCCACTTGGTAAATATTTGCATTTACTTACCCTCATAACAACATCTTTTAGAAAGAATGGCCTCTTAAATATATGTTGATATATCATACTTTGTCCTATGAATTCATTTACTGTATGCCTGCTATGCTTCTGGATGCCTCATGGAAACTCAGCAATTTAGAAACGTGTACTGAGCCTGGGCATTCTCAGAAGAGGCAGATAGAGGATTAACATTGTCATTGGCTGTTGATGTCAACTGTCAAATCCATAACTGACAGTTGCTAACTGGAAGAACCAGGAAGCAGAGACAGGGGAAACAGGACATTGTGCAGGATTTCAGATTAGAATTATATATTTCAGATTTAAAACTATTACCGTTTTGGGGGGTGATTTACTTATATGTAAGTTTTTGTTTTAGGGCTGGACTTGCCCTTTAAATAAAGTTTTTCTTTCTTAAAACCTCTTCCCTTGCATAATCACAGACATAGCAACATAGTAATTTAGGTTAAATAGAGACATACATCCATCCTTTAGACTCTAATCTTTAACCCTACCTTAATAGTTGATCTAGAGCAAGGCAAAAAAAAAAATGGGGAGGGGGGGTTCTTCCTAACTCCAAATGGCAATCAACCAGAACTACAGTATATATATTAATACCAGTAATTCTCAATATTATTTAGTTTTAGAAACTTATCCTGCCTACTTTTAAAGCTATTCAAAAAACTTGCAATTGCCACACCTTTCCTACCCTGAAGATGAGTCTTCTTTTCTTTTAATCTTAAAAGATGTCCCCATATAGAAAAGTTGGAGCAGGGCCTAGCAGACCAAGTTTAAATATTCATAAAGCTAAAGAAGATTGCCCGAGGCACTCGCATATTGTCAGTATAAATAAAATCCCTTTATTTAACTAGATACAGGGAAATCAATTAAAAACATTTAAAAACATAGAAAACATCAAGAGCAAGATGCATAATAGTAAAATTATACCTGATGTCTATAAAGTGCTTTATGCATATGTGCATATAAGTCATAGTAAAGTGCATATGACATAAAAGTAGGGTAGATATAAAGGCATAGAAAAGTATACAGGAATCACAACCTATCTATATTAGGCAGTAAAGTCAGTAAATAAGCCTATACTTATCCCCCTTATTTGGGGGAAGCACTAGATCAGCAGGTACAGTATAAAGTAGGAACTCAGTGAGGCATCAGACTCTAGGCTGGCTCTGCTGACGAATTTCATGCCATTAGGGTTTTTTCCAAAGTGGTGAGGCTTCTATGATAACCGCGTGTCTTTATAGCCCTTCTACTTCCTGTATCAGGCTTTCATGGCTATCTATGCTGAGTGGTGCGCTAGTCAATCGCTACCACTCGTCATAATGATGTCATCAGTCTATTGCGGCCATTCTGGAGAAGGGTAAAAACAGTCTGTTCTGACATCGCGCTTATCCGTTTAACAAAAATAACACCTCCCTGTTAGTTCTGTCAATAAAATCAGTAGTCAGAAGTAAACACAATATTAATTTACAATATATATTACTGCAGTATAATAAATAGCCATCTAATAGCAATAGATAATGGAGTACAATATTAAGTTATTACAAAATCACATCTTAGATCAAACTTGAAAGATATATTTAAAGAAGAACAGTAGTTATGTTTCCAGTTTGTTCCACATATGGTAAGTATATAGTTTAATACAATTGGCTATCAGAAATAGAGGACCATTAAGCAATAAGATTGTCTGTCATCGGACCTAAGTGATTCAGCCTTGCCAAATGAAATTGGAAGAAAATTTCATAAATGTACAAAATAGAGAAGATAGATTCTTAGTTCACATAAGAGCACAAATTCCATATCAATAACAGTACGCTAGCTGCAATAGTATGAAGAGGAGTTCAATAACGCTCCTTGTTTATCACAGACGCTGATCATCGCTAAGTAATAAAGTTTGTATTCTAAAGCTCCATCATTTCTTCATTTAGCTTTAGGCTATATCAGGTTTATTGTAAAGATTGTAGAAAGTCTGTGAGCGTAAATAATCATATAAAGTTGTAAGCATGTGTAATCCCATTATTACAGATAATTACTACCTTACGGTCCAGATGATTAGGAGAGAATTATTAATCTATCTAGTTGTCCTTTGTCCGATTACAAAGTAACAAGTCCTAAGAATGTATCATTCTTATTATTTTTATATAATTTTATATAATTTTTATAATAATTTTATATTATTATTATATGTGGGACAGGTTCTCCGTATGCACAGTAACAATCCATGCAGTTAAAATTGAACACTTAGTATAGAAATCAGCTGTAAAATAAGAAGGGATAATATTACTGTATGTAGCCAAAAACTATATACGTATGTGTAGTCAATGCTCAGATATATGGCATCAAATCCAGCTCTTCATTGAGTCCATTAGGTAAATCCAACAGCTTTTCTTTCTTAATAGTATATTGTCAAGGTCACCGCCTCTCATGTTCAATTTGGCAGAGTCAATGACAAAACATGTTAGTCTCTTCACCTGCCCGTGATGGATTTTTAAGAAATGCTGTGCAACACTTGTCAAGTACTTCCCCCCCTTTATGATCCCTAGGGGCCAACCTGATGTTGGAGAGATGATTTGACAGTCTCTGTTTCAATCATTTAGTAGTTTCACCAATATAGTTTATTACAGCTACACTCTAACCCATAAATCACGTTCTTAGAATTACAGTTGTAATATCCTTGCAATAGTAGTTGCTTTGAGTGTTCAGAATTCCAGAGATCAGGTTTTTTTGTCATATATATCCCAGGCTCTGTGAACGTCTGAAAGTAATGTCAGGAGAGGTACCTATGAATTGAGATAGTAATGGGGCATTGGTGAGTATATGCCAGTTTTTACATAGGGATTCACGTATTGCATGCTGTTCTAAATTGTAGTTAGAAATAAAACGCACCTTACTATCTGAACTCCTTTTCATTGTCTGAAGTAGCTCATGTTGGGTGTGTCTTTCTTGATATCTCTTGTTTCATCAGTAACTGCTTCGGGTAGCCTCTATGAATCTCTTTTCAAGTTTCTCAGCTTCCTGTAAAAATGCATTATGTTTAGTACAATTTGCGCCTAATTTGTAAATATTGGCCTTTTGTGATGTTCTTGACTAGACTACTAGGATGTGAACTGATGTAGTGAAGCAGAGAATTCGTTGCAGTTGGTTTATGGAAATCCCCAACCAGGGAATTAGTTGCTTGGGGGATACAGCAAAACTGAATCCACCTGGCAACTATAAAATAAATAAACAAGAATGCAACCTGTGAAAAGAATATGGAGTATACTCAAAATATTTAATAAAATATTTAATATACTCAAAATATTTAATAAAATATTTAATACCAATAAAGTTAGTCCAATACCCTAAATAAGGTGCAAAAATACATCTAATACACCTGCAGAAAAAATATCAGCAATAGATAAATAACTATATATGAGCTGGCCAGCTCAAAGGGAAAAAGATAAAATATATAATATGACTGCAAAGTCTAAAAAAGCAGTTATAGATATAAAACAGCAAATGCAGTGTATATAGAAAATATATAAACAGCCTAAAAGCATAACCCCACTGCAGATATTGTGAAAATTCATCGGAGGTATGACCAGTGGGGAATAAAAATATTCAAATGCCTCCAAAAAGGGGAACAAATGTCCAACCTATATAACCAAGAGTATATGAGTATATCCAGTAGAGCAAATATAATCCGGTATATTATCCTAAAAGGACTGAGAATATAATAATAAGCCAAGATATTCAGATCTAAAATGTGCACATAGAAAGTTATCTCAGCAAAAATACATGCTCCGGCTCTCAGGGTATAGGGAGAAATCCCAGCGTCCTACTGATTCCCCAGACAGTAAGAAAAACTCGTCTATGGCCTCTCCGGTAGGTTTGTTTATCCTTTGGAGCTTGGCGTGTGGTCACGTGACTTGTAGAAGTTGTCAAGCACTTCCTGGTTTCTTTATGCCAATACTACGTGTTTCACTTTTCCAAGCTTCATCAGGCAGCCTTCTTTCTCCCATTAATGACACAGATGTCACCACGACTGCTGATGACACAGCCAGTGTCAATACCGACACCAATATCACTGACTTCTTGATCTTGAAGACTTTCATCTTCATCATCCCAATGTCTTCTGAGTTCCATGCAGGTTTGCACCTCTTTATAAAGGATTGCTGAAAGACCAAATGCAATTTTGATTGCTTAATATTTCATTCCTAGCAATCATATGTTCAAATATTGACCAATCATTTTTTTAATATTTTGTCATTTTATTAAAATATGATTGGTAAATCTGACCACTTTAAATCTTATTTAAAGTGGTGCAAACTTGTGCAGAACTCAGAAGTCTTGGGAATGAAGCTGGAAGAAGATCAAGGTGTCAAAGACTTGAAAAGGCCCCTCTTAGTACCAGGGGTGGTCCTGGTTTTGAGCTGTGGGACACCCTTATCCTAAAGGCTTTTATTTGTGCCACATGGGCTCTCATAGGAGCCAGGGGTCCTGGTTTTGAGATGTGGGACCCCCAACGAAGGCACTTTTAAGTGCCTTAAGGGCACTTACAGTATAAGAGCCAGGCAGCCAGCAACATTGATGCGTAAAGTACAGTATCATGCCGAAAAGAGAAAACACTATCACTGCACATTGCCGTGGTGCAAAAATGATCAGCTTTATAACTATGGCCGGAATACAAATCATTCTGTAGTAATAGTACAAAACGGTAAAGATTATAAATATGCCCCTAAGTTTCAAACCTGATATTAGTTACAATGTATTAACGGTCATCAGCACAGCCTGTAAATATAGATTAATTTGGCTTGAAGAGCCAAATTACTATTCTTTCTATTTCTTCTTTTTTTTTTTCTTCTTAAATTTTATTCTTTCACTTTTTTGGACTGTATCTCCTCCCACAGTTTTTGAGCTAGAGACATGAAATTCGGTACAGACGTGCGGGGCATATTGGAGAAGTGTGCTAAGGAATCCGCATAAGCGTTACATCGTTATCGCCGAATTTCGGGACATTTATTCGCATAGACTATAATGGTAACAATCCTTAAATGTGAATATTTCAAAACAGTTTCATGGTCATAAACACAAACTCTTATATTACCAACCCCCCACACAGACACAGGTACACCCACCTACTGACCTGCCTTTCCATTCCCATATAGTTAAATAATTTTGATCAATCATCCATAAAAGTTATATGGTCATACATGCAAAAACACATACCCCCAACCTCACACTGGTACACACATCTACTGACCTACCCTTTTATTCCTGTGGCAGCCATAGTTAAAGGGTAAATAAAGTAAAAAAAACTAATTTTTATATATCCTCAATTAAAGTTAGTTTTATGGTTGTAAACACAAAAAAGACATAACCCAACCTCACATGGGCACACATACCTAATGACCTACCCTTCCATTCCTGTGGCAGCCTTACTTAAAGGGTAACTAAAGTCAAAAAAGCTAATTTTAGTTTATCCTCAATAAAAGATATTTTTATGGTTGTAACACAAAAAAGACACCCCCTCAACCAGACCCAGGTACACACACCTACTGACCTACCCTCCCATTTCGGTGGCAGCCATACTTAAAAGGTAACTATAGTCAAAAACAAATTTTGACTAATCATCAAATAAGTTAGCCTTTTATCCCCCAACCTGACATGAGTACACACCCCAACTGTGTTACAAACCTTAAATTCATGTGACAGCCATATTGAAGGGGTAAGTAAAAAACAACAATGTCCTCATCATTGTCATTATTGAGATTTAAAATCTGCAGCACAAACACACACATTCCCTTCAAAAATGCGGCCTTTGAAGCTAAATTCAAAGTTTTTACTTAAACTTTCCCTTTCTAGTTATATGCTACAATTACATTCATAAATTCTTGAGGGAAATGGTAGGTGTCATATAAAGACTGTATATTTCATATACATCCAGTTTAAGCTGATGTTTATTCGTTGTTTAAGGGTAAAAGGCATCCGTGAATAGAATTCTTATTTTCCACGAAATTGTTACAATATTGTTGTCTTATATTATCAGTGGCTTAGTGAAGTGTGGTAAAGCCCTCTTTGTTTGGGTGTATTACTTTGGTTGAAATTTGTTTAATTGAGTTTTCTATATCTTTGATAGCTTACATTCTTCCTAAAGGTTCATACACACGTGCAATCACTGGTGCTGACCTGCAATGCACAATGTATTGTACGGCCGTTTCGCACAATAATCATGCCGTGAATGGCAAAAAGTGGGCTTTAATCTAATTTAATTAAGATCTTCTTGCTTTCAACATCTACATGAATAAACCAAATATGTGCAAACGTATTATTATGATTAACTTTCCATTGTTTAATGCAATAAAATATTGCATTAAAATATGCATTAAAATATTCTAAAAGTTGTTTTTATTTGGTTGGTAGAGGAGGCAAGAAGAGGAATATTACAATCGTTTGGAAGCGGAGAGGCGCAGGGTTCATGAAGAAACAGAACCAAGATTGCTAGAGGTTGAAGATACTGGCCTTTACAGACCTCCACTTCCACGTGATTATGAACATATACCATGTAATGCTCCGCCTCCCCCTCCTCAGCGTAATACCTCTTACCTCAAAACACAAGCCCTATCTCCTGACATAGTTTACACAGCCAAGTTTGTTGCGTACACTGATGATGAAGACGACACAAATCTATCAGGTCAGAACAAATACTCAAGCATGAGAAAGTCTTATGGTGACTACCTTCCAGCTGCTCATTTACCACAGCTACCTGCTGCTCGTCTGCATCGTCCTGTATCCGATGGCATCTTTCTTTCCAGTTCATGTCAGCCCCCTTCAGCCAATGCCAACAGTACTATTTCCAAAACAGGCTTGGTCCTTCCTATAACAAGTAAACCTGGTTTCCTCTATAGCAACTCCTCTACAGGTACATTTTAAATATATTTATAGATGAAAACTAGACCAAATTAAAACATTAAATTAAAACAATATAAATGTTATATTTATATTATGTATTTTTTTTCCTTAAAATGCAGTGATATCTGTTTTCTTAACCTAACCAGTAATAACATAGTTACTGCACATTCTTTAAAAAAAATAAAAATGTATTTTTAGTATTTTTAAATTTTAATGAAAAATCATAGTACTGTTGGTTTTGGCTTTCAAGCTAAGCTTTTCCTCGTTTTCATTTAGAATACATAATTGTTTTACATTTTTGCTTCATAATTCATTTTTGTTCCATAGCAATGTTAATTTACAAATTAAGAAAGCATATATAATGCACACACTTAACATTTGTACAGTGTTCCAGTGATTAGCACTCTTTTGTGGCTGCTGTGCCTTTAAAAATAAAAGTAAAATCCTGCTCCCATTAACTGTCCCTGTAATTAGAGGTAAACCAAACTGGGTTTGTTGTTACGAAGTCTCTGTTGCACAAGCAGTAACTATTTGCTAGTCTGTTCCATTTCATTGCATCTCTGCCCCTAAAGGTGGCCATACATATGTTCGATCTTACTAACCCGACCAAGCGCTCCCACGACATTCGATCAATCCTGCCAGAACCGCCTCTCCTGTTCTTGCTATCACAAAATGAATGGGAGTTTCTGATTGCATGTCGGGAGAGGCGGTTCCGGCAGGATCGATCGAATGACGCGGGAGCGCAAGGTCGGGTAAGTAAAATTGTATATATATATATATGGCCACCTTTTACTCTGGGATACCTGAGAATGAGAAATTACTTGTTGTTTCTTGGATCATATGGGCAATGCTATCTCATATAGCATGAGACTGCAAGATGAGAAGGCTTTGTTCCATTCCAGTGACTAGCCTTACTTCTTATAGACACAATAAATAAACAAATGGAACATACTTCTAAAACCTTCAGGGTTCGTAACAAATCATTAGTTATTGCTTGTGTAGGCAAGGCAGCTGAAAAGCTTAAGGATAGGTGGGCCAAAAGGAGCATAAAAATGGAGCAGAAGGTATATGAATAGCATTGCCCACAAAATCTAAGAAACAAGATAGAGATATGCAAAATTTCTCCTTTATGTCCTATAGCTAATGCATGTGTCCAGAACTGCTGGCTTTTTAAAATGGAATACAACCTATGGTATAGAGCCAATCATTTGACATGCAGACATGACATGTTTCGATCTTGTTATATCTTATCAGTGCAAGATACGGATTTTGGCTGTATGGGGTAGGACTTGGGAAGCACAATACGAAGGCAGCTTAAATTGGTCAGATGATTGGCTCTATACCATAGACTGTATTGCATTTTAATAAGCCAGCGGTTTTGGACACATGCATTGGCTATAGGACATAAAGGAGAAATTTTGCATATCTCTGCCCCTTACTCTGGGGAACCTGGGAGTAAGAAATTACTTCTTGTTTCTTAGATTTTGTATGCAATGCTATTGTATAGTATGAGACTACAAGATACCTTCTGTTATAAGAAGGCTCTGCTCCATTTTAATGCTTGTGTGACAGACTTTGAAACAACAAGAACCAATCTGGTTTTCCTGTATTTACTTAGCAAAGATAGGGAGGGCTGGATAGATAAAGAGAGCAGCAGTGGTATAGAACATCTTACAAAAGAAGAAACATTCGGCTACATAGCTAAGTGATTTTAATAAGGAAATATTCCACTGCTTCTCCAATTATAATCATTATCACTTAAATATATTTTATATCCACAGAAGTGATATAAAAAATTAGTATAGAGATATACTAATAGCAACTATACTGGTAAAAGGAATGGAGAATTTGCATTATGAAGACAGGTTATTTAATGTTTTGTCTTCCCTAGAAAAGTGACATTTGTGAGGGGATATGTTAGAGGTAATTACAGCCGATTAGCAGAGTATCCTTTGTCTCATAAGACAAACCAAAGTCTAGAGGGCACCCCTTTAGACTTAAGCAAAAGCCATTTCAGCTTATGTATCATAAATCGTTCTTTACTGTGAGGGCAGAATGTTTGTGTAATCCTCTTTGGTATAATGTGTCCCACACTCACGGTATCTCTTTATGGGTCTCTACTCCTCTCTGCCCCGGTCCCATCAGCAATTACAGCAATTAGACAATGTTTTTCAAGCTTGAAAAAGGATCCATGTATGATCTGAAACATGTTGCTGAGAGCACTGAAATAAAGTTTGTTTGCAGTGGAATGCTGTATTTAGTCTCTTTCCAACATTGTCTGATTGATGTTTGTGAAATACTAAAAATGTTGTGTCTGCTGAATCTCTAACCTCATTTAAAGGAGGCATTGGATGTCTTCTTGGATAGGCAGAATTTCCACAGTAACTGTTGATGTTAAGTTGTATCCTTGTCTAGTTTAGTGTACTGGGTACATGAACCATTTAGAACAGTGGAGAATGTACTTTTCTTTGTTGGTTTGGGAAGGACTGGGGTTATTTCTGGAAGGCTTGAGCTTGATAGACTGTTGTCTTTTTTTAACCCAACATTAACCATGTAACATCAACATTTTTCTACCATCTTGTTGTCAGGGTAAGGCAGGGTTTCTCAAAGGTTGTGGTGGAAATATTTTTCACCAGTATAACTATTTTTCACACAAAAAATTGTTTTTTTTTCCCTAAAAGATCCTATTCTCCTGAGTACGATAACAGAAATACTTTTCTTGTCCAGGAGACAACTGAAAATAAAACAACACTTTCTAGGTTTTTCACATTGAAATCTATAAAACCCTTCTGACAGTACACAGAATAACTACCAAATTGATTAAAACTTCACCACAAGTGAAATATTTTTAGAAATGATATACTTCAAGGTTATTATGAGTGTTGTGGGTTTTGATCAAAATGCTGATACCTGGAGACAGCTGTTCATCCATTTGGAAAGTTTTTTATTTCTTGTTTCTTTGTTTCTTGTTTTCTTCCTAAAATCTTTACCAAGGACAAAATCAAAGGTGAGTTTTACAAAATACAATAAGTACCTTGAGTAGAAAAACTTAATGGCTACATTCATCTGCAACTGGTACTGTCACCTCCAGTTATTAACAACAAAATCCAGATTCAAAATATGTAGGGACAATCACTTTTCAATAAATTTTATTTGGATAACCAGTATAACACATTTTGTCCTAATTCTAATGTATTTTTTTTATTTTGGAATTGGTTAGTTTTACAGAAAAACTGTAATCGTAAACCAACACATATCTGAAATTTAGCAAAACATTCCGCTAACTAAAGTTTTTCAAGCTACTTTTTTCTTAGAAAAGATTTTTTTCTACATAACAGTTTAGTTCTTTATACATACATAATTTCAGATACAATTTTTCATAGTGTTTTACACTTTTATCAGATTTTACTTTTTTAAAAAAAGGGGAAAAGTGATTTAAAGTTAGAAATGTTGAGGTAAAAAAAACACTATACCAGCCTTGCATCTGTCCTGAATTAAAGCGGAATTAAAGTGTGGTCTCCATACATATGGCCTTGATTAAAACAACACACTCCGGGATCATGAATCTAGCTTCAGTCTATCAATAAGTTACAGCAGTATAAAGGGTGCATTTTCTTACCAGTACTATGATCTGGGAAATCACCAGCATTTTGGGGTCTGCCTCCAAGTTCAATGTTGGAGCATGCTCACTGCTGGGACAGAGCATCATCAGCTGCATCATAAGCCCTACCCCAAGGGGAAAGATTGAGAGCACTTGCAAGTTTGTAAATAGCTTCAGAAAAGATAGATTTTTTGGGTGTAGGACTTCTTACACAGAACATCCTGTGACTGTCACAGAGACTCTGACAGACCAGGAACTGTAACTTTACGAGCCTATAACTTAAAATTCAGAGAAGGTAGAGTCATTTCTAGGCTTGTTTGAAAGGTATAAAAGATTGATGGTGTGTACTCATTATGGGGGACTTTAATTACCCTGACATTAATTGGTGGAGTGTACTTATTATGGGGGACTTAAATTACCCTGACATTGATTGGTAGAGTGTACTCATTATGGGGGACTTTAATTACCCTGACATTGATTGGTAGAGTGTATTCATTATGGGGGACTTTAATTACCCTGACATTGATTGGTGTAGTGTACTCATTATGGGGGACATTAATTACCCTGACATTGATTGGTGGAGTGTACTCATTATGGGGGACTTTAATTACCCTGAGCTAAATTTTGCCCATCAATTTTACAGCCTTTTATTTGTGGCATTGAATAGAGTAGCCACCTGTCTGGTCAATGAATGGAACAATATTAATCTAAACCCAAATAACATATTGATTTTTTATCCCCACACTGACTAAATTTAGATAATGATTTACCGTTTTATTGCTTGTTATGTACCTTATTCAGTTAGTTTTGCAGGTTTAAACCAGTAAGTGGATTCTTCTTTATATAACACGACAGTTCCCTGGAGACAGTTTATTTTTGTTCCATTTTTTAGGTAAAGGCAAACCTCTTGGGTACTGAGGTTTGAATGAATTATTACTATTAACACAACAATGTCAAAGCTGTGATGGTGGATCCATGTTATTTCAAAATAAGCCCACAACATTTGTTTTTTTTTGTTTCTTCTTATTCCCAGTGACATAATATACATTTTAATTTCCGTAGCATGCAATAGCTTTAAAATTTGTATCTTCAACTGAACTCTAAACAAGTCTATAGCAAAGAAAGTATAGGGGTGCACACTGCAATGTTGAATCCAAAGTTTTTATTGTGAACAAATACAACACATTTGTTTGCTTGGACTGTATTGAGATACCCTAAACAAGTCCCCTTGTCTTAGTACACAGGGTGGTCTTCTATGGGAAATCTAGAGAAGATCTAGGAGGAGGACCTAGTCTTTCATATTCTCACCCTGGGTACTTATACAGTAGTTATATAAACATAAGGATACTCAATCACAATGTACTACCTGTAGCTTAAGTATGTTTTGGAGGTGTGGGGCTAAAGACTTATATACTATTAGCCAAAACGGCCATCAACTTTAAAGGGACACTAAAGTGAAAAAAAAATGACTTGCCTTTATCCTTTTCTATATTTTGTGCTTCCTTGAACTTGGTCCATTTGCTCTCAGTGTTCCCTGCACTAGATCTCCTAATGTCCTGTTCAGCTCACTCCTAGTTATTATTGCATTTCTCCCTGTGCCCAGCCCCTCCCAAAACTGAGGTACAGCGTGTGGAGCATGTGCATGGAGATGATCTGTGCCCCACTACAGCCAATATCACTAGTGGTAGTGAGTAGTGATCCCATCTAGGTATTATCAGTGCATAGTGCAGTGCCACTCTATAGTGATTTGCTATAGGCAGATAGTAGTTTTGAGTTTTGAAACTATGGAATCTTAATGTACCTAAAATAAAATAGGATTTGGTCATTTTTTTCTATCTATTTCATGGAGATTCAATATCACAAGTCCTGCAATCCCGAGTTGAATACTAGATGTAAATGCCGTTATTCTGGTTTGCATGGAGGAAAGGTAAGTAGCAGGTACAACTACTTTAAAGCCACATTTAACCCTGTATTAAATTTCACGCTAAGGGGTAGCACAAAACTTGGGTGGCGTCCCTGATGAGTAGGAAGCACAGACCTGTAGTTCCGCTCACAAACTCCTGTTACTAACCCTACAGGGGTAATATAACTATTTAACCTTTCAAAAGTGCTGCCCCAACCTATCTACATGGAGAACCTGCTGAAAAACACAATGTGTATTGTCAGCAAGGTTTCTGTGTTTGCTGACGACACAAAACTTTGTTGACCATTAAAAGCTTCAGAGGATGTGCATCGTTGCAGGGGATCTAATAGATTGTCATTGGGCCAAGTGCAGATAATTCAATGTTGATAAATGTAGGTGATGCATTTGGACTTAAATCCTGTGTGCTTAACTATAATGGCTCGTGTTAAGTGAATCCTGTTGGAAAGGATATTGGAGTTTTGGTGGATAACAAACTTAAAGGTAGCAAGCAGTGCCAGGCACACAGCCAGAGCCAGCATTGTATTGTCTTGTATAAAGAGAGGTATGGATTCAAGGGAGCAAAAATGTTATTCTCCCTCTTACAAAGCATTGAAGGCCTCATTTGAATGTGCAGTGCAATTTTGGAATCCTGTGTACAAAAAGGACATCTTTGAAATGGAAAGGGTTCAGAGAAGGGCAACTAAATTAATTAGGGGATTGGGGGGCTTGAATATGAAGAGAGACTGGAAAAGTTACAATTATGCACGCTGGAGAAAAGGCGCTTGCGTGGGATATGATTACTGTGTATAAATGCATTACGGGCCATACATAACTATCTGGAGCATTGTTCACCAATAGAACATGTCAGGGACACGTGGACATCCCTTAAGACTTGAAAGAAAAAGGTTTAGTCTTCAAGTTGGGAAAGGGTTTTTCACTGTGAGAACGGTAAAGCTATGGAACTGTCTTCCAGTGGACGTTGTTATGGCAGGTTCATTGGTCAGTTTAATAAAAAAGCTGGATGAGTTTCTACAAACAAGGAATGTTACAAGTTACTGGTATTGTACATAAAGTAGAGTTGGGAAAGGGTTTGTCACTGTGAGAACGTGTAAAGCTATGGAACTGTCTTCCAGTGGACGTTGTTATGGCAGGTTCATTGGTCAGTTTATAAAAAGCTGGATGAGTTTTCTCACAAACAAGGAATGTTACAAGTTACTGGTATTGATACAAGTAGAGTTGGGAAAGGTTTTTGTCACTGTGAGAACGTAAAGCTATGGAACTGTCTTCCAGTGGACGTTGTTATGGCAGTTCATTGGTCAGTTTAATAAAAAGCTGGATGGTTTCTGCAAACAAGGAATGTTACAGTTACTGGTATTGATACATAAAGTAGAGTTGGGAAAGGTTTTGTCACTGTGAGAACGGTAAAGCTATGGAACTGTCTTCCAGTGGACGTTGTTATGGCAGGTTCATTGGTCAGTTTAAAAAAAAAAGCTGATGAAGTTTTGCAAACAAGAATGTGCAAGTTTTTCCCCTTCATAAAATTTGTGGGGTTTTTTTTCCTCTGTATCAACAGTAGGCAGGAAATGAGGATATTTGCTGATGGGTTGGACTGGATGGACATATGTTTTATTCAACCTCAATACTATATACCCTAACTGAGAACCCTATAACAACCCCTGTAATGTCTCCTCCAAAGAAAGCACAAGACATATCGCAGGCTGGACAAGTTTCGTCACCAAAACGAGGAGACCACATGGCAGACCAAAGCGATCCACGGCACAGCCTGCTGAAGCTATTCAGCCATCAAATACTCCTCGAAGGATTGCAACCTGTCAACAACTCTGACATCCAAACTCAAATAAGTAAGGTGGATATCTCACTGGTCCAGCAGGACCTCCAAAACCTCTGGGACAGAGTTACAAAAACTGAACAAAGAAGTACCAAAGAAGATAGATCTCCCCTATGCCGCATACAATAGAAACCCACAGGCTGCACTTCATACTATACACCAATGGCAAGAAAACCTGTAAAATAGGTATGTATGTATATTTATAATTTTATTTATAAACGCCACTTGAGTAGCAGCCTGTACAATATACGATACAAACAAGGGGATAAGTGCAAGCCATTATACAGATAGATAAAATTAAATTAATATAATTTCATACATCGTTAAGAAGCATATATATAAATTATGTATAAATTGATATAAGTGCAACAAGCTTTGACACATTAGTAATGAGAACCCTGCCCCAAAGAGCTTACAATCTAAGTGAGGGGACAACATACAGATACAGTGGGGGGGATGAGTTCAAAGTGCTTAAAAGGGCTAACAATCATTTGTTGTGCTGATGCTCTGAAAGGTAGGATAACAGTCTAGATTTGAATGTATTAATGGATGTCACCAGCGAAGTGAAGAACGAGAAAGTTCCAAAGGTAGGGGGCAGCAAGAGAGAATGGTTAAGGCAGGAGACAGCAGTGTTAGTTGGGGGTCTGTGGAGAAGATTTCCTTGGGAGGAACAAGGTACGGCCTGAAACATAATGGACCAAGAGAAGATAAGTAGGGTGGTGCAGTAGAGCGAGGATTAAAGGTAAAAAGCAGGTATTTAATATGATTCTTTGTTGATGGGAAGCCACCCTATGGACTGAAGTATCGGGGTTGCGGGTTCTCTTTTGGAGGAGAGAGATGATCCGAGCTGCAGAGTTTAAGAAAGACTGGAAAGGAGGGAGATGAGAGGCCGGGAGTCCAGTAGTAGAATGTTACAGTCAAGACGGGAGTTTATAAGGGCATGGCTGAGCATTTTAGAGAGAGGAAAAGGGCGGATCTTGGCAATATTGTGAAGGAGAAAATGACAGGTCCTAGCAACATTGTTAATGTGATGATGGAAGGAGAGAGAGGGCCAAAGATATCTCCAAGGCAGCATGCAGATTCAACTGGGTTAATGAGCAATTGTCAATAGAGATGGAGAAGAGAGGACTAAGTCCCATTTTAGGGGAGTGTAGAGGGAGAACACCAGGGTCCTAAAACGAGCTAAAAATAAGTTATTAGCATGGAGGTGTTTAGTAATACGTGTAGAGAAAAGACGTTCAAGGAGTTTTGATGTTAACGGAGATATGTGTTACTATCCCAAATTATGTTTACAGTATGCTTTATTACTCTAAAACATCCCAAATAATTTGGGATACACATATATTACAGTACCTTCTATTTTGTGTGCTAATATTTTTTTTACCTATAGGCTCTGCAGAAACTGCACTTGACTATTGTTTTTTTCTACAAATATGTTAATATGTTTGTTTATTAGTCCTTCCCCATTTCCCTTCTCTCCAGCCTCTATAAGTTATATCAGAGGTGAGCAGCTCAATTTCACATTATTGTGGATTTATATAGTGCCAGCATAATCCGTACGCGTTACAATCACATGGATACATTCACATCAGGCCCTGCCCGGAAGAGCTTACACTCTAAGCACATTTATTTGACACATACAACCTATCATTATGTCTTATGATTGTGGGGAACAGGGAGTGCCCGGAGGAAACCCACACAGTACAGGGAGAACATCCAAACTCCTTGCAGATATGTCCAGGGGGGGAATCGAACTCAAGACTACAGTGCGGCAAGGCATCAGTGCTAACCACTGAGCCACCAGCTGCCCAATTCCCATTATAGAGATAGGAAAACTGGGTTTTATAAACGATAAAATGAATATCCCTGGTTTTTAATAGAAAGTGTGTAAATTTTACATCCATTCCATTAAGTTCATTAATCATTTGATCACTTCATTTTAGTATTTATAAAATAAATGATCCAGCCTCAGAAAATCAATGAACTTATATTATGTCTAGTATTAAGGGGCCAATCAGGGTCCCCCAGGCCTTACTTTGCCCAGATCTGGGTTTTATCCTTCTTTGGATTGTATTCCCTTTTTGGTGTCTGTTTTTTTCATTATACTGCCTTTATAGTCACTGTTTCTCTGGACCAATGGAAATACTATTACAAATGTGCTTGGTATTTGGGTCTTACCAGCATATTGCATGACTGTGTACCTCCTAGATGGTTTTGTATTGATTTCCTACTCCCTGCTTAGGTTATATTAAAGGGTATGTCCAGCAAAAATGTAAGTTTATTTCTACTGATTTACTGAAGAACAGAAGGTAAATGCACTATCTCTTACCTCCCGTGCATTGTTTACTAACATGTATTTCACAGACTAATGGACATGCTTTAAGATCTGAAGAAAAGAAGTTTCTATCCTTCAGGTAAGGAAATGTTTATGTCTTTGTTCAACCCCCGATACTATGTTACTATGTTACTGTTATACTACAACATATGGTAGGGTATAAAGGTTGGACTAGATGGACGTAGTCTTATATACAACATCCAATACTATGTTACTATGTGACTGTTAGACAACATTTAGGGTAGAGTATAAAGGTTGGACTAGATGGACGTATGTCTTATACAACCTCTAATACTATGTTACTATGTGACTGTTAGACAGACATTATGGGTAGGATAAAGGTGGACTAGATGGACGTATGTCTTTATACAACCTCCAATACTATGTTACTGTGTAACTGTTATACAGACTTATGGGTAGGGTATAAAGGTTGGACTAGATGGACGTATGTCTTTATATAACCTCCAATATTATGTTACTATGTAACTGTTAGACAGACATTATGGGTAGGGTATAAAGTGTTGGACTAGATGGACGTATGTCTTTATACAACCTCCATACTATGTTACTATGTAACTGTTTGCAGACATTATGGGTAGGGTATAAAGTTTGAACTAGATGGACGTATGTCTTTATATAACCTCCAATTTATGTTACTATGTAACTGTTATAAAGCCATTATGGGTAGGGTATAAAGGTTGACTAGATGGACGTATGTCTTTATACAACCTCCAATACTATGTTCTATGTACACTGTTTATACAGACATTATGGTAGGGTATAAAGGTTGGACTTGTTCTCAACCAATGAAACTAGCAGGCAAATGGTTGGTAACTTTAGCCCTGCAGATTATTTTAAACAACATTAGAAGAAACCTGTTTATGTTATGTGGATTCTAGGTGACCAATGGTACCACTGTGTGTATATTTCCATTGATCAGGTTACTCAATAAAAGTTCTTATCGTTAAAAATGGTGCTAATTTTGCCCCAACCAATCAGATGTTAGTTTCCAAATGTTATAGCCTTTTATTTGTGGCATTGAATAGAGTAGCCACCTGTCTTTGTCAATGTTATGTGGATTCTATGTGACCAATGGTACCACTGTGTGTATATTTCCATTGATAAATTCAAAGCAGGTTACTCAATAAAAGTTCTTATCGTTAAAAATGGTGCTAATTTTGCCCCAACCAATTAGATGTTAGTTTCCAAATGTTAAATAACATCTGATTGGTTGGGGCAAAATTAGCACCAATTTTAACAATAAGAACTTTTATTGAATACCCTGTTTTATGTCCCTGTCAATATAAACATGTTACTGTTCCCTCACCATCAATTTTACAGCCTTTTATTTGTGGCATTGAATAAAGTAGCCACCTGTCTTTGTCAATGAATGGAACAATATTAAATCTAAACCCACAATAACCATAATGATGTTTTATCTCCAAACTGACTATAGATTAGGATTATGGTTTACCTGTTTATTGCAAAGGCGATGAGTTCCTGAATTTGCTGCAGGATAATTTTCTCTCACAGGTGGTTGAGGTTCCTATTATAAAAGGAGCTCTGTTGGATCTGGTAATATCTAACATTGTGGAGCGCATTATAGATATAAAGGTAACTGGAGGCTTAGGGAATAGTGACCATGAAATAGTGGCATTTGGACTTTGTTATCGAAAGGAAAAGTGTGCTGGGTTAACAAAGACATTTAATTTCAGGAAAGCAAATTTTCCCAGGTTTGTTTGGCCTGGTATTGACCTGTGTGGCACCAGGCAGTCTGTTTGGCCTGATTGACCTGTGTATCACCAGGCAGTCTGTTTGGCCTGGTATTGAGCTGTGTGTCACCAGGCAGTCTGTTTGGCCTGGTGTTGACCTATGTGGCACAAGGCAGTCTGTTTGGCCTGGTATTGACCTGTGTGGCACCAGGCAGTTTTTTTGGCCTGGTATTGACCTGTGTGGCACCAGGCAGTCTGTTTGGCCTGGTATGGACCTATGTGGCACCAGGCAGTCTGTTTGGCCTGGTATTGACCTGTGTGGCACCAGGCAGTCTGTTTGGCCTGGTTTTGACCTGTGTGGCACCAGGTAGTTTGTTTGGCCTGGTATTGACCTATGTGGCACCAGGCAGCTTGTTTGGCCTGGTATTGAATGAACACAAATAGACCATAAATTGTGCACCGGCTATGTACACATTTCAGTGTATCAGTGCAAAATTAAGTTTCTTCCTCGGACCCTTTCCATAGGCACCATTTTAAGAACAGGGTCTGGTAGTGATTGGGTTAATGTAGGGACTTGAATGAATGGGGAGTTCAGATGTGCAAGTGAATTATGGAAAACAGATTCTCTAATATTGGATAGAAATGTCCAAATTAACAAATAAATACGAATTATATTATTATTAAAGATAATATAATTATTATAATGTTTTGTTTCTTAAGGTGTCCCATACATTAGGACGATTTTACCCGACTAAGCGATCCCACGATATTAAACCGATCCTGCCAGAACCGCCTTTCCGACATGTGATCGTAAATCCCATTCATTTTGGTATCGCACGTCAGTCGCAAAGAAGAACGGGAAAGGCGGTTCCGGCAGGATCGATCTAATGTTGTGGGATTGCTCGGTCAGGTAAGTAAAATTGTTCTAATGTATGGCCACCTTTAGTAATGACTGGAGAATCTATAAAATCATATGTATAGTTTCTAACAATGGTTAAAGGGTATGTCCACCTAAGAAACCGACAGCCAGAGCCAGCATGGTATTGTCTTGTATAAAGAGAGGTATGAATTCAAGGGAGGAAAATGTTATTCTCCCTCTTTACAAAGCATTGGTAAGGCCTCATTTGGAATATGCAATGCAATTTTGGAATCTTGTGTACAAAAGGACATCTTTGAAATGGAAAGGGTTCAGAGAAGGGCAAGTAAATAAATAAGGGGATTGGGGGAGCTTGCGTGGGGATATGATTACTGTGTATAAATACATTAACGGGCCATACAATAAACTATCTGTGGCATTGTTCACCAATAGAACATGTCAGAGGACACGTGGACATCCCTTAAGACTTGAAGAAAAAAGGTTTAGGTTTCAAGTTGGGAAAAGGTTTTTCACTGTGAGAACGGTAAAGCTATGGAACTGTCTTCCAGTGGACATTGTTATGGCAGGTTCATTGGTCAGTTTAATAAAAAGCTGGATGAGTTTCTGCAAACAAGGAATATTACAAGTTACTGGGATTGATACATAAAGTAGAGTTGGGAAAGGGTTTTTCACTGTGAGAACGGTAAAACTATGGAACTGTCTTCCAGTGGATGTTGTTATGGCAGGTTCATTGGTCAGTTTATAAAACTGGATGAGTTTCTACAAACAAGGAATGTTACAAGTTACTGGTATTGATACATAAAGAGTTGATCCAGGGAAATTTCCCATTGCCACTTGGAGTCAGGAAGGAATTTTTTCCCCCTTCATAAATTTGGTGGGTTTTTTTTGCCTTCCTCTGGATCAACAGTTAGGCAGGAAATGAGGATATTGCTAGATGGGTTGGACTGGATGGACGTATGTCTTTATTCAACCTCAAATACTATACTATGTTCTAAAAGTTTTTAATGTTTGTAAACATTCCAAGATGGCGCCCGTGACATCAAAGTCCAATCCAAAAATGTTTATAAAGTACATCAAGTCATTCGTTAATCCGTCTGGCGGATTGGTGAACGACCCCGACCAAATGCATACACACGGACGATTCTCGGGCGAAACAGGCGTTCGTCGCGCGTAGTAATCGGGCCGTCGAGGGTCATTCCTCCCTTGGAAATTGAGCGTGTGTACGAACCTTAAGAGAGTTTAGTTCAGTTCTATCTAGACCACTGTTTCTTATCTTTTCAGATTCACTTTGGTCTGGGGATGTGCCGCTGGATTGGAAAAAAGCCAATCTAATACCAATATTCAATAAAGGTAATCGTTCCCAGCCTGGTAACTATAGACCTGTAAGCCTAACATCAGTGGTAGGGAAGGTGATGGAAACTTTGTTACGGGATCATATCCTTGACTTTGTCTCCAGAGCTCATCTTATTAGTAGTAGTCAGCATGGATTTATGAGAAATAGATCATGCCAGACAAATTTAATTGGTTTTTATGAAGAAGTGAGTAAGAAGTTAGATTCAGGTACAGCGGTGGATGTGGTATATTTGGATTTTATGATGAAGTGAGTAAGAAGTTAGATTCAGGTACAGCAGTGGATGTGGTATATTTGGATTGTATGATGAAGTGAGTGAAAATTAGATTCAGGTACAGCAGTGGATGTGATATATTTGGATTTTATGATGAAGTGAGTGAGAAGTTAGATTCAGGTACAGCAGTGGATGTGATATATTTGGATTTTATGATGAAGTGAGTAAGAAGTTAGATTCAGGTACAGCGGTGGATGTGGTATATTTGGATTTTGCGAAAGGACTGTTCTTCAAGTACTGTTGGCCTTGAAGAAAACATTTGTTCATGGATAGAGAACTGGTTATTGGACCGCAAACAGAGAGTGGTGGTTAATGGAGCTACATCTATGTGGGCTAAAGATCTAAGCGGGTCCCTCAGGGTTCTGTACTGGGGACACTTCTGTTTAATCTGTTTATAAATGACTTAGAGGGTGGCATTGAGAGCAAGGTCTCAGTGTTTGCTGATGACACTAAACTATGCAGAGCTTTGGAAACTTCCAATGATGTGCAAGTGCTGCAAGCAGACCTAGATAGATTATCAAAATGGGCAGCATAATGTAAAGAGTAGGAGAGAGAGAGGAAGGGGGGGGGGAGCGAACAGAGGGGGGCATGGGAAGGGGGAAAAACTATGCCTGGTCAAACAGCAAAAAGAGGATGGTAGTAACGTGCGGAGGTAAGCCTTCGAGGGTCATTCTCCCTTTGCAAATTGTCTTTTGTACGAACCTTAGATGTTTAGTTCGTTCTATCTATAACCTAACCTCCACTGTTTCTCTTTATCTTTTCAGTTCACTTTGGTCTGTGGATGTGCCGAATGATTGGAAAAATACCAATCTAACCAATATTAAATAAGTAATCGTTCCCAGGCATGGGTACTATGACCTGTAAACCTAAGCATCATGGGTAGGGACGGTATGGAAAAAACTTTGTTAACGTATCTATCCTTGAACTTTTGTCTCCAGAGGCTTCATCTTATTAGAAGGTAGGCAGCATGATTTTATGAGAAATAGATCTTCCACAATTTAATTGGTTTTTTAATAAACAGTGATTAAAAGGTGGAGATTCAGTGTACATCGTGGATGTGGTCTCTCCTTTGGCGTTTATCCTGCTCCAGTTCGTCCGCAGGTTAGATTCCGGTAACCGCGTGGATGTGATTAAATTTGGATTTTATGATGATGTGCGTAATAAGTTAGATTTCAAGGACACCGTGGATGTATGCCTCGCTTTTGGCGTTTCTGCTGCCGTGCGTCAGCCGTTGCGCTTCCTGTCCCTCCCGTGGCGTGTGGTCTCTTTGGATTATTATTATGAGGGAGTAAGAGTTAGATCAGGTACAGCAGTGGAATGTGGTCATTGTTTGGATTTTTGGAAAGGCCTTTTATAACGTGTGCCATAATAGGGCAGGTCAGTGCCTCGCTTGGCCTTTTGGGAAATCTGATGATGGTAAGCCTAGTTAGCATCCGTCAAGTGGGGGAGCGTGGATGGGGACATTATTGATTTTATAAATATGTGGAGTAAGTGTTAGATAGACAGTCTTTGATATATGTTTAATGGTGGTAGAGTTAATCAGGTACAGCGGGTGTGAATGGATATATTTGGATTTTATATATGAAGTGATAGGAATGTTAATTTCAGTACAAGCGGTGGATGTGAGTTATTGGTTTTATAATGATGAATGGAGTAAGAAGTTAGATTCATGGTACAGAGCGTGGATGTGGATCTTTTGTCTTTAATCGAGTGAAGTGAGTAAAAATTTAGATTCAGGTCACAAGCGGTGCTGTGAATGATTATTTGGATGTTAATAATGAAAGGAGTAAGGAAGTTATATGCAGGTACAGGATGTGGATGTGATATTTGGATTTTAAAATATGATAAGGCGAGTAAAGAAGTTAGAATTCAGTACATGCGGTGGATTGATTATTTGGATTTTAAAATGATGAAGCGAGTAAACTGTAGATTCGGTACAGCGGTGGCATGTGTGATACTATTTGATTTTTATATGCAGCAGCGTAGGTATAGATTAGATTTCCGGTACGTGGTTGGATGGTGGATGATACTTTTGATGCTTTGAATGAGAGAAGTGCTAATGAAGTTACATTCATGGTACACGGTGGATGTGATTATACTTTGGATTTTTAAATGATGAAGCGAGTAGAAGTTATTCAGGGTAGCAGCGGGTATGATGTGGATGTATTTGGATTTATGTATGTAAGCTGAGTAAGAAAGTTAGATCATGTTACAGCGGTGGAGATGTGATTTATTGGATTTTATGGACGTGGAGATGTTGATTCGTACAAGCGGTGGAAGTTCATTCATTTTTTTGGTAAAAGATTCCAGGTGCGGTGGATGTTCGATTATATTTGGATTTTTAAGATGACGTGAGTAAGAAGTTAGTTCGGTAAAACGGGGAGGCTGGTGGATGTGTCTATTTGGATTTTATGGAATGAGCGAGTAAGAAGTTAGACTTGATTAGTGAACAGCTGGCTGGATGGATATAGTTGTATTTTATGATGAAAGCGGTAAAAGTTAGATTCAGGCTACAGTGGTGGATTGATATAATTTGGATTTTAATTAATGAAGTACGAGTAATAATTAGATTAAGGTAACAGTGGTGGATGTATATATTTGGATTTTAATGACTGATACGAGTAAGAAGTTCGATAATAGGTACAGTGTGGATGTGATAATATTTTGGGATT
The DNA here is from genome assembly GCA_019447015.1 of Hymenochirus boettgeri. Taxonomy (NCBI): domain Eukaryota; kingdom Metazoa; phylum Chordata; class Amphibia; order Anura; family Pipidae; genus Hymenochirus; species Hymenochirus boettgeri. The sequence goes on along the minus strand of JAACNH010000490.1, from coordinate 73,907 downwards.
TTAAAAAATGATGATACGCAGTAAGAAGTTAAGATTCAGTGTAGCAGGGTGGATTTGATATATTTGGATTTTATGAATGACGAGTGAAAAATAGATAAATTCAGATAGGTACACGGTGGATTGTGATATATTTGGATTTTATGATGAGCTAGTAAGACAGTTAGATTGATACAGCGCGGTGGATGTGAATATATTTGGCTTTTAATAATAATAAAGATGAACGATAAGACAGTTAGATTCAGGTACAAGCGGTGTCTGTGATATTTGGAATTTTTATGGATTAAGATGAGTGATAGAAAGATTAGATTAGGTAGCAGCGTGGATGTGATATATATTTGGATTTTATGATGAAGCAGTAAGAAGTTAGATTCAGGTACGAGCGTTGGACTGTGATATATTTGTTGGACTTTTATGATGAAAGTGAGTAAGAGACGTTAGATTCGAGTACACGGGTGGATGTGAGTATAATGTTGGATTTTATGATAGGCTTAGTAATGTTGATTCAGGTAGCAGCGGTGGATGTGATATATTTGTGATTGTCATATGATGAGTAAGAAGTTAATATCTCAGGTACAAGCGGTGGAGTGTGGTTTAGTTTGGATTTTAATGGATTGAGTAAGACTTTAGATTCCGGGTACATCGGGATGTGTGAAGTGATATTTTGGTATTTTTATGATAGTGAGGTTAGAAGTTAGATTTCAGGTAGCATTACGGTGGATGTGGTATATTGGATTTTTAATGATGAAGTGAGTAAGAAGTTGGATTCAGGTAACGCGGTGTATTGATTATTGTGGATTTAATTGATGAAGCATGGTAAACGAAGCTGTGAAGATTCATGTACAGCGGTGAAGTGGGGAAGTAATATATTGGTTTTAAATGATGAATTGCCAGTAGAAGTTTAGATTCAGGTACAGGCGGTGGCTGGTGATATAATTGGATTTTCATGATGAACGAGATTGACGAGAGGTTAGATTCAGGTACGAGCGGTGGCGCTGTGCTCTATTTGGCTTTTTCTGCTGCCTCTCGTTACGCCGTTGCGCTTCCGTACCGCAGGTGGCTGTCTCGTATTTGGCTTTATCTATGCTGAATGCGTTCCTCCGTTCTATTCAGGTTCCGCGTTGGAGTGCTTCTCTCTTTGGCTTTTCCTGGCTGCCTTGAGTCCGCGCCGTTCCTTCGTGTCCCGCGGGGGGCGTGTGCTCTCTTTTGGCTTTTCTCTGCCGTTCTTCCGCGGTTTCGCTCCGGTCCCGCGTGGCGGTGCTCCTTTGGATTTTCTGCTGCCGTGCGTCCGAGTTCGATTCAGTACAGCGGTGGATGTGCTATAGTATTTGGCTTTTAGATGAGGTGAGTCCGCCGTTCTCCTTCCAGGTCCAGCGTTGCTTTGATATATGTGGAGTTTATGATGAAGTCAGTAAGCAGTTAGATTCAGGTAAAGCGTGGCTGTGACGTCTTTGGCATTTTTGCTGCCGTGCGTCCGCCGTTGATTCGGACCGCGTGGGATTTGCTCTATTTTGCTTTTATATGCCGGAGTCAAGAGTTTATATTCAGGTCATCGGTGGATGTGGTACTCTTTAGGATTTTATGCTAAGGAGTACGACAGTTCGATTCCGGTACACGGTGGACCTGTGATCTCTTTGGATTTTATGATCACGGCGACGTACGAAGGTTAGATTCCGCGTACAAGCGGTGGGATGTGATCATCTTTGGCTTTTCTGATGCAAGCGAGTCCTGAAGTAGATTCAGGTCACAAAGCGGGTGGATTGTTATATCTTTGGATTTTATGATAAGCGAGTAAGAAGTATGATTCGAGTACAGCGTGGGTGTGGTATGTTTGGATTTTTATGGAGAAGGCGAGTAAAATTTAGTTTAGGTAAGCGGTGGATGTGCTATAGTTTGGATTTATGATGAGTGAGTTAAGAAGTTAGATTCAGGTACAGCGGTGGATGTGGATATATTTGGATTTATGATGAAAGTGAGTAAGAAGTTAGAATTCAGGTACAGCGGTGCTGTGGCTTTCATTTGGCTTTTTCTGTGCTGCATTGGGGTAGCGCCCTTCGCTGCCGGTTCCCTGCTGTGGCTTTGCTCTCTTATGGCATTTTCTGCTTCAGTGCGTCACCGTTCGTTCCGGTCCCGCTGTGGCTTGCTCTCTTGCGGCTTTTCTGGCGCCTGCGGTCCGACGTGTCGATTCCGTCCCGCGTCGCTGTGATCTCTTGGGCTTTTCATGATCGGTGCGTACGCGATTCGATTCCTGTCCCGCCAGCGTGGCTGTGCTATCTTATGCGATTTTATTGAAGGGAGGAAAGTTAATTCATGCAGGGAACAGGCGGTGGTGTGATATATTTGGATTTGGCGAAGCTTTTGATACTGTGGCCATATAGGGCAGTCAGTGCCGGACTGGACTTTTGGGAAATCTGATGATATCTGGACCAGGGCCCCCCAGAATCTGAGACCGCAGGGGGCCTACACCGGATGAGTTTAGGGGCCCACCTATCATTTCATATTTCTATTATCCCTTTTTACATATGTCTCTTACTCCTTCTAAAGCTTACAATGGGAAGGCTTCTTGTAGAGGGAATCTTTCCATTGGTTAGGTCCCAGATGGGGAGAACAAGAGCAAGTGCAACTTTAAATGATCTGTAAGGGGCAACAAGACATAACCCAGGGGACAGGGAAGAGTTGTTACTGTTCTCCTTTAAGGGAAGGGGAAGGAAACATTGAGTATAATTGCCCTTTAGAGCTAGGCCACACTAGCGCGTTTCTCCCGTGCTTCAATTTGCGATCCATTTACGCGTAAGAAACGCCGAGCAGTGCGTAGTGTGGCCCTAGCCTAATCACTCATGTTCTTAGAAATAGAATTCCGTTAAGCCAGTTACCAACCAAAGACCCGACCCACATCTATAGATTGTCCATGAGACATGCAGAACCAGATGGAAATAACTGCGCACAGACACAGCGAGCCACACCTGTTCAGCTGAAGGCTGAATTCAGCCCTTGTTTCAATGCTGCAGCTGGTTGACAGTTGCTGGGGGAGATAACATTACGTTAATTCTTATTATGGCCTTTCCAAACAGACTGCTCCTTAAGACTCACTTAATCTACTTCTCTAATCTCTTCACATGCTCGATAGTTCGTACACAGAAACCCGATGATCTACAGGATTGTGTATTGGTATTGAAGAGCCCTATGGAAAAGAAAATTAAAGGGGAACTTAACCTGAAAAACAAAGTCGTGTAGACTAGGAATCTAAGGATTTCTGTATTTGTTCTGTATTGCTTTGTTTTAATGAATTCATTTTCTGGTTTGCCCCTAGAACTGTAAACTTCTGGCAATTGAATGTAATGAAAGATTGTTTATTTTTCTTTATAGTTAAAGGACATGTCCACACTAAAAACACAACTGGTCACTGGTCAGTTTCCTGCCCAAAATGGCAACCAATATGTCTTTATACAACCTCCAATACTATGTGACTATGTAACTGTTATACAGACTTATGGGTAGGGTTAAAGTTGGCCTAGATGGACGTATGTCTTTATACAACCTCCATACTACTGTTACTATGTAACTGTTATACAGACATTTGGGTAGGGTATAAAGGTTGGACTAGATGGACGTATGTCTGTTATACAACCTCCTCATACTATGTTACTATGTAACTGTTATACAGACATTATGGGTAGGTATAAAGGTTGGACTAGATGACTACTGTCTTTATATACACCTCCATAACTATGTACTTGTAACTGTTATACGACATTATGGGGTAGGGTATAAAGGTTGGACTAATGGACTATGTCTTTATATACACACCTCAATACTATGTTACTATGTACTGTTATAACAGACATTATGGGTAGGGTATAAAGGTTGGACTAGATTGGACCTATGTCTTTATACAACCTCCAATACTTGTTACTATGTAACTGTTATACAGACTTATGGGTAGGGTAAAAAGGTTGGACTGATGGACGTATGTCTTTATCAACCTCCAATACATATGTTACTATGTAACTGTTATACAGACATTATGGGTAGGGTATAAAGTTGACTAGATGGACGTATGTCTTTTATACACCTCCAATACTATTTACTATGTAACTGTTATACAGACATTATGGGTAGGTATAAGTTGTGGACTAGATGGAAGTATGTCTTTATACAACCTCCAATACTATTTTACTATGTACACGTTATACAGACATGGGTAGGGTATAAAGGTTGGACTAGATGGACGTATGTCTTTATACGACCTCCAATACTATGTTATTATGTAACGTTTACAGACATTATGGGTAGGGTATAAAAGGTTGGGTAGATGGACGTATGTCTTTATACAACCTCCAATACTATGTTACTATGTAAACTGTTATACAGACATTATGGGTAGGGTATAAGGTTGGACTAGATGGACGTATGTCTTTATACAACCTCCAATACTATGTTACTATGTAACTGTTATACGACTTATGGGTAGGAGTATAAGGTTGGACTAGATGGACGTATGTCTTTACACACCTCCCATACTATGACTATGTAACTGTTATACAGACATTATGGGTAGGGTATAAAGTGTTGGACTAGATGGACGTATGTCTTTATACAACCTCCAATACTATGTTACTATGTAACTGTTATACAGACATTATGGGTAGGGTTAAAGGTTGGACTAGATGGACGTATGTCTTTATACAACCTCCAATACTATGTTACTATGTAACTGTTTTACAGACATTATGGGTAGGGTATAAAGGTTGGACTAGATGGACGTATGTCTTTATATACCTCCAAAACTATGTTACCATGTAACTGTTATACAGACATTATGGGTAGGGTGTAAAGGTTGGACTAGATGGACGTATGTCTTATAAACAACCTCCAATACTATGTTCTCATGTAACTGTTATAACAGACATTATGGGTAGGTATAAAGGTTGGACTAGATTGGACGTATTTGTCTTTATACAACCTCCAATACTATGTTACTATGTAACTGTTATACAGACATTATGGGAGGGTATAAAGGTTGGACTAGATGGATGTATGTCTTTATACAACCTCCAATACTATTTACTATGTAACTGTTTCATCGACATTATGGGTAGGGTATAAGTTTGGATTAGATGGACGTATGTCTTTATACAACCTCCAATACTATGTTACTATGTAACTGTTATACAGACATTATGGTAGGGTATAAAGGGTTGGATTAGATGGACGTATGTCTTTATACAACCTCCAATACTATGTTCTATGTAACTGTTATACAACTTATGGGTAGGGTATAAAGGTTGGACTAGATGGACGTATATCTTTATCACCTCCAATACTATGTTACTATGTAACTGTATAACAGACATTATGGGTAGGGTATAAAGGTTGGACTAGATGGATGTATGTCTTTATACAACCTCCCAATACTATGTTACTATGTAACTGTTATATAGACATTATGGGTAGGTAAAAGGTTGGACTAGATGGATGATGTCTTTATCAACTCCATACTATGTTACTATGTAACTGTTCTACGACATTATGGGTAGGGTATAAAGGTTGGATAAGATGGACTTAGTCTTTACAACCTCCAATACGTTTACTATGTACTGTTATACAGACATTATGGGTAGGGTATAAAGGTTGGACTAGATGGACGTATATCTTTATACAACCCCAATACTATGTTACGATGTAACTGTTATAACAGACATTATGGGTAGGGTATAAAGGTTGGACAGATGATGTATGTCTTTTACAACCTCCAATACTATGTACTATGTAACTGTTATACAGACATTATGGGTAGGTATAAAGGTTGGACTAGATGGACGTATGTCTTTATACACCCCCAATACTATGTTACTATGTAACTGTTATACAGACATTATGGGTAGGGTATAAAGGTTGGACTGGATGGATCGTATGTCTTTATAACCTCCAATACTATGTTACTATGTAACTGTTATACAGACTTATGGGTAGGGTATAAAGGTTGACTAGATGGACGGATGTCTTTATACAACCTCCAATACATGTTACTATGTAACTGTTACAACATACCATTATGGGTAGGGTATAAGGTTGGACTAGATGGACGTATGACTTTATACAACCTCCAATACTATATTACTATGTAACTGTTATACAGACTATGGTAGGTATAAAGTTGGACTAGATGGACGTATGTCTTTATACAACCTCCAATACTATGTTCTGTGTAAACTGTTATACAGACATTGGGTAGGGTATAAAGGTTGGACTAGATGGACGTTTGTCTTTAACAACCTCCAATACTATGTTACTGTGAACTGTTACAGACATTATGGTAGGGTATAAAGGTTGGACTAGATGGATGTATGTCTTTATACAACCTCCAATACTATGTTACTGTGTCTGTTATACAGACATTATGTGTAGTATAAAGGTTGGACTAGATAACGTATGTCTTATACAACCTCCAATACTATGTTACTATTACTGTTTATACAGACATTATGGGTAGGTTAAAGGTTGGACTAGATGGAGTATGTCTTTATACAACCTCCAATACTATGTTACTATGTAACTGTTATACAGACATTATGGGTAGGGTATAAAGGTTGGACTAATGGACGTATGTCTTTATTACAACCTCCATACTATGTTCTATGTACTGTTATACAGACATTATGGGTAGGGGTATAAGGTGGACTAGATGGACGTATGTCTTATACAACCTCCAATACTATGTTACTATGTACTGTTTACAACAGACATACGGTAGGGTATAAAGGTTGGACTAGATGGACGTATGTCTTTATACAACCTCCAATACTATGTTACTATGTAACTGTTATACAGACATTACGGGTAGGGTATAAAGGTTGGACTAGATGGACGTATGTCTTTATACAACCTCCAATACTATGTTACTGTGTAACTGTTATACAGACATTATGGGTAGGGATAAAGGTTGGACTAGATGGATGTATGTCTTTATACAATCTCCCATACTATGTGACTATGTAACTGTTATACAGACTTATGGTAGGTATACAGGTTGACTAGATGGATGTATGTCTTTATACAACCTACAATACTATGTTTACTATGTAACTGTTATACAGACTATGGGTAGGGTATAAAGGTTGGACTAGATGGACGTATGTCTTTATACAAACCTCCAATACTATGTTACTTGTAACTGTTATACAACATTATGGTAGGGTATAAAGGTTGGACTAGATGGACGTATGTCTTTATACACCCTCCAATACTATGTTACTATGTGTAACTGTTTAACAGACATTATGGTTAGGGTATAAAGGTTGGACTAGTGGACGTAGTCTTTATACCCCTCCAATACTATGTACTTGTATACTGTTATACAGACATTATGGGTAGGGTATAAAGGTTGGACTAGATGGACGTATGTCTTATACACCTCCAATACATGTTACTATGTAACTGTTATACAGACATTATGGTTAGGGTATAAAGGTTGACTAGATGGACGGATGTCTTTATACAACCTCCAATACTATGTTACATGTGTAACTGTATACAGACATATGGGTAGGGTATAAAGTGTGGACTAGATGGACGTATGTCTTATACACCCTCCAAACTATGTTACTGTGTAACTGTATAACAGCCATTATGGGTAGGGTAATAAAGGTTGGAGTCGATGGACGATGTCCTTTTATACAACCCTCCAATACTATGTTACTATGTAACTGTTATACAGACATTATGGTAGGGTATAAAGGTGTGGACTAGATGGATGTGCCTTTAACACCTCCAATATCTATGTTACTATGTAACTGTTATACAGACATTAGGGTAGGGTATAAAGGTTGGACTAGATGGACGTATGTCTTTATCAACCCCAATACTATGTTACTTGTAACTGTTATACCGAATTATGGTAGGTATAAGGTTGGACTAGATGGACGTATACATGTAAATAAAAAGTTTATGAAGAAGTTGTATTACAGTCTGAATGCCAGCATACAATATTTGCCATTTTTAACTTTCTTTAGGTTTAGAACATTGTATAGTTGTAATTAAATTCACTCACAATATAGTTCACTCTGCATCCTGTTAGGGGAAAATAAACACAGTTCCAACTTATGTAGAAGACAAATTAAAGGACCACTAAATGACCTATTTCTCCTCTGAACCTACAATTGGATAAGAGTTAGGAGGAAGATCTATTTATCTATTGCTGCTATCTTAAACTGTTTAAAGCTTCCAGTTCTTTTAAACAGCTGATGACAGGAATCTTACTTCATACGCGCGATCAGCTGTTTAAAAACAGATTGTGGGCCCTCTTACCTCCTGGGCTCGTACACAATCGCGGGCCCAGCAGTTATGCCAGTTGTAGATTATGGGGGAAATAGTTAATTTGGGGTTTTAGCGGAATGGTCTGGTACCCATTGACAGATCCCTGGCTCATTTCACTCTCAATTGACAATATGATGAATATAATAAGTATGAAGTGAGAATATAATTAAATCACTGATCATTCCTCCCAATGTAGGTACCAATGTATGTCCCAAACATACGGGTACAGTTGGTAGGTGAACCCACCCTAAAGGATTCTATATCCAGATTCTCAATTCACAACATGTCTTATCTATGCCTTGAAATGTCTCTAAATACTGCGCTATATTTTTAAACACATAGAATGTTACCAGTAACAGCTGGTAATCTGCAGTCTTTAAATATACCCAATAATACTCTCCAGTCTGGGCACATTCGACACATACCACTAACCCACCCATGTCTATATGTTGTGGGATTCTGCTGGTTCCTAACTTGCATTAATTACGGATGATTGGGACATTCCAGTGCAGATAATAAGTAACTGGGAAAAAAACATAATTATAAATTCCGTGTTAGAGACTGATGGAGTCTGTACGAAATATCATTAGAAATCTTCTAAACAATGATCTGGCAACACCAGGGGGCAGTAGGGAGAGCAGAAAGCTCATTACAGCGAAGGCTTCTGATTGGTGACGTTATATCCAGTGGGACATTCATTGTACCAAACACCAGGGGGCAGTAGGGAGAGCAGAAAGCTCATTAACCGAAGGCTTCTGATTGGTGACGTTATATCCAGTGGGACATTCATTGTACCAAACACCAGGGGGCAGTAGGGAGAGCAGAAAGCTCATTAACCGAAGGCTTCTGATTGGTGACGTTATATCCAGTGGGACATCATTGTACCAAACACCAGGGGGCAGTAGGGAGAGCAGAAAGCACATTAACTGAAGGCTTCTGATTGGTGACGTTATATCCAGTGGGACATTCATTGTACCAAACACCAGGGGGCAGTAGGGAGAGCAGAAAGCACATTAACTGAAGGCTTCTGATTGGTGACGTTATATCCAGTGGGACATTCATTGTACCAAACACCAGGGGGCAGTAGGGAGAGCAGAAAGCACATTAACCGAAGGCTTCTGATTGGTGACGTTATATCCAGTGGGACATTCATTGTACCATACGGGGTGGTGAAAGACCAGAGTGCTGTGGGTGTATTCATTTTAAACATTTCAGGTCCCTGTATGGTGGTGAGTTCCCTGAACAGAAGTTGATGTCAGGGATTATTTCTTCTTTAATCAACAAAAATTAAACAAAAGTAAAACCTGTGGGGAAAAACAGTCACTGTGCAGCTAGTATGACGGTATCCGCCCAGCAGATCGGGCAACGATCTCCGAACGCACGGCTGTTTCGGCCAATAAACTGCCCATACACGGGCCGATTAATGGGCAAAATGGCCGTTCGTACAGAACATGTATCGCGGGTCGGCACCCACAATCGCACGTGTGTTCGAACCTTTAGCTATTTGCTGGATTACTGGAGCTAGATAAAATCTGATTGGTCACAATCCTACAACATCCTTTCATATGCATTAACATATAGCGCTAATGTCGCGCTAACCTACGTACTAACGTGTTAACGAAGGTTTCGCACTGCCTGCGCCATGTCGCAATTTTTTTTTCTTTGCGCAAAGCGATGCAATAAATTTTGCGCTAGTTTTTTGCGCGACAATTAACACCTCTTCGTTGGTGTCTTTAAAATATGTGCCAAAGGTCGCAACTTACCGCTCGCGTTGTCGCAATTAACGGCAGCAAAGTGGTTAATACATTGCGGAAACGAGTGCACGTAGGTTGCGATAGCGAAATATATTGCATCTCCCCCCAAAGAGTCCCCGTTTCATGTTAATGTTTAGAAAAAAAACACGCACACACACACACACACACACACACACACACACACACACGCACACACGCACACACACGCACACACGCACACACGCACACACGCACACACGCACACACGCACACACGCACACACGCACACACACACACACACACACACACACACACACACACACACACACACACACACACACACACTATAGTTGCTCAGTCTGTGCCATTTGCAAGGTCACCGCTTTATCCTAATCTGCTAAACCCAGAAGAATGAGGATGAACAAACTCACTGTTACCCTTGGGAGACAATGGTGAAACTGATACAGTATTGGATCAACACATCCTCATTACTCAACTATTGCCCTAAAACCTATTGCCGTAATATCTCTCCACTGCTGCCAGCCGAACGTTGTCAACATTGTGTCCCAGACAAACCACTCGGGCATCCAAAGTCTATCTGACGCAGCTGTAATTCTTTTTTTTTCATAACTGTCCTGTCCCAAAGAGATTACAATCTAAAGGTAATGATATATTGCTGATGTGTGTGAGGCAAAAATTCCCTATGATGCTCCGTCAGAATCACGGGGGAATCTCAATGGTTTTATGTGTCTGTCCAATGGCCAGATTAAGTAGCCCATCAATAGAAGGACTGTGGTAGCGCACTGTCCTTAGGCTAAACTACAACTACATTTAGCAGAAGTGCTACTGATTTGGTCAAACATTTATACAAACATAGAAAAGATAATCAATGCACATTCCTGGGCCCCATACAATATCATATTATCTGTATATACAGTATATCTATATATATAAACATAGAAAAGATAATCAATGTACATTCCTAGGCCCCATACAATATCATATTATCTGTATATACAGCTACAGTAATATCTATATTATAACATAGAAAGATCATCAATGCACCTTCCTAGGCCCCATACAATATCATATTATCTGTAATAACAGTATATCTATATATATAAAACATAGAAAAGATGACCAATGTACATTCCTAGGCCCCATACAATCATATTATCTGTATATACGTATATCTATATATATATACATAGAAAGATAATCAATGTACATTCCTAGGCCCCCATACAATATCATATTATCTGTTATACAGTATATCTATATATATATACATAGAAAAGATAATCAATGTACATTCCTAGGCCCATACACATATCATATATCTGATATAATACAGTATATCTTATAGTATATCAATAGAAAAAAGGGATAATCAATGTACATTCCTAGGACCCTACAATATCATATTATCTGTATATACAGTATATCTATATATATAAACATAGAAAGATAATCAATGTCACATTCCTAGTCCCCATACAATATCATATTATCTGTATATACAGTATATCTATATATATATAACATAGAAAAGATAATCAATTACATTCCCTAGCCCCATACAATACCTATTAATCGTATATACAGATATCTATAATATAAACATAGAAAAGTAATCAATGCACATTCCTAGCCCCATACAATATCATATTATCTGTATATACAGTATCTCTATATATATAACATAGAAAAGATAATCAATGCACATTCCTAGGCCCCATACAATATCATTTATCTGTATATACAGTAATATATATATATATAAACATAGAAGAATAATCAATGTACATTCCTAGGCCCCATACAATATCATATTATCTGTATATACAGATATCTATATATATATAAACATAGAAAAGATAAATCAATGTACATTCCTAGGTCCCATACATATCATATTATCTGGTATATACAGTATATCTATATATAAAAACATAGAAAAGATAATCAATGTACATTCCTAGTCCCATACATATTCATATTTTCTGTATAACAGTATATCTATATTATAAAAACATAGAAAGATTCAATGTACATTCCTAGGCCCCATACAATATCATATTTTCTGTATATACAGTATATCTATATATAAAAACATAAAAAAGATAATCAAATGCACATTCTAGGCCCCTACAATATCATATTATCGTATATACAGTAATATCTATATGATAAAACCTAGAAAGATAATCAATGTACATTCCTAGGTCCCATACAATATCATATTATTGTATATACAGTATATCTTATATATATATAAACATAGAAAAGATAATCAATGTACAATTCCTAGGCCCCAATACAATATCATATATCTGTATATACAGTAATATCTATATAATTAAACTAGAAAAGATAATCAATTACATTCCTGGGCCCCATACAATATATATTATCTGTATATACAGTATATCTATATATTAACATAGAAAAGATATCAATGTACATTCCTGGCCCCATACAATATCATATTATCTGTATATACAGTATATCTATATATATAAACATAGAAAAGATAATCAATGTCATGTCCTAGGTCCCATACATATCATATTATCTGTATATACAGTAATATCTATATATATAAACTAGAAAAGATAATCAATGTCATTCCTAGGTCCCATACAATATCATATTATCTGTATATCAGTAATCTATATATATATAAACATGAAAAGATAACAATTAACATTCCTGGCCCCATACAATATCATATTATCTGTATATACAGTATATCTATCTATATATAAAACATAGAATGATAATAATGTACAATCCTAGGCCCCATACAATATCATATTATCTGTATTACAGTATATATATATATATAATTAACAAGAAACAGATATAACAAGCACATTCCTGGCCCCATACAATATCATATTATCTGCACACTGATACATTATAACATAGAAAGGATAATCAGTGCACATTCCTAGGCCCCATACTATCATATTATCTGTATATACAGTATATCTATATATATATAAACATAGAAAGATAATCAATGATATTCCTAGGCCCCATACAATATTATATTAGTCTGTATATACAGTATATCTATATATATAAACATAGAAAGATATCAATTAACATTCCGGGCCCCATACAATATCATATTATCTGTATTACAGTATAATATATAGATATATATAAACATAGAAAAGATAATCAAATGTACTTCCAGGCCACCAATAAATATCATATTATCTGTATATACAGTATATCTATATATAAACAATAAAAGATAATCAATGTACTTCCTAGGCCCCATACAATATCATATTATCTGTATACTACAGTAGATATATATATATATATATATAAACATAGAAAGATAATCAAATGCACATTCTGGGCCCCATACAATATCATATATCTCACACTGGCATACTTATAAACAAGAAAGGATAATCAATGACAATTCCTAGGCCCCATACAAAATCATATTAATCTGCACCTGGCATACATTATAACATAGAAGGATATCAATGCCATTCCTAGGCCCCATACATTTCATATTTATCTGTATATACAGTATATCTATATATATAAACATAGAAAAGATAATCATGTAGCATTCCTAGGCCCCATACAATACATATTAATGTATATCAATATCTCATAATATAAAATCGAAAAGATATCATGTACATTCTAGGCCCCATACAATATCATATTTCTGTATAACAGTATATCTATAATAAACTAGAAAAATAACAATGTACATTCCTAGGCCCATACAATCTCATATTATCTGATATACAGTATATCTTAATATATAAACATAGAAAAGATAATCATGCACATTCCTAGGCCCATACAATATCATATTATCTGATATACAGTATATCTAATATTATAAACATAGAAAAGATAATCAATGCCATTCCTAGGCCCCATACATATCATATTATCTGTATATCCAGTATAATCTATTATATATATAACATAGAAAGAATAATCAATGTACATTCCTAGGCCCCATACAATATCATATTATCTGTATATACAGTATATCTATATATATAAACATAGAAAAGATAATCATGTACATTCCTAGGTCCCATACAATATAATATTATCTGTATATACAGTATATCTATATAATATAAACATAGAAAGATAATCAATGCTACATTCCTAGGTCCCATACATATCATATTATCTGTATATACAGTATATCTATATATATTAAACATAGAAAAAGATATCAATGCACTTCCTAGGTCCCATACAATATCATATTATCTGTAATACAGTATATCTATATATATAAACATAGAAATTATAATCAATGTACATTCTAGGCCCCATACAATATCATATTATCTGTATATACATGTATATCTATATATATACATAGAAAAGATAATCAATGTACATTCCTAGGCCCCATACAAATCTATTTATCTGTATATACAGTAGATCTAATATATAAACATAGAAAAGATAATCAATGTACATTCCTCAGCTCCCATACAATATCATATTATCTGTATATATAGTAATCTATATATATAAACATAGAAAAGATATCAATGTACATTCCTAGGCCCCATACAATATCATATATCTGTTATACAGTATATCTATATATATAAACACAGAAAAGATAATCAATGTACATCCTAGCCCCATACAATATCATATTACTGTATACATTATATCTTTATATAAACATAGAAAAGATAATCAATGTCCATCCTAGGTCCCATACAATATCATATTATCTGTATATACAGTATATCTATATATAAAACATAGAAAAGATAATCAATGTACATTCCTAGGCCCACACAATATCATATTATTGTATATACATATTCTATATATATAAACATAGAAAAGATAATCAATGTACATTCCTAGGCCATACAATATCATATTATCTGTATACTAATATATCTATATGATAAACATAGAAAGATAATCATGTACATTCTATGCCCCATACAATATCATATTATCTGTATATACAGTATATCTATATATATAAACATAGAAAATAATCAGGTACATTCCTAGGCCCCATACAATATCATATTATCTGTAAATCAGTATATCTATTATAATATAAACATAGAAAAGATATACATGTACATTCCTAGGTCCCATACAATATCATTATCTGTATATACAGTATATCTATATATAATATAAACATAGAAAAATAATCAATGTACATTCCTAGGCCCCATACAATATCATTTTATCTGTTTATACAGTATATCTATATATATAAACATAGAAAAGATAATCAATGTACATTCCTAGGTCCCCATACAATATCATATTATCTGTATATTACAGTAATCTAATATAATCACATAGAAAAGATAATCAAGGTACATTCCTAGCCCATCCAATATCAAGTATCTATATATCAGTATATCTATATATAATAAACCTAGAAAAGATAATCAATGTACATTCCTAGCCCCATACAATATCATATTATCTGTATATACAGTATATCTATATTAATAAACATGAAAAGATAATCAATGCACATTCTAGGCCCCAACAATATCATATTATCTGTATATACAGTAATCTATATATATAAACATAGAAAAGATAATCATGTACATTCCTAGGCCCCATACAATATCATATTATCTGTATATACAGTATATCTATATATATATAACATAGAAAAGATAATCAATGTACATTCCTGGCCCATACAATATCCTATTATCTGTATATACAGTTATCTATATATATATAACATAGAAAAGATAATCAATGTACATTCCTAGGCCCATACAATATCATATTATCTGTATATACAGTATATCTATATATAATAAACAAAAAGATATCAATGTACATTCCTAGGCCCCATACAATCACATTATCTGTATATACAGTATATATATATATATATAAACATAGAAAAGATAATCAATGCACATTCCTAGGCCCCATACAATATCATTTATCTGTATATACAGTATATCTATATATATATAAACAAAAAAGATAATCACTGTACATTCCTAGGCCCATACATATCTATTATCTGTATATACAGTATATCTATATATATAAACTAGAAAGATATCAATGCACATTCCTAGGCCCATACAATATCAATATCTGATATACAGTATATCTATATATATAAACATAGAAAAATAATCAATGTACATTCCTAGGCTCCCCATACAATATTCATATATCTGTATAACAGTATATCTATATATATACAAACATAGAAAAGATAATCAATGTACATTCCTAGGCCCATACATATATATTATCTGTATATACAGCTATATCTATATATAAACATGAAAAGATAATCAATGCACATTCCTAGGGCCCCATACAATATCATATTACAGCACACTGCATACTTATAAACATAGAAATAAATCAATGCACATTCCTGGCCCCATACAATATCATATTATCTGTACACTATATACTATATAACCATAGAAAAGATTCAATGCACATCCTAGGCCCATACAAATATCTATTATCTGATACATCTGGCATCTTATAAACATAGAAGATAATCAATGTCACATCCTAGGCCCCATACAATATCATCTTATCTGTAATTACAGTATATCATAATATATAAACATGAACAAGATAATCAATGCACATTCCTAGGCCCCATACAATATCACTAGTATCTGTAATATACAGTATATCTATATATATATATAATAAACATAGAACAGATAATCAATGTACCTCCTAGGCCACATACAATATCATATTATCTGTATATACAGGTATATCTATATATATATAACATAGACAAGATAATCAATGCACATTCCTAGGCCCCTACAATATCATATTATCTGTATAACAGGATATCTATATATATAATATATAAATAATGAAAAGATAATCAATGTACATCCTAGCCCATACAATATCATATATCTGTATCTACAGTATATCTATATATATAATAAAGATAATAAATAATCAATGCACATTCCTGGCCCCTACAATTCATATATCTGTATATACATGTAATCTATATATATAACATAGAAAAGATAATCACTGACATTCCTAGGCCCATACAATATCATATTATCTGTATATGACAGTATATCTATATTATACACATAGAAAAGATAATCAATGCACATTCCAGGCCCCATACAATATCATATTATCTGACACTGGCATACATTATAAACTAGAAAAGATAATCAATGCACATTCCGAGGCCCCATACATTATCATATTATCTGTATATACAGATATCGTATATATATAAAACATAGAAAGATAATCAATGTACATTCCTAGGCCCCATACAAATATCATATATCTTGTATATACTATATTATATTATATAAACATAGAAAGATAATCAATGTACATTCCTAGGCCCCATACAATATCATAGTTATCTGTATATACATTGATATCTATATATATATAAACATAGAAAGATAATCAATGTACATTCCTAGGCCCATAAATATCATATTATCTGTATCACAGTATATCTATATATATAAACATAGAAAAGATAATCATATGACATCCTAGAGCCCACTATACAATATCTAATCTGCACCTGGCATAATTATAAACATAGAAAGATAATCAATGCACATTCCTGGGCCCCATACAATTCATATTATCTGTCACACTGGCATACCTTTAAACATAGAAAAGAAATCAATGCACATTCCTGGCCCATACAATATCATATTATCTGTATTACAGGATATCTATATAATAAAACAGAAAAGATAATCAATGCACATTCCTAGCCCCATACAATATCATATTCTGTGATTACAGTATATCTATATTATATAAACATAGAAAAGATAATCATGACATTCCTAGGCCCCACCAATATCATATTATCTGTATATACAGTATATCATTTTATATAACATAGAAGATATAATCATGTATCATCCTAGGCCATACAATATCATATATCTGTATATACAGTATATGCTATAATATATAACATAGAAAAGATAATCAATGTCACATTCCTGGGCCCCATACAATATCAATATTATCTGTATATACAGGTATATATATAATATATAAACATAGAAAGATAATCAATGTACTTCCTATGCCCATACAATATCATTTATCTGTATATCAGGAATATCTATATAATATATATAACTAGAAAGATAATCAATGTACATTCCGAGGCCATACATAAATATTATCTGTATATACATTATAATTCTATATATAAAAACATAGAAAAGATTCAATGCCCATTCCTAGGCCCCATACATATCATATTTCTTATATACAGTATTCTATCTATATAAAACTAGAAAAGATAATCAATGCACTTCCTGCCCCATACAATATCATATTTATCTGTATATACAGTATATCTATATATATATAAAAACATAGAAAATATAATCAATGCACATTCCTAGGCCCCATACAATATCATATTATCTGTATATACAGTATTCTATATAAAAAACATCGAAAATATAATCAATGCACATTCCTAGGGCCCCATACAATATCATATTACTTTATACAGTATATCTAGATATATAAAAACATAGAAAAGATAATCAATGTACATTCCTAGGCCCCATACAATATCATATTATCTGTAATACACAGTATATATTATATATATATAAACTAGAAAAGATAATCAATGTACATTCCTAGGCCCCATACAATCATATTATCTGTATACAGTATATCTAGATATATATAAACATAGAAAAGATAATCAATTACATTCTCTAGGCCCCATACAATATCATATATCTGTATATGAGTATATCTATATAATGTATAAACATAGAAAAAGATAAGTCAATGCACATCCTAGGCCCCATACAATACATATTATCTGTATATACATTATATCTATAATATATTTAAACATAGAAAAGATATCAATGCACACTCCTGGGCCCCATACAAATATCATTTATCTGTATATACAGTATACTATATATGTATAAACATAAAAAGATATCAATGACATTCCTAGGTCCCATACAATATCATATTATCTGTATATACAGTATATATAGATATATATAATATATATATATAAAACATAGAAAAGATAATCACTGCCATTCAGGCCCCATAACAATATCATATTATCTGTATATAATCATAATGCTATATTATAAACATAGAAAAGATAATCAATGTACATCCTAGGCCCCATACAATTCATCATTATAATGTATAAATACAGTATATCTAATATATAAACATAGAAAAGATAATCAATGCACATTCCTAGGCCCCATACAATATCATATATATCTTGTATGTAACAGTATATCTATATGTATAAACTAGAAAAGAGATAATCAATTGTAATTCCTGTGTCCCAACATATCATATTTCTGTATATACAGTAATTCTATATTAATAACTAGAAAAGATCTCATGCACATTCCTGGGTTCCATACAATTCTATCTTCTGTATATACAGTAATCCTACTATATCATATATATATAGATTACATTATAAAATGTATGCCAGTGTGCACCGATAATAATGATATTGTACTGGGGCAGGAAGGTGTGCATTGATTATCTTTTCTATTTTTAATGTATGCCAGTGTGCAGGTAATATGATATTGTATGGGGCCCACCAGGAATGTCATTGATATATTTTCTTGTTTATCTGTATGCCAGTGTGCAGATAATATGATATTGTAGGGGCCCAGGAATGTGCATTGAATTAGTCTTTTTCTATGTTTATAATGTATGCCGTGGGCAGATATCTTTCTATGTTTATATATATTATAGATATACTGGTGATATACAGATAATATGATATTGATCATGGGCCTAGGAATGTCATTGATTATCTTTTCTATGTATATATATAGTAATATATAGATATAACTTATATACAGCAAAATATGATATTGTAGGGGCCTAGGAATGGTTGCATTGATATCTTTTCTATGTTTCTATATATATATAGATATACGTGTATATACAGATATATGATATTGTATGGGGCCATGGAATGTGCATTGATTATCTTTTCTAATGTTTATATATATATATATATAGATACTGTTATATACATATAATTTGTATATGGATGGGGCCCAGGAATGTCATAATTATCTTTTCTATGTTTAATTATAATATAGAGTATACTGTATATACATACTTGATATGTATGGGACCTAGGAATGTACATTGATTATCTTTTCTATGTTTATAAAGTAATTCAGTGTGCAGAAATATGATCTCTTCTCACTTTTCCTCTCCTCCTCTCCTCCCCTTTCCGCCCCCCCATACAATATCATATTATCTGTATATACAGTATATCTATATATATATATAAACATAGAAAAGATAATCAATGCACATTCCTAGGCCCCATACAATATCATATTATCTGTATATACAGTATATCTATATATAGATATACTGTATATACAGGATGGGCAACGGTTAATGTTCTTTCTATTCATAGCTGCTCACAATCCACACAGGGCCCTGTGCTCTATGGTGTGTCTAAAAGATTTAAATTGGACACATGGGTCTAAGGTTAAAACCCCTTGCCCAATAGAGGGTGCGCCGTTACTGAGAACATACCTAATCTCCAAATCACACGAATCATGTTTATACAAGTTAACATCAAGTCATTCTCTGCATCTATTTTAAAGATGTCATTTGACTCATAAACCGAATTTGAAAATCTTCATGGAAGCTGAAGTGTAGTGAGTCGAAGCGATCCGGGCGGCATGGGGGCGTGTGAAGTGGGTGGGTGGCGTGGGGGAAGAGGGTGATGAACGACACCCGATGGGGCCAAGGGGTCGGTCAAAACACCAGCGGGGGGGGGTCCCACACGAAGATCTCCTCAGAGGGAGAGAGGGAGAAAGGGGGAGAGGAAAACGCGTGGAGGTCACACAGGGGGGGGAGGCGTGCTGGGGGGGGGGTCTCACGGGTGGGGTGAAGGCGCGGCGGACAGGACAGTTGGAGGACTGGGGGAATAAGCAGGGGAGAGGGGGGAGGGGGGGAGAGGGGGGGGGAAAAAAGGGAGGCCGTCGAGGTCAGTCCTCCCGTTGGACAGGAGCGTTGTGGTCCGAACATGAAGGAGATGAGGTCAGTGCGATCTAGACCCACTGTCTACTCTCAGATTCACTTTGGTCGGGGATGGGCCGCTGGATTGGAAAAGCCAATGTAATACCAAAGTCAATTAAGGTAATCGTTCCCAGCCTGGTAACTATAAGACCTGTAAGCCTAACATCAGTGGTAGGGAAGGTTGGAAACTTTCTTACGGAGTTCATAATCCTTGACTTTGTCTCCAGAGCTCATCTTATTAGTAGTAGTCAGCATGGATTTATGAGAAATAGATCATGCCAGACAATTTAATTGGTTTTTATGAGAAGTGGAGTAAGAGTTACGATTCAGGTCACAGCGGTGGATGTGGTATATTTGGATTTTATGATGAGTGAGTAGAAGTTAGATTCAGGTACAGCGGTGGATGTGATATATTTGGATTTTATGATGAAGGAGTAAGAAGTTAGATTCAGGTACAGCGGTGGATGTGATTATATTTGGATTTTTGGATGAAGTGAGTAAGAGTTAGATCAGGTACAGCTTGGATGTGATATATTTTGATTTTTATGATGAAGTGAGTAAGAAGTTAGATTCAGGTACATGCAGTGGATGGTGGTATATTGGATTTTAGCGAAAGTTTTGATTGATGATAGGGACAGAGTACTGCGGATGTGATTTTGGAATTGATGAATGAGTAGAAGTTAGATTCAGGTAAGCGGTGGATGTGATATATTTGGATTTTTATGATGAAGGAGTAAGAATTAGATTCAGGTAACGCGGTGGATGTGTGATATATTTGGATTTTATGATGAAGTGAGTAAGAAGTTAGATTCAGGTACCAGCGGTGGATGTGATATTTTGGATTTTATGATGAAGTGAGTAAGAAGTTAGATTCAGGTACAGCGGTGATGTGATATATTTTGGATTTTATGATGAAGTGAGTAAGAAAGTTAGATTCAGGTACACGCGGTGGATGTGATATATTTGGATTTTATAGAAGTGAGTAAGAAGTTAGATTCAGTACAGCGGTGGATGTTGATTATTTGGATTTTATGATAAAAGTGAGTAAGAAGTTAGATTAGGTACAGGGTGGATGTGATATATTTGGATTTTATGATTAAGGAGTAAGAAGTTAGATTCAGGTACAGCGGTGGATGTGATATATTTGGATTTAATGATGAAGGAGTAAAAGTAGATTCAGGTACAGGGTGGATGTGATATATTGGATTTTAGATGAAGCGAGTAGAAGTTAGTTCAGGTACAGCGGTGGATTGTGATATATTTTGGATTTTATGATAAGAGTAAGAAGTTAGATTCAGGTACACGTGGATGTGATATATTTGGATTTTATTGATGAAGGAGTAAAGTTAGATTCAGGACAGCGGTTGTGATGTAATTGGATTTTATGATGAATGGAGTAGAGTTAGATTCAGGACAGCGTGGATGTGATATTTTTGATTTTATGATGAAGTGAGTAAGAAGTTAGATTCAGGTACACGGTGGATGTGATATTTTGGATTTTATGATGAAGTGAGTAAGAAGTTAGTTCAGTACAGCGTGAATGTGATATATATTTGGATTTTATGATAAGTGAGTAAGAAGTTAGATTCAGGTACAGCTGGTGGATGTGATATATTTGGATTTTATGATGAAGGGAAGAAGTTAGATTAAGGTACAGCTGGTGGATGTGATATATTTGGATTTATGATGAAGAGTAAGAAGTTAGATTAGGTACAGCGGGTGGATGTGATATATTTGGATTTATGATGAGGAGTAAGAAGTTAGATTAAGGTACAGGGTGGATTGATATATTTGGATTTTATGATGAAGGAGTAAGAAGTTAAGATTCAGGTACAGCGGTGGATGTGATATATTGGATTTTGTATGAAGGGTAAGAAGTTAGATTCAGGTACAGCGTGGATTGTATATTGGATTTTATGATGAAGTGATAAGAAGTTAGATTCGGTACAGCGGTGGAGTGTATATTTTTGGGATTTTATGATGAAGGAGTAAGATTAGATTAAGGTACAGCGGTGGATGGTGATATATTTGGATTTTATGATAAAGGAGTAAGAGTTAGATTCAGGTACACGGTGGATGTGATATATTTGGATTTTATGATGAAGTGAGTAAGAATTTAGATTCAGGTACAGCGGTGGATGTGATATATTTGGATTTTATGATGAAGGAGTAAGAAGTTAGATTCAGGACAGCGGTGGATGTGATATTGATTGGATTTATGATGAAGCGGTAGAAGTAGAGTCAGGTACAGCGGTGGATTGTGTATATTTGGATTTTATGATGTGAGTAGAATTAGATTCAGGTACACAGCGGTGGATGTGAATATATTTGGATTTTATGATGGAGTAAGAAGTAGATTCAGGTACAGCGGTGGATGATATATTTGGATTTTATATGGAAGTGAGTAAGAAGTTAGATTCAGGTACAGCGGTGGATGTGATATATTTGGATTTTATGATGAAGTGAGTAAGAAGTTAGATTCAGGTACAGCGTGGATGGGTATATTTGGATTTTATGATGAAGTGAGTAAGAGTTAGATTCAGGTACAGCGTGGATGGATATTTTGGATTTTATGATGAAGGAGTAGAATTTAGATTCAGGTAAGCGGTGGATGTGATATATTTGATTTTATGATGAAGGAGTAAGAAGTTAGATTCAGGTACAGCGTTGGATGTGATATATTTGGATTTATGATGAAGGATTAAGAAGTTAGATTCAGGTTCAGCGGTGGATGTGATATTTTGGATTTATGATGAAGTGATAAGAATTGATTCAGTACAGGTGGATGTGATATATTTGGATTTTATATGAGAAGGAGTAAGAGTTAGATTCAGGTACAGCGGTGGATGTGATATATTTGGATTTTATGATGAAGTGAGTAAGAGTTAGATTCAGACAGCGGTGGATTTGATATATTTGGATTTTTATGATGAAGTGATTAAGAAGTTAGATTCAGGTACAGCGGTGGATGTGATATATTTGGTTTTATATGAAGTAGTAGAAGTTAGATTCATAAGCGGTGGATGTGATATTGGATTTTTAATGATGAAGTGAGTAAGAAGTTAGATTCAGGTAACACGGTGGTTTGATATATTTGGATTTTATGATGAAGTGCAGTAAGAAGTTAGATTCAGGACAGCGGTGGATGTGGTATATTTGGATTTTATGATGAAGTGAGTAAGAAGTTAGATTCAGGTACAGCGGTGGATGTGATAGATTTGATTTTATGATGAAGTGAGTAAGAAATTAGATTCAGGTACAGGGTGGATGTGATATATTGGATTATGATGAAAGTGAGTTAAGAAGTTAGATTCAGGTACAGCGGTGGATGTGTATATTTGGATTTTATGATGAAGCGAGTAAGAAGTTAGATTCATGTACAGCAGTGGATGTGATATATTTGGATTTTATGAGAAGGAGTAAGAAGTTAGATTAGGTACAGCGGTGGTTGAATATTTGATTTTATGATGAAGTGAGATAGAAGTTAGATTCAGTACAGCGTGGATGTGATATATTTTGGATTTTATGATGAAGTGAGTAAGAAGTTAATTCAGGTACAGCGGTGATGTGATATATTTGGATTTTATGTGAAGTGAGTAAGAGTTAGATTCAGGTACAGCGGTGGATGTGATATATTTTTGGATTTTATGATTGAAGCTGAGTAAAGAAAGTTGATATTCAGGTACAGCGGTGGGATGTGGTATATTTGGCTTTTATGAGAATGAGTAAGAAGTTGATTTCAGGTACAGCGGTGGATGTGATATATTTGGATTTTATGATGAAGTGAGTAAGAAGTTAGATTCAGGTACAGCGGTGGATGTGTGATATATTTGGATTTTATGATGAATTATTAGAAGTTAATTCAGTAGGTAACAGCGTGGATTTATAGATTTGGATTGTTGCGAAGCTTTGATACTGTGCATATAGGGCAGCAGTGCCGGACTGGACTTTTGGGAATCTGATGAATCTGAGACCAGGGTCCCACCAGGAATCTGAGACCAAGGGGCCCACCAGGATTCGTTTGGGCCCACCTATCATTTCATATTTCTTTATCCCCTTTCTACATATGTGCTCTTACTCCTTCTAAAGCTTACAATGGGAAGGCCTTCTTGTAGAGGGAATCTTCCTTGGTAGGTCCCAGATGGGGAAACACAGCAAGTGCAACTTTAAATTATCTTAAGGGGCAACAAGACATACCCGGGGACAGGGCAGAGTTGTTATACTGTTCTCCTTAAGGGAAGGGGAGGGAAACAAATTGAGTATAATTGCCCTGTATAGAGCTAGCCACACTAGCGAGTTTCTCCCGTGCTTCAATTTGCGATTCCATTTACGCGTAAAAACGCAAGCTTGCGTAGTGTGGCCCTAGCCTAATCACTCAACTCATGTTCTTAAATAGAATTCCGTTTAGGGCCCGTTAACCAAACCCAAAGACCCGACCCATCTATAGATGTCCATGGACATGCGAACCAGATGAAATACATGCGCACAGACACACCTGTTCATGCTAAGGCTGATCCGGCCCTTTGTTTCAAATGCTGAAGCAGCTGTTACAGTTGCTGGGGGAGGATAACATTAGCGTTAATCTCTATTTGGCTTTCCAACCAACTGCTCCTTAAGACTCACTTAATCTACTTCTCTAATCTCTTCACATGCTCGATATGTTCTCACAGAAACCCATGATCTACAGGATTGGTTTATTGGTCATTGAGAGCCCTATGGAAAAGAAATTAAAGGGGAACTTAACCTGAAAACAAAGTCCGTGTAGACTAGGAATCTAAGGATTTCTGTATTTGTCGTATTGCTTTGTTTTAATGAATTCTTTTCGGGTTTGCCCCTAGACTGTAACTTCGGCAATTGAATTAATTGAAGATTGTTTATTTTTTCTTTATAGTTAAAGGACATGTCCACACTAAAAACACACTGGTCACTGGGTCCGTTTTCCTGCCCCAAAATGGCAACCAATGTGTCTTTATACAACCCCAATACGATGTTACTATTTAACTGTTATACAGACTTATGGGTAGGGTTAAAAGTTGGCACTAGATGGACGTATGTCTTTATACAACCTCCAATACTAGTTACATGTAACTGTTATCAACAGACAGTTTGGTAGGGTATAAGGTTGACTAGATGGACGTATGTCTTTATACAACCTCCTCCATACCTATGTTTACTATGTACTGTTTACATACATAATGGGTAGGGTATAAAAAAGGTTTGGATAGATGGACCTGTCTTTATAACAACTCCAAACTATGGTTACTATGTACTGTTATCACCAGACATTAGGGGTAGGGTATAAGGTTGGACTAATGGCTATGTCTTTAATACACCCTCACATACTATTTACATGTACTGTTATCATAGCAGACATTATGGGTAGGGTATAAAGTTGGACTAGATGGACGTATTCTTTATACAACCTCCAATACTGTTACTATGTAACTGTTTATACAGACTTATGGGTAGGGTAATAAAGGTTGACTGATGGACGTATGTCTTTATACAACCTCAATACCTATGTTACTATTAAACTGTTATACAGCATTATGGGTAGGGTATAAAGGTTGGACTAGATGGACGTATGTCTTTTACAAACCTCCAATACTATGTTACTATTACTGTTAACAGACATTATGGGTAGGGTATAAAGGTTGATGACTAGATGGAAGTATGTCTTTATACAACCTCCAATACTATGTTACTATGTACCGTTATACAGACATGGGTAGGGTATAAAGGTTGGACTAGATGGACGTATGTCTTTATACGACCTCCAATACTATGTTATTATGTAACGTGTTACAGACATTAGGGTAGGGTATAAAAAGGTTGAGGTAGATGGACGTATGTTTTATCAACCTCCAATACTATGTTTACATGTATACTGTTATACAGACATTATGGGTAGGGTATAAAGGTTTGGACTAGATGACGTATGTCTTTATACAACCTCCAATACTATGTTACTATGTACTGTTATAACAGACTTATGGGTAGGGATAAGGTTCGGACTAATGGACGTATGTCTTTATACCACCCTCCATACTATGACTATGTAACTGTTATACAGACACTTATTGGTAGGGTATAAAGTTGTGACTAAGGGCGTATGTCTTTATACAACCTCCAATACTATGTTACTATGTAACGTTATACAGACATTATGGGTAGGGTATAAGGTTTGGACTAGATGGACGTATGTCTTTATACAACCTCCAATACTATGTTACTATGTAACTGTTTATACAGACATTATGGGTAGGGTATAAAGGTTGGAGGCGATGGACGTATGTCTTTATATACCTCCAAGAACTATGTTACCATGTAACTGTTATACAGACATTATGGGTATGGGTAAAGGTTGGACTAGATGGACGTATGTCTTATATACAACCTCCAATACTATGTTACTATGTAACTGTTATACAGACATTATGGGTAGGTATAAAGGTTTGGACTAGATTGGACGTATGTCTTTATACAACCTCCATACTATGTTACTTGTAACGCTTATACAGACATTATGGGAAGGGTTAAAGGTTGGACTAGATGGATGTATTCCTTTATCAACCTCCAAACTATTTACTATGTAACTGTTATACAGACATTATGGGTATGGGTATAAGTTGATTAGATGGACGTATGTCTTTATACAACCTCCAATACTATGTTAACTATGTAACTGTTATACAGACATTATGGTAGGGTTAAAGGGTTGGATTAGATGGACGTATGATCTTTATACAACCTCCAAACTATGTTCTATGTAACTGTTATAACATACTTATGGGTAGGGTATAAAGGTTGGACTAGATGGACGTATATCTTTATACACCTCCAATACTATGTTACTATGTAACTGTATAACAGACATTATGGGTAGGGACAAAGGTTGGACTAGATGGATTATGTCTTTATACAACCTCCCAATAACTATGTTCACTATGTAACTGTTTATAGACATTATGGGTAGGGTAAAAGGTTGGACTAGATGGATGTATGTCTTTATCAACCTCCAATACTATGTTACTATGTAACTGTTCTACGACATTATGGGTAGGGTATAAAAGGTTGGATTAGATGGACTTAGGTCTTTATACAACCTCCATACTATTACTATGTACTGTTATACAGACATTATGGGTAGGGTATAAAGGTTGGACTAGATGGACGTATATCTTTATACAACCGCCAATACTATGTTACATGTAACTGTTATAGACAGACATATGGGTAGGGTATAAAGGTTGGACTAGATGATGGTATGTCTTTATACAACCTCCAATACTATGTTACTATGTAACTGTTTACAGCACATTATGGGTAGGGTATAAAGGTTTGGACTAGATGGACGTATGTCCTTTATACACCTCCAATACTATGTTACTATGTAACTGTTTATACAGACATTATGGGTAGGGTATAAAGGTTGGACTGGATGGACGTAATGTCTTTTATTAACCTCCAATACTATGTTACTATGTAACTGTTATACAACCATTATGGGTAGGGTATAAAGGTTTGGACTAGATGGACGGATGTCTTTATAACAACCTCCAATACGATGTTACTATGTAACTGTTACAACAACCATTATGGGTAGGGTTAAGGTTGGACTAGATGACGTAATGACTTTATACAACCTCCAATACTATATTACTATGTCACTGTTATACAGACTTATGGTTAGGGTATAAAGTTGGACTAGATGGACGTATGTCTTTTACAACCTCCATACTATGTTACTGTGTAAACTGTTATACAGACATTAGGGTAGGGTATAAAGGTTGGACTAGATGGACTTTGTCTTTATACAACCTCCAATACTATGTTACTGTGAACTGTTATACAGACATTATGGTAGGGTATAAAGGTTGACTAGATGGATGTATGTCTTTATACAACCTCCAAGACTATGTTACTGTGTACTGTTATAACAGACCATTATGGTATGGGTATAAAGGTTGGACTGATATACGTATGTCTTATACAACCTCCAATACTATGTTACTATTTAACTGTTTAACAGACCATTATGGGTAGGTTAAAGGTTGGACTAGATGGAGTATGTCTTTTACAACCTCCAATACTATGTTACTATGTAACTGTTATACAGACATTATGGGTAGGGTATAAAGGTTGGACTAATGGACGTATGTCTTTATACAACCTCCATACTATGTTCTATGTACTGTTATACGACATTATGGGTAGGGGTATAAGGTTGGACTAGATGGACGTATGTCTTTATACAACCTCCATACTATGTTACTATGTACTGTTTAACAACAGACAGTAACGGTAGGGTATAAAGGTTGGACTAGATGGACGTATGTCTTTATACACCTCCAATACTATGTTTACTATGTAACTGTTATACAGACATTACGGGTAGGGTATAAAGGTTGGACTAGATGGACGTATGTCCTTTATACAACCTCCAATACTATGTTACTGTGTAACTGTTATACAGACATTATGGGTAGGGTATAAAGGTTGACTAGATGGATGTATGTCTTTATACAATCCTCCATACTATGTGACTCATGTACTGTTATACAACATTATGGGTAGGGTATACAGGTTGGACTAGATGGATTATGTCTTTATACAACCTCCAATACTATGTTACTATGTTAACTGTTATACAGACCTTAAGGGTAGGGTATAAAGGTTGGACCTAGATGGACGTATGTCTTTATACAACCTCCAATCTATGTTACTGTGTAACTGTTAACAGACATTATGGGTAGGGTATAAAGGTTGGACTAGATGACGTATGTCTTTATACACCCTCCAATACTATGTTTACTATGTGTAACTGTTTATACAGACATTATGGGTAGGTATAAAGGTTGGACTAGATGGACGTAGTCTTTATACCCCTCCATACTATGTTACTATGTAACTGTTTTATACAGACATTATGGGTAGGGTATAAGGTTGGACTAGATGGACGTATGTCTTTATACACCTCCAATACTATGTTACTATGTAACTGTTAGACAGACATTATGGTAGGTGTATAAAGGTTGGACTAGATGGACGTATTCTTATACACCTCCATACTATGTTACTGTGTAACGTTATACAGACATATGGTAGGGTATAAAGTTTGGACTAGATGGACGTTGTCTTATATCACCCTCCAAGACTATGTTACTGTGTAACTGTATACACAGCATTATGGGTAGGGTAATAAGTTGGAGTCGATGACATGTCTTTTATCACCCTCCAATACTATGTTACTATGTACTGTTATACAGACATTATGGTAGGTATAAAGTTGGACTAGATGACTTGCCTTTAACAACCTCCAATATCTATGTTACTATGTAACTGTTATACAACTTAGGTAGGGTATAAAGGTTGGACTAATGGACGTATGTCTTATAACCCCAATACTATGTTACTATGTACTGTTTACCAGACATTATGGTCAGGGTATAAGTTGGACTAGATGACGTATACATGTAAATAAAAGTTTATGAGAATTGTATTACAGTCGATTCCAGCAAAATATTTGCATTTTTAACTTTCCTTAGGTTAAAACATTGTTAGTTGTAATTAATTCACTCACAATTAGTTTCACTCTGCATCCTGTTAGGGAAATAACACAGTTCCAACTTATGTAGAAGACAATTAAAGGACCTAAATGACCTATTTCTCCTCTGACCCTACATTGGATAAGTTAGGAGAAGATCTATTTATCTATTGCTGCTATCTTAAACTGTTTAAGCTTCCATGTTCTTTAAACAGCTGATGACGGAATCTTACTTCATACGCGCGATCAGCTGTTTAAAACAGATTGTGGGGGCCCTCTTACCTCCTGGCTCGTACACAATCGCGGCCCAGCATTTTATGCCAGTTGTGAATTAATGGGGGAAATAGTTAATTTGGGGTTTTAGCGGAATGGTCTGGTACCCATTGACAGATCCCTGGCTCATTTCACTCTCAATTGACAATATGATGAATATAATAAGTATGAGTGAGAATATAATTAAATCACTGATCATTCCTCCCAATGTAGTACCAATGTATGTCCCAACATACGGGTACAGTTGGTAGGTGAACCCACCCTAAAGGATTCTATATCCAGATTCTCAATTCACAACATGTCTTAATCTATGCCTTGAAATGTCTCTAAATACTGCGCTATATTTTTAAACACATAGAATGTTCCCATAACAGCTGGTAATCTGCAGTCTTTAAATATACCCATAATACTCTCTAGTCTGGGCACATTCGACACATACCACTAACCCACCCATGTCTATATGTTGTGGATTCTGCTGGTTCCTAACTTGCATTAATTACGGATGATTGGGACATTTCCAGTGCAATAATATAACTGGGAAAAAAACATAATTATAAATTCCGTGTTGAGACTGATGGAGTCTGTTACGAAATATCATTAGAAATCTTTAAACAATGATCTGCAACACCAGGGGCAGTAGGGAGAGCAGAAAGCTCATTAATACGAGGCTTCTGATTGGTGACGTTATACCAGTGGGAACATTCATTGTACCAAACCCCAGGGGGCAGTAGGGAGAGCAGAAAGCTCATTAACCGAAGGCTTCTGATTGGTGACGTTATAATCCAGTGGGACATTCATTGTACCAAACACCAGGGGGCAGTAGGAGAGAGAAAGCTCATTAACCGAAGGCTTCTGATGGTGACGTTATATCCAGTGGGACATTCATGTACCACACCAGGTGGCGTAGGAGAGCAGAAAGCTCATTACAGCGAAGGCTTCTGATTGGTGACGTTATATCCAGTGGGACATTCATTGTACCAAACACCAGGGGCAGTAGGGAGAGCAAAGCACATTAACTGAAGGCTTCTGATTGGTGACGTTATATCCAGTGGGACATTCATTGTACCAAACACAGGGGGCAGTAGGGAAGCAGAAAGCACATTACCGAAGGCTTCTGATTGGTGACGTATTCCAGTGGACATTCATTGTACCATACGGGGTGGTGAAGACCAGAGTGCTGTGGGTGTATTCATTTTAAAAACATTTCAGGTCCCTGTATGGTGTGTGAGTTCCCTGAACAGCAATTGATGTCAGGATTATTCTTTTCTTCTTTAATCAACAAAAATTAAACAAAAGTAAAACCTGTGCAGGTAGGAGGCCGTGATCCGCCCAGCATATCGGGCAGCGATCTCCGAACGCACGGCTTTTCGGCCAATAAACTGCCCATACACGGGCTAATATATGGGCAAAATGGCCGTTCGTACACAACATGTATCGCGGGTCGGCACCCACAATCGCACGTGTGTTCGAACTTTTAGCTATTTACTTGATTACTGGAGTTAGATAAAATCTGATTGGTCACAATCCTGCAACATCCTTTGATATTCATTAACATATAGCAATATCCCGCGCTAACGAGAAAATAAGCGCTAACCTACGTACTAACGTGTTAACGAAGATTTCGCACTGCCTGCGCCATGTCGCAATTTTTTTTCTTTGCGCAAAGCGATGCAATAAATTTTTGGCGCTAGTTTTTTTTGCGCGACAATTAACACCTCTTCGTTGGTGTCTTTAAAATATGCTCCCAAAGGTCCGCAACTTAACCGCTCGCGTTTTTCGCAATTAACGGCAGCAAAGTGGTTAATACATTGGCGGAAACGAGTGCACGTGGTTGCGATAGCGAAATATATTGCATCTCCCCCCCAAAGAGTCCCCGTTTCATGTTAATGTTTAAAAAAAAACACACACACACACGCACACAAACGCACACACCACACACGCACACACCACACCACACAAACACACGCCACACAACGCACCCAACGCACAACACACGCACACACGCAAACACACGCACACACGCACCACGCACACACACACACACACACACACACACACACACACACACACACACACCACACACACACACACACTATAGTTGCTCAGTCTGTGCCATTTGCAAGGTCACCGCTTTATATCCTAATCTGCTAAACCCAGAAAATGAGGATGACAAACTCACTGTTACCCTTGGGAGACAATGGTGAAACTGATACAGTATTGGATCAACACATCCTCATTACTCAACTATTGCCCTAAAACCTATTGCCGTAATATCTCTCCACTGCTGCCAGCCGAACTTGTCAACATTGTGTCCCATACAAACCATCTGGCGCATCCAAAGTCTATCTGGACGCAGCTGTAATTCTTTTTTTTTCATAACTGTCCTGTCCCAAAGAGAATTACAATCTAAAGGTAATGATATATTTGCTGATGTGTGTGAGGCAAAAATTCCCAGAATCACGGGGAATCTCGATGGTTTTATGTGGTCTGTCCAATGGCCATTAAGTAGCCCATCAATAGAAGGACTGTGGTAGCGCACTGTCCTTAGGCTAAAACTACAACTACATTTAGCAGAAGTGCTACTGATTTGGTCAAACATTTATACAAACTAGAAAGATAATCAATGCACATTCCTGGGCCCCATACAATATCATATTATCTGTATATACAGTATATCTATATTATAAACATAGAAAAGATAATCAATGTACATTCCTAGGCCCCCATACAATATCATATTATCTGTATATACAGTATATCATATATATAAACATAAGAAAAGATAATCAATGCACATCCTAGGCCCATACAATATCATATTATCTGTAGTATACAGTATATCTATATATATAAAAACATAGAAAAGATAACCAATGTACATTTCCTAGGCCCCATACAATATCATATTATCTGATATACAGTATAATCTATATATATATACATAGAAAAGATACAATGTACATTCCTGGCCCCATACATATCATATTATCTGTATATACAGTATATCTATATATATATACATAGAAAAGATAATCAATGTACATTCCTAGGCCCCATACAATATCATATTATCTGTATATACAGTATATCTATATATATATACATAGAAAAGATAATCAATGTACATTCCTAGGACCCATACAATATCATATTATCTGTATATACAGTATATCTATATATATAAACATAGAAAGATAATCAATGCACATTCCTAGGCCCCCATACAATATCATATTATTGTATACAGTATATCTATATATATATAAACATAGAAAA
The DNA here is from genome assembly GCA_019447015.1 of Hymenochirus boettgeri. NCBI lineage: Eukaryota > Metazoa > Chordata > Amphibia > Anura > Pipidae > Hymenochirus > Hymenochirus boettgeri. Next base: position 39,677 of record JAACNH010000490.1, on the reverse strand, counting down.
TAATCAATGTACATTCCTAGGCCCCCATACATACCATATTATCTGTATATACAGTATTCTATATATTAACATAGAAAAGATAATCAATGCACATTCCTAGGCCCCATACAATATCATATTATCTGTATATCAGTATATCTATATATATAAACATGAAAAGATATCAATGCACATTCCTAGGCCCCATACAATATCATATATTGTATATACAGTAATATATATATTATAAACTAGAAAAGATAATCAATACATTCCTAGGCCCCATACAATATCATATATCTGTATATACAGTATATCTATATATATAAACATAGAAAAGATAATCAAGTACATTCCTAGTCCCCATACATATCATATTATCTGTATATACAGTATATCTATATTATAATAAACATAGAAAAGATAATCAATGTACATTCCTAGGTCCCATACAATATCATTTTTCTGTATATACAGTATATCTATATATATAAAAACATAGAAAGATCTCAATGCACATCATAGGCCCCATACAATATCATATTATCTGTAATACAGTATATCTATAATATAAACCTAGAAAAGATAATCAATGCACATTCCTAGGCCCCTACAATATCATATTATCTGTATATAACAGTATACTATATACAAACATAGAAAAGATAATCAATGTACATTCCTAGGCCCCATACAATATCATATTATCTGTAATACAGTATATCTATATATATATATAAACATAGAAAAGATAATCAATGTACATTCCTAGGCCCCATACAATATCAATTATCTGTATATACAGTATATCTATAATATATAAACATAGAAAAGATAATCAATTACATTCCTGGCCCCATACAATTCATATTATCTGTATATCATATATCTATATATATAAACATAGAAAAGATAATCAATGTACATTCCTGGGCCCCATACAATATCATATTATCTGTATATAGTATATCTATATATAAAACATAGAAAAGATAATCAATGTACATTCCTAGGCCCATCAATATCATATTATCTGTATATACAGTATATCTATATATATAAACAATAGAAAGATAATCAATGTACATTCCTAGGCCCATACATATCATATTATCTGTATATACAGTATATCTATATATATATAAACATAGAAAGATAATCAATTAACATTCCTGGGCCCCATACAATATCATTATCTGTATATACAGTATAATCTATCTTATATATAAACATAGAAAGATAATCAATGTACATTCCTAGGCCCCATACAATATCATATTATCTGTATATACAGTATATTATATATATATAACATAGAAAAGATAATCAATGACATTCCTGGCCCCCATACAATATCATATTATCTGCATACACTGCATACTTATAAACATAGAAAGGATAATCATGCCATTCCTAGGCCCCATACAATATCATATTACTGTATATACAGTATATCTAATATATATAAACATAGAAAAGATAATCAATGATATTCCTAGGCCCCATACAATTATATTATCTGTATATACAGTATATCTATATATATATAACATAGAAAAGATAATCAATTAACATTCCTGGGCCCCATACATTCATATTATCTGTATATACAGTATATTATATATATATAAACATAGAAAAGATAATCAATGTACATTCCTAGGCCCCATACAATATCATATTATCTGTATTACAGTATATCTATATATAAACATAGAAAAATAATCAAGTACATTCCTAGGCCCCATACAATATCTATTATCTGTATATACAGTATATATATATATATATATATATAAACATAGAAAGATAATCAATGCACATTCCTGGGCCCCATACAATATCATATTCTCACACTGGCATACTTATAAACATAGAAAGATATCATGCACATTCCTAGGCCCCATACAATACCATATTATCTGCACACTGGCATACATTATAAACATAGAAGGATAATCAATGCCCATTCCTAGGCCCCATACAATATCATATTATCTGTATATACATTATATCTATATATATAAACATAGAAAAAGATAATCAATGTACATTCCTAGGCCCCATACAATATCATATTATCTGTATATACAGTATACATATATATAAACATAGAAAAGATAATCAATGTACATTCCTAGGCCCCATCAATATCAATTTCTGTATAACAGTATATTCTATATATATAACATAGAAAATAATCAATGTACATTCCTAGGCCCATACATATCATATTATCTGATATACAGTATACTAATATATAAACATAGAAAAGATAATCAATAGACATTCCTAGGCCCCATACAATATCATATTCTGTATATACAGTATATCTATATATATAAACATAGAAAAGATAATCAATGCACATTCCTAGGCCCCATACAATATCATATTATCTGTATATACAGTATATCTATATATAATTAAACATAGAAAAGATAATCAATGTACATTCCTAGGCCCCATACAATATCATATTATCTGTAATACAGTATATCTATTATATAAACATAAAAAGATAATCAATGTACATTCCTAGGTCCCCTACAATATAAATTATCTGTATATCACAGTATATCTATATATAATATAAACATAGAAAAGATAATCAATGTACATTCCTAGGCCCATACAATATCATATTATCTGTATATACAGTATATCTATATATATAAACTAAAAAATATCAATGCATTCCAGTCCCATAAATATCATTTATCTGTATATCCAGTATTCTATATATATAAACATAGAAATATAATCAATGTAACATTCCTACCCCATACAATATCATATTATCTGTATATACAGTATATCTATATATATAAACATAGAAAAGATAATCAATGTACTTTCCTAGGCCCCATACAATATCATTATCTGTTTACAGTCTATCTATATATATAAACATAGAAAGATAATCAATGACATTCCTAGGTCCCATACATATCATATTATCTGTATATATAGTATATCTATATATATAACATAAAAAGATAATCAATGTACATTCCTAGGCCCCATACAATATCATATTATCTGTATATACAGTATATCTATATATATAAACTAGAAAAGATAATCATGTACATTCCTAGCCATGCCCCATACAATATCATATTATCTGTATACAGTATATCTTATATATAAACATAGAAAAGAATATCAATACATTCCTCCTAGGTCCCAACATATCATATTATCTGTATATACAGTATATCTATATATAAAACATAGAAAGATAATCAATGTACATTCCTAGGCCCAACACAATATCATTTATCTGTATATACAGTATTCTATATATAAACATAGAAAAGATAATCAATGTACATTCCTAGGCCCATACAATATCATATTATCTGTATATACAGTATATCTATATGTATAAACATAGAAAAGATAATCAATGTACATTCCTAGGCCCCATACAATATCATATTATCTGTATATACAGTATATCTATATATATAAACATAGAAAAGATAATCAATGTACATTCCTAGGCCCCATACAATATCATATTATCTGTATATACAGTATATCTATATTAATAAACATAGAAATATCAATGTACATCCTAGGTCCCATACAATATCATATCTGTATATCAGTATATCTAATATATATAAACATAGAAAGATAATCAATGTACATTCCTAGGCCCCATACATATCATTTTATCTGTATATACAGTATCTATATATATAAACATAGAAAAGATAATCAATGACATTCCTAGGGCCCCATACATATCATATTATCTGTATATACAGTATATCTATATATATATAAACATAGAAAAGATAATCAATGTACATTCCTAGGCCCATACAATATCATATTATCTGTATATACAGTATATCTATATATATATAAACATAGAAAAGATAATCAATGTACATTCCTAGGCCCATACATATCATATTATCTGTATATACGTATATCTATATATATATAAACATAGAAAGATAATCAATGCACATTCCTAGGCCCCATACATATCATATTATCTGTATATACAGTATATCTATATTATAAACATAGAAAAGATAATCAATGTACATTCCTAGGCCCCATACAATATCATATTCTGTTATACAGTATATCTATATAATATATAAACATAGAAAGATATCAATGTACATTCCAGGCCCCATACAATATCTATTATCTGTATACAGTATATCATTATATATAAACAGAGAAAGATATCAATGTACATTCCTAGGCCCCATACAATATCATATTATCTGTATATACAGTATATCTATATATATAAACATAGAAAGATAATCAATGTACATTCCTAGCCCCATACAATATCACATTATCTGTATATACAGTATATTATATATATATATAAAACATAGAAAAATAATCAATGCACATTCCTAGGCCCCATACAATATCATTTATCTGTATATACAGTATATCTAATATATAAACATAGAAAGATATCATGTACATTCCTAGGCCCCTACAATTCATATTATCTGTATATACAGTAATCTATATTAATAAACATAGAAAAGATAATCAATGCACATTCCTAGGCCCCATACAATATCATTATCTGTATATACAGTATATCTATATATATAAACATAGAAAAGATAATCAATGTACATCCCTAGCCCCATACAATATCATATTATCGTATATACAGTATATCTAATATATAAACATAGAAAAGATCAATGTACATTCCTAGGCCCATACAATAATATTATCTGTATATATCAGTATATCTATTATATATAAACATAGAAAATAATCAATGCACATTCCTAGGCCCCATACAATATCATATTACACTGACATGGCATAATAACATAGAAAGATAATCAATGCACATTCCTGGCCCCATACAATATCATATTATCTGTACACTGTAACTATAAACAATAAAAAGATAACAATGCACATCCTAGGCCCATACAATATCATATTATCTGTATACACTGCATATCATTATAAACATAGAAAATAATCAATGCACATTCCTAGCCCATACAATATCATATTATCTGTATATACAGTATATCTATTATATATAAACATAGAAGATAATCAATGCACATTCCTGGGCCCCATACATATCATATTATCTGTATATACAGTATATATATATATATATATAATAAAACATAGAAGATAATCAATGCATTCCTAGGCCCCATACAATATCATATTATCTGTATATACGTATATCTATATATATATAAACATAGAAAAGATACAATGCACATTCCTGGGCCCATACATATCATATTATCTTTATACAGTATATCTATATATATAATATATATAAACATAGAAAAGATAATCATGTACATTCCTAGGCCCATACAATATCATATTATCTGTATATACAGTATATCTATATAATAATAAGATAGAAAATTAATCAATGCACATTCCTAGGCCCCATACAATACATATTATCTGTATATACAGTATATCTATATATAAACATAGAAAAGATAATCAATGTACATTCCTAGGCCCATACAATATCATATTATCTGTATAACTATACTCTATATATATAAACATAAAAAGATAATCAATGCACATTCCTAGGCCCCATACAATATCATATTACTGTACATGGCATACATTATTAAACAGAAAAGATAATCAATGCACATTCCTAGGCCCCATACAATATCATATTATCTGTATATACAGTATATCTATATTATAAACATAGAAAATAATCAATGACATTCCTCTAGGCCCCATACATATCATATTATCTGTATATACAGTATATCTATTTATATAAACATAGAAAGATAATCATGTACATTCCTAGGCCCCATACATATCATATTATCTGTAATATACAGAATATATATATATTATAAACATAGAAAAGATAATCAATGTACATTCCTAGGCCCCATAACAATCATATTATCTGTATATACAGTATATCTTATATATATAAACAAGAAAAGATAATCAATGTACATTCCTGAGGCCCCATACAATATCATATCTGCATACTGGCATACATTATAAACTAGAAAAGATAATCAATGCACATTCCTGGCCCCCATACAATCTCATATTATCTGTCACACTGCATACATTATAAACATAGAAAAGATATCAATGCACATTCCTGGGCCCCATACATATCATATTATCTGTATATACAGTATATCTATATATAAAAACATAGAAAAGATAATCAATGCACATTCCTAGGCCCCATACAATATCATATTCTGTATAACAGTATATCTATATATATATAAACATAGAAAAGATAATCAATGCACATTCCTAGGCCCCATACAATATCATATTATCTGTATATACAGTATATCTATATTATATAAACATAGAAAAGATAATCAATGTCATTCCTAGGCCCCATACAATATCATATTATCTGTATATACAGTATACTATATATATAACATAGAAAAATAATCAATGCACATTCCTGGGCCCCATACAATATCATATTATCTGTATATACAGTATATATATATATATAACATAGAAAAGATAATCAATGTACATTCCTAGGCCCATACAATATCATATTATCTGTATATAACATTATTCTATATATATATAAACATGAAAAGATAATCAATGTACATTCCAGGCCCCATACAAATCATATTATCTGTATATACATATATCTATATATAATAAACATAGAAAAGATAATCAATGCACATTCTAGGCCCCCTACATTCATATTATCTGTATAACGTTATCTAATATAAAACATAGAAAAGATAATCAATGCACATTCCTAGGCCCCATACAATATCATATTATCTGTATATACAGTATATATATATAATATATAAAAACATAGAAAAGATAATCAATGCACATTCCTAGTCCCCATACAATATCATATTATCTGTTATTACAGTATATCTATATATAAAAACTAGAAAAGATAATCAATTGCACATTCCTAGCCCCATACATATCATATTACTGTATATACAGTATATCTATATAATAAACATAGAAAAGATAATCAATGTCATTCCTAGGGCCCCATACATATCATATTATCTGTATATACAGTATATATATAATATATATATAAACATAGAAAGATAATCATGTACATTCCTAGGCCCCATACATATCATATTATCTGTATACAGTATTCTATATATATAAACATAGAAAAGATAATCAATGTACTTCCTAGGCCCCATACAATATCATATATCTGTATATTAAGTATATCTATATAGGTATAAACATAGAGAAAAGATTCAATGCACATTCCTAGGCCCCATACAATATCATATTATCTGTATATACAGTATATCCTATAATATATATATAAACATAGAAAAGATAATCAATGCACATTCCTGGGCCCCATACAATATCATTTATCTGTATATACAGTATACTATATATGTATAAACATAGAAAAGATAATCAATGTACATTCCTAGGTCCCATACAATATCATATTATCTGTATATACAGTATATATCTAGATATATATAATATATATATTATAAAACATAGAAAAAGATAATCAATGCCATTCCTAGGCCCCATACAATATCATATTATCTGTATATACAGTAATAATACTATATATATAACATAGAAAAGATATCAATGTACATTCCTAGGCCCCATACATCATCATTATATGTATAATACAGTATATCTATATATATAAACATAGAAAAGATAATCAATGCACATTCTAGGCCCCATACAATATCATATATTATCTGTATGTACAGTATATCTATGTATAAACATAGAAAAGATAATCAATGTATTCCTGGGTCCCAACATATCATATTATCTGTATATATCAGTATATCTATATATATAACATAGAAAAGATTAATGCACATTTGGGTTCCATACAATTATTATCTGTATATACATATCTATATATATATATTATAGATATACATTATAATGTATGCCATGTGCATAATATGATATTGTATGGGGCCCAGGAATGTGCATTGATTATCTTTTCTATGTTTATAATGTATGCAGTGTGCAGTAATATGATATTGTATGGGGCCAGGAATGTGCATTGATTATATTTTCTATGTTTATTGTATGCCATGTGCAGATAATATGATATTGTATGGGGCCAGGAATGTGCATTGATTATCTTTTCTATGTTTATAATGTATGCGTGTGCAGATTCTTTCTATGTTTATATATATATATAGATATACGTATATACAGATAATATGATATTGTATGGGCCTAGGAATGTGCATTGATTATCTTTTCTATGTATATATATATATATATAGATATACTGTATATACAGAAAATATGATATTGTAGGGCCTAGGAATGTTGCATTGATTATCTTTTCTATGTTTTATATATATATAGATATACTGTATATACAGATAATATGATATTGTATGGGGCCCAGGAATGTGCATTGATTATCTTTTCTATGTTTATATATATATATATAGAATACTGTATATACAGATAATTTGATATGATGGGGCCCAGGAATGTGCATTAATTATCTTTTCTATGTTTATATATATAGATATACTGTATATACAGTATATTGATATGTATGGGACCTAGGAATGTACATTGATTATCTTTTCTATGTTTATATAGTATATGTCAGTGTGCAGATAATATGATATTGTATGGGGCCTAGAAAATGTACATTGATTATCTTTTCTATGTTTATATATATAGTATACTGTATATACAGATAATGATATTGTATGGGACCTAGGAATGTACATTGATTATCTTTTCTATGTTTATATATATAGATATACTGTATTACAGATAATGATATTGTATGGGACCTAGGATGTCATTGATTATCTTTTCTATGTTTATATATATATATATACTGTATATACAGATAATATGATATGTATGGGGCCAGGAATGTGCATTGATTATCTTTTCTATGTTATATATGTAGATATACTGTATATACAATATATGATTGTATGGGGCCTAGGAATGTACATTGATATCTTTTCTATGTTTATATATATATAATATACTGTATATACAGAAATATGATATTGTATGGGGCCTAGGAATGTGCATTGATTATCTTTTCTAGTATGTTTATATATGTATGCCATTGTGCAGATAATATGATATTTGTATGGGGCCTAGAAATGTACATTGATTATCTTTTCTATGTTTATATATATAGATATACTGTATATACAGATATATGATTTGTATGGGGCCTAGGAATGTGCATTGATTATCTTTTCTATGTTTTATATATATATAGATATACTGTATATACAGATAATGATATGTATGGACCTAGGAATGTGCATTGATTTCTTTCTCTATGTTTATATATATAGATATACTGTATATACAGATATATGATATTGTATGGGGCCAGGAATGTACATTGATTATCTTTTCTATGTTTATATATATAGATACGTATTACGTATATGATAAAATTGTATGAGCCTAAGAATGTACATTGATATCTTTTTATGTTTTATATATAGATATACTATATACAGATGCTGTGAAGGTTCTCATTCATCCAGGTCATGGTATATCTGTTGTATTCAATTAGATCAACATGGACTTGAAATTATTCTGAAGACGTTCTCGCTAGTCTCCGCTGGCTTGCTTTCCTCAATTCAGAATGACTGTAGAGGCTAAAGAGGCAAAGAAATGAAACATCTCAGAGGAGCCCTTAAAACTTGTGGTATCCAGACTGGGCTTTGTCAAAAGAGTAGAAGGAAAGAAAAGAAAACAAATACCAACGTGAGGGGAAAAGCAAGACAGGAGGAAGAACATGTGTCATCCCATATGTAGCAGGGGTCTCCGAGAAATAAGAAGAATTTTCAAAAACATCGTATCATCCCTCTGCTTTAAACCGAACAAAAACACACTGAGGCAGCAATTGGTACATCCGAAAGACCCCATACCAAAACAACAAGAAAAGCGACATCATATATGCAGTGCAGTGCAGTGAATAATGCTCTGATTTGTATGTGGGGGGACCAAACAGCAAACTGCATATCAACGTAGGCGCCAGCACGAAGAGCAATTCCCTCTGGGTCAGGACTCAGCGTGTATCTGCATCTTAAGGATAAGGCATACCTTTGAAGATTGTAAGTTAACATATTGGCGAAGGAACGTGACTGGTTCAAGAGAGGTGTTAAGAGGCCATTTATGTGAAATAAGAAACACACAAGCCTAAATAGAGGTGGGGGGGTTCGACACAACTGTCTGCCATGTACAATGCTGTTTTAACACCTTACTCTGGGCGTTCCTATACACCTCTTAGCCACTATCTAATCACAACCTAACACCTGGCTTGATATGCTAATTGGGATTTTCCAGGGTCATAATTGCCACAGATTCTGTACAAGTCATTCTGAATTGAGAACCCATCGGATGACTAGCGAAACGTCTTCAAGAACTCATTTCAAGTCAGTTCATCTAATTAATACACAGATTATATACAGTAATAGATATTGTATGGGACCCAGGAATGTGCATTGATTATCTTTTCTATGTTTATATATATAGATATACTGTATATACAGATAATATGATATTGTATGGGACCAGGAATGTGCCATTGATTTCTTTCTATGTTTTATATATATAGATATACTGTATATACAGTAATATGATTTGTATGGGGCCTAGGAATGTACATTGATTATCTTTTCTATGTTTATATATATATAGATATACTGTATATACAGATAATTGATATTGTATGGGGCCCGGAATGTACATTGATTATCTTTTCTTATGTTATATATATATATATACTGTATATATACAGATAATATGATATTGTATGGGACCCAGGAATGTGCATTGATTATCTTTTCTATGTTTATATATATAGATATACTGTATAATACAGATAATTGATATTGTATGGGACCCAGGAATGTGCATTGATTATCTTTTCTATGTTTATATATATAGATATTACTTGTATAACAGATAATGTATATTGTATGGGCACCAGGAATGTGCATTGATATCTTTTTCTATGTTTATATATATATGATATCCTGTATATACAGATAATATGATATTGTATGGGCCTAGAATGTACATTGATTATCTTTTCTATGTTTATATATATAGATACTGTTATATACAGATAATTGATATTGTATGGGGCCTAGGAATGTGCATTATTATCTTTTCTTTTTTATGTTTATCATAGAATATACTGTATTACAGATAATATATATTGTATGGGGGCCTTAGGAATGTACATTGGTTATCTTTTCTATGTTTATATATTATAGATATACTGTAAATACAGATAATATGATATGTGTGGGACCTAGGAATGTACATTGATTAATCTTTTCTATGTTTTATATATATAGATATACTGTATATACAGATAATATGATATGTATGGGGCCAGGAATGTACATTGATTATCTTTCTATGTTTAATATTATAGATATCTGTATATACAGATAATATGATATTGTGTGGGACCTAGGAATATGCATTGATTAATCTTTTCTATGTTATATATATAGATATACTGTATATACAGATAATATGATTGGTATGGGGCATAGGAATGTCATTGATTATCTTTTATATGTTTATATATATATAGATACTGTATATACAGATAATATGATATTGTATGGGGCCCAGGAATGTACTTGATTATCTTTCTATGTTTATATATATATGATATACTGTATATACAAGATATTGATATTGTATGGGGCCTAGGAATGTGTGCATTGATTCTTTTTTCTATGTTTAATATATAGATATACTGTATATACAGATAATATATATTGTATGGGGCATAGGAATTTACATTGATTATCTTTCTATGTTTATATTATATATAGATATCTGTAATACAGATAATATGATATTGTATGGGGCCTAGGAATGTCATTGATTATCTTTTCTATGTTTATATATATAGATATACTGTATACAGATAATATGATATTGTATGGGCCTAGGAATGTGCATTGATTATCCTTTCTATGTTTATAATGTATGCCAGTGTGCAGATAATATGATATTGTAGGGCCCAGAATGTGCATTGATTATCTTTTCTATGTTTGTTTATATATATAGATATACTGTATATACAGATAATATGATATTGTATGGGGCCTAGGATGTACATTGATTATCTTTTCTATGTTTATATATATAGATATACTGTATATACAGATAAATGATATTGTATGAGGCCTAGGAATGTACATTGATTATCTTTCTATGTTTATATATAGATATACTGTATATACAGATGCTGTGAAGGTTCTATTCATCCAGGTCATGGTATATGTTGTATTCAATTAGATCAACTGGATTGAAATGTAGTTCGTGAAGACGTTTCGCTAGTCATCACGACTGGCTTTCTCAATTCAGAATGACTTGTAGGAGGCTAAAGAAGGCTAAAGAAATGAAACATATATAAAAACATAGAAAAGATAATCAATGCACATTCTAGCCCCATACAATATCATATTATCTGTATATACAGTAATATATATATAATAAAAAACATAGAAAGATAATCAATGCACATTCCTAGGCCCATACAATATCATATTATCTGTATATACAGTATATCTATATATAAAACATAGAAAAGATAATCAATGCACATTCCTAGGCCCCATACAATCATATTATCTGTAATACAGTAATCTACTATATATAAACATAGAAAAGATAATCAATGTACATTCCTAGGCCCCATACAATATCATATTATCGTATATACAGTATATATATATATATATATAAACATAGAAAGATAATCAATGTACATTCCTAGGCCCCATACAATATCATATATCTGTATATACAGTATATCTATATTATATATAAACATAGAAAAGATAATCAATGTACATTCCTAGCCCCCATACAATATCATATTATCTGATATAAGTATATCTATATATTAAACATAGAAAAGATAATCAATGCACATTCCTAGGCCCCATACAATATCATATTATCTGTATATACAGTATATATATATATATATATAAACATAGAAAAGATAATCAATGCACTTCCTGGGCCCCATACAATATCATATTATCTGTATATACAGTATATCTATATATGTATAAACATAGAAAAGATAATCAATTGTACATTCCTAGGTCCCATACAATATCATATATCTGTAATACAGTATATCTATATATATATATATATATATATATAAAACTAGAAAGATAATCAATGCACATTCCTAGGCCCCATACAATATCATATTATCTGTATATACAGTATATCTATATATAAACATAGAAAAGATAATCAATGTACATTCCTAGGCCCCATACATATCATATTATATGTATATAACGTATATCTATATATAAACAGAAAAATAATCAATGCACATTCCGGCCCATACAATATCATATTATCGTATGTACAGTATATCTATATGTTAAACAATAGAAAAAGATAATCAATGTACATTCCTGGGTCCCATACAATATCATATTATCTGTATATACAGTATATCTATATATATAAACATAGAAAAGATAATCAATGCACATTCCTGGGTTCCATACAATATCATATTATCTGTATATACAGTATATCTATATATATATATATAGATATACATTATAATGTATGCCAGTGTGCAGATAATATGATATTGTATGGGGCCCAGGAATGTGCATTGATTATCTTTTCTATGTTTTAATGTGCCAGTGTGCAGATATATGATATTGTATGGGGCCCAGAATGTGCATTGATTATTTTCTATGTTTATATTGTATGCCAGTGTGCAGATAATATGATATTGTATGGGGCCCAGGAATGTGCATTGATTATCTTTTCTAGTTATAATGTATGCCAGTGTGCAGATTCTTTTCTAGTTATATATATTAAAGATATACTGTATATCAGATAATATATATTGTATGGGGCCTAGGAATGTGCATTGATTATCTTTTCTATTATATATATATATATATGATATACTGTATATACAGAAAATATGATATTGTATGGGGCCTGAATGTGCATTGATTATCTTTTCTATGTTTATATATATATAAATATACTGTATATACAGATAATATGATATTGTATGGGGCCTAGGAATGTGCATTGATTATCTTTTCTATGTTTATATATATATATATAGATATACTGTATATACAGATAATTTGATATTGTTGGGCCCAGGAATGTGCATTATTATCTTTTCTATGTTTATATATTAGATATACTGTATATACAGATAATATGATATAGTATGGGACCTAGGAATGTACATTGATTATCTTTTCTATGTTTTATAAATATGTCATGTGCAGATAATATGATATTGTATGGGCCTAGAAATGTACATTGTTATCTTTTCTATGTTTATATATAAGATATACTGTAATACAGATAATATGATATTGTATGGGACCTAGGAATGTACATGATTATCTTTTCTATTTGTTAATTTATAGATATACTGTATATACAGATATATGATTATTGTATGGGACCTAGGAATGTGCATTGATTATCTTTTCTATGTTTATATATATAGATATACTGTATTACAGAATATATAGATGTATGGGGCCCAGGATGTGCATTGATTATCTTTCTATGTTTATCATGTAGATATACTGTATATACAGATAATATGATATTGTATGGGGCCTAGAATGTACATTATTATCTTTTCTTTTTATATGTTTATATATAGATATACTGTATATACAGAAAATATGATATTGTATGGGGCCTAGGAATTGCATTGATTATCTTTTCTATGTTTATAATGTATGCCAGTGGCAGATAATATGATATTGTATGGGGCCTAGAAATGTACATTGATTATCTTTTCTATGTTATATATATAGAATATACTGTATATACAGATAATATGATATTGTATGGGGCCTAGGAATGCATTGATTATCTTTTCTATGTTTTATATATTATAGATATACTGTATATCAGATAATATGATATTGTATGGGACCTAGGAATGTGCATTGATTATCTTTTCTATGTTTATATATATAGATATACTGTATATATACAGTAATATGATATTGTATGGGGCCTAGGAATGTACATTGATTATCTTTTCATGTTTATATATATAGATATACTGTATATACGATAATATAATATGTATGGGGCCTAGGAATGTACATTGATTATCTTTTCTATGTTTATATATATAGATATACTGTATATACAGATGCTTGTGAAGGTTCTCATTCATCCAGGTCATGGTATATCTGTTGTATTCAATTAGATCAACTGGACTTGAAATGTAGTTCTTGAAGACGTTTCGCTAGTCATCCGACTGGCTTTCTCAATTCAGAATGACTTGTAGGAGGCTAAAGAAGGCTAAAGAAATGAAACATCTCAGAGGAGCCCTTAAAACTTGTGGATATCCAGACTGGGCCTTTGTCAAAAGAATAGAGAAAGAAAAAAAGAACACATACCACAGTGAAGGGGAAAAGCAAGACAGGAGAGAACATGGTCATCCCATATGTAGCAGGGGTCTCCGAGAAATAAGAAGAATTTTCAAAAACAATCGTATCCCTGTTCTGCTTAAACCGAACAACACACTGAGGCAGCAATTGGTACATCCGAAAGACCCAATACCAAAACACAAGAAAAGCGACATCATATTGCAGTGCAGTGCAGTGAAGAATGCTCTGATTTGTATGTGGGGGAGACCAAACAGCAACTGCATCAACGTATGGCCCAGCACAGAAGAGCCAATTCCTCTGCAGGACTCAGCCGTGTATCTGCATCTAAGGATAAAGGACATACCTTTGAAGATTGTAATGTTACATATGGGGCGAAGGAACGTGACTGGTTCAAGAGAGGTGTTAAGGAGGCCATTTATGTGAAATAAAGAAACCAAGCCTAATAGAGTGGGGGGGTCCAAACCAACTGTCTGCCATGTACAATTGCTGTTTTAACACCCTTACTCTGGCGTTCCTATAAACACCTCTTAGCCACTATCTAATCACACCCTTAACACCTGGTCTGTGATATGCTAATTGGGATTTTCCAGGGTATCAATTGCCACAGATTTTTACAAGTCATTCTTTGATTGAGAAGCCGTCGATGACTAGCGAAACGTCTTCAAGAACTACATTTCAAGTCCAGTTCATCTAATTGAATACAACAGATGTATATACAGATAATATGATATTGTATGGGACCCAGGAATGTGCATTGATTATCTTTTCTATGTTTATATATATAGATATACTGTATATACAGATAATATGATATTGTATGGGACCCAGAATGTGCATTGATTATCTTTTCTATGTTTATATATAAGATTATACTGTATAACAGATATATGATATTGTATGGGGCCTAGGAATGTACATTGATTATCTTTTCTATGTTTATATATATATAGATATACTGTATATACAGATAATATGATATTGTATGGGGCCTAGGAATGTACATTGATTATCTTTTCTATGTTTTATATATATATATACTGTATATACAGTATAATGAATATGTATGGGACCCAGGAATGTGCATTGATTATCTTTTCTATGTTTATATATATAGATATACTGTTATACAGATAATATGATATTTTATGGGACCCAGGAATGTGCATTGATTATCTTTTCTATGTTTATTATATATAGTACTGTATATACAGATAATATGATATTGTATGGGACCCAGGAATGTGCATTGATTATCTTTCTATGTTTATATATATATAGATATACTGTATATACAGATATTATGATATTGTATGGGCCTAGGAATGTACATTGATTATCTTTTCTATGTTTATATATATAGATATACTGTATATACAGATAATAGATATTGTATGGGCCTAGGATGTGCATTGATTCTTTTTCTATGTTTTATACATATAGATATACTGTATAACAGATAATATGATATTGTATGGGGCCTAGGAATGTACTTGGTATCTTTTCTATGTTATATATTTATAGATATACTGTAAATACAGATAATTAGATATTGTGTGGGACCTAGGATGTACTTGATTATCTTTTCTATGTTTATATATATAGATATACTGTATATACAGATAATATGATATTGTATGGGGCCCAGGAATGTATTGATTATCTTTTCTATTTTTATATATAATAGATATATGTATATACAGATATATGATATTGTGTGGGACCTAGGAATGTGCATTGATTATCTTTTCATGTTATTATATATAGATATACTGTATACAGATAATATGATATTGTAGGGGGGCATAGGAATGTGCATTGTTATCTTTTATATGTTTATATATATATAGATATACTGTATTACAGATATATGATATTGTATGGGCCCAGGAATGTACATTGATATCTTTTCTATGTTTTATATATATAGATATACTGTATATACAGATAATATGATATTGTATGGGGCCTAGGAATGTGCATTGATTATCTTTTCTATGTTTATATATATAGATATACTGTATATACAATAATTGATATTGTATGGGGCTAGGAATGTACATTGATTATCTTTTCTATGTTTATATATATATAGATATACTGTATATACAGATAATATGTATTTTATGGGGCCTAGGAATGTACATTGATTATCTTTTCTATGTTTATATATGATATCTGTTATACAGATAATATGATATTGTATGGGGCCTAGGAATGTGCATTGATTATCCTTTCTATGTTTATAATGTATGCCATTTTGCAGATAAATGATATTGTATAGGCCCAGGAATGTGCATTGATTATTTTCTATGTTTTATATAATATAGATATACTGTATATACAGATAATATTGATATGTATAGGGCCTAGGAATGTGCATTGATTATCCTTTCTATGTTTATAATGTATGCCAGTGTACAGATAATATGATATTGTATGGGGCCCAGGAATGTGCATTGATTATCTTTTCTATGTTTCTAAGTAGCCCATCACACACACAATGTGTTATTATGTCATCGGGATTGTGGATGGGGGTGAATATGCAGACTTGCAGATGTAGATGAGGTGAACCCAGGAATCAGGAGCAAAACTACCAAAGGGAGCAGGGGGAACAACCGCAGGGGGGCCCGGGAGCCAATCTTCTTGTTTTTACTATGACAGACATAGCCCCCTCCTGGAAGACCACTATGGATGAAGCACGGATAGAGCCCCACCATAGTTTTGCTGGGGGGGCCCAGTGATTACTAGTTACGTCACTGCCAGGAATCCATAATGACTAATGGGCCAATGGGTTCTGTAGAAACAGATGCAGATGGCTGGAAAGCAAAAAAATTCACCTAACAGTGGTAGCCTGATGACGTCATGTGATGATGTCATGTGATGATGTCAGTGGCCATTAAATCCAACCTGCACTCTTATGTTAACCCTTCTATCCCAATGAGAAACATACAACTAGTCAACGAGGACAGACTATATGGGCTATAACATGTTTTTTCTTTGGGCAGGATATTTATAATTGTACAATGTTTATTATAACCATTAGTTTAGTTGAAAGGAAAACTTTACTTTGGAAAGATTTATTTATCCACAGACGGTAATCACTGGATAGGCAGATTATGGTGATTGAAATGAGAAAATACAAATTGGCTCTGAATTTCCCCTTTAAGTTCTGGTCCCCATAACACATGACACCACATTTTAGCTTCATGATGCGAGAACAGCAACATCAGCCCCGTGGTATTTGGATATGTGATGTCATGGGTTGTCTTCCACGTACGCCAGATAATAATGTTTTGCACCTTGTGCTGTAATTGCATTCATAGCAAAATAGCTTCATTCATCTCTTAATGACAGGCCAATATTAACATTACACTGCTCTGATGGACAATGTTTTAAAGTGAAACTGATAGGGTGTAGTCTTCCCTAAACCCTGACCTCTCATGACCTCTCAGACACGCTCAGTAAAGTTCACCTACGGGGGAGAAATGAATGAGGCGTAAACTGGAAGTAAAAGAAAGTGGGCGGCTTTTTGTAATGACAAATGTTAATGTTTTAAACCGTTTAAAGTTTTACAACAAAATACAAAGAAAGAAGTAATCCATTGTTTTAATAAAAAGTGTGTGACCTTTAAGTCGGGGGAAATAGTGGGTTTTGAAGTAAAGCATCTGCTGACATTGTTTTACAGGGGTGCCCTTACCATGAAGCAAGTTGAAACATTTGCTCAGGGCGTGCACCTGTGGAACACTTCAAAGGCGGCAGTTAAAAAAAATCCTCCTTCCTGCAATACCGCATTTCAGCCCCAGTCCACCAATCAGTGTTAAGTCAGCCTTCCATACCCACCTCCACAAGCGACGCCTATGTTTACTGATGAAGCCACGCCTGCTTCACGTGCCACCCCCATCTGCTAATAGGCGGCATTTAAAAGTTGTTTCAGGTGTCAAAAACCCTAGGAACACTGCTGATTGTTTAGCGATCAGTCCTGCCAGATCCCAACATTCCCTCCGCATAGAACAGGCTGTTTGGTAACTACACAGCAGACTGTCCATGGGGAGATCGATTAATCTGATTGGAACAATCATCTAACAAGATTTATCTTATGTATAAAGGTTCGTACACACGCTCAACATGGTCCCGACCCTCCAACCCCTGACGGCGATGGCTAACCGCGACGAATGGCCGTTCAGGTGAGAATCGTCCGTGTGTATGCGTTCAGTCGGGGGTGGTACATCGGGACGCACATTGTGTGTGTACGAGCCTTAAGGCTGGTTACACACAGTGGTGAAGAAGGGGCGTCGGATCCGACGGGATCTCCCTTTTATTGGACTATTTCCGAGGCCAACAAGTTACAAATATTACACTCACTACAATCACAAAGGATCATGGTCATTATGAATGGAAGGAGACATTAAAACCAGATTACCTGGGACAGTTTGTCATTACATTTGTTTGCTTTGGTCCGTCTTGACATTAATACACTGAGTCACTGCAGTTAAGGAACAATTTGCAAGATTGAAGCAGCTGCCTGAACATTATCCCTAATAACCATCAAATGTCAAATGTCAGTGACCGCGGAATATAAATATGACACATATTTGCATATAAATAACAAACACTTGAGCTGGACTTCCAGTAATTCAACATGGGCTCCAAAGAGGAAGATAGGTTTTATTTATTAACATTTTATTCAGTAGAACAGATAGCAGAACAAAGCAAGTCCAACCCCAAAAGGTTTTTTAGTATTTTAATAGTAAAAAGATGAGGACTGAGTATGTGGGACCATTAAATAATGGGGCTGAGATGGTTATAGAGGATGCCAAAAAGGCTAATGTGGCAAACCATTTTTTTACATTGGTTTTTACTATAGAGAATCCTAGTCCTTATAGCGGGGACTGTAATAATATGAAGGGTAAAAATGAGGGATATTCACTCTGTATACACTATAGAGAATCCTAGTCCTTATAGCGGGACTGTAATAATATGAAGGGTATAAATGAGGAATATTCACTCTGTATACACCATAGAGAATCCTAGTCCTTATAGCGGGGACTGTAATAATATGAAGGGTATAAATGAGGAATATTCACTCTGTATCACTATAGAGAATCCTAGTCCTTATAGCGGGGACTGTAATAATATGAAGGGTATAAATGAGGAATATTCACTCTGTATACACTATAGAGAATCCTAGTCCTTATAGCGGGACTGTAATAATACGAAAGGTATAAATGAGGATATTCACTCTGTATTCACTATAGAGAATCCTAGTCCTTATAGCGGGGACTGTAATAATATGAAGGGTATAAATGAGGAATATCACTCTGTATACACTATAGAAAATCCTAGTCCTTATAGCGGGGACTGTAATAATATGAAGGGTATAAATGAGGAATATTCACTCTGTATACACTATAGAGAATCCTAGTCCTTATAGCGGGGACTGTAATAATATGAAGGTATAAATGAGGAATATTCACTCTGTATACACTATAGAGAATCCTAGTCCTTATAGGGGACTGTAATAATATGAAGGGTATAAATGAGGAATATTCACTCTGTTACCACTATAGAATCCTAGTCCTTATAGCGGGGACGTAATAATATGAAGGGTATAAATGAGGGATATTCACTCTGTATACACTATAGAGAATCCTAGTCCTTATAGAGGGGACTGTAATAATTTGAAGGGTATAAATGAGGAATATTCACTCTGTATACACTATAGGAATCCTAGTCCTTATAGCAGGGACTGTAATAATATGAAGGGTATAAGAGAATATTCACTCTGTATCACTATAGAGAATCCTAGTCCTTATACGGGGACTGTAATAATATGATGGGTATAAATGAGGGATATTCACTCTGTATACACTATAGAGAATCCTAGTCCTTATACGGGACTGTAATATATGAAGGGTATAAATGAGGAATATTCACTCTGTATACACTATAGAGAATCCTAGTCCTTATAGCGGAGGACTGTAATAATATGAAGGGTATAAATGAGGAATATTCACTCTGTATACACTATAGAGAATCCTAGTCCTTATAGCGGGGACTGTAATAATATGAAGGGTATAAATGAGGAATATTCACTCTGTATTTACTATAGAGAATCCTAGTCCTTATAGCGGGGACTGTAATATATGAAGGTTATAAATGAGGAATTTCACTCTGTAACACTATAGAGATCCTAGTCCTTATAGCGGGGACTGTAATATATGAAGGGTATAAATGAGGATATTCACTCTGTATACACTATAGAAAACCTAGTCCTTTGATCGCGGGACTGTAATAACGAAGGGTATAAATGAGGAATATCACTCTGTATACACTATAGATCCTATTCCTTATAGCGGGGACTGTAAAATACGAAGGTATAAATGGGATATTCCTCTGTATACACTATGAGAATCCTAGTCCTATAGCGGGGACTGTAATAACGAGGGTATAATGAGGAATATTCACTCTCGTATACCTATAGAGAATCCTAGTCCTTATAGCGGGACTGTATAATACGAAGGGTATAAATGAGGAATATTCACTCTGTATACACTATAGAAATCCTAGTCCTTATAGCGGGACTGTAATAATATGAAGGGTATAATGAGGGTAAATTCACTCTGTATCACCTATAGAGAATCCTAGTCCTTATAGCGGGGACATTAATAATATGATGGGTATAAATGAGGATATTCACTCTGTATACACTATAGAAATCCTAGTCCTTATAGCGGGGACGTAATAATATGAAGGGTAAATGAGGATATTCACTCTGTATACACTATAGAGAATCCTAGTCCTTATACGGTGACGTAATAATATGATGGGATAAATGAGGATATTCACTCTGTATACACTATTGAGAATCCTAGTCCTTATAGCGGGGACTGTAATAATATGAAGGGTATAAATGAGGAATATTACTCGGTATACACTATAAGAATCCTAGTCCTTATAGCGGGACTGTAATAATATGAAGGGTATAAAAGGAATATTCACTCTGTATACACTATAGAAATCCTAGTCCTTATAGCGGGACTGTATAATACGAAGGGTATAAATAGGAATATTCACTCTGTATACACTATAGAGAACTAGTCCTATAGCGGGGACTGTAATAATATGAAGGGTATAAATGAGGAATATTCACTCTGTATACACTATGAGTATCCTAGTCCTTATGCGGGGACTGTAATAATATGAGGGTATAAATAGGATATTCACTCTGATACACTTAGAGTATCCTAGTCCTTATAGCGGGGACTGTCATAATTGAAGGGTAAAATGAGGAATATTCACTCTGTATCACTATAGAGAATCCAGTCCTTTTGGCGGGGACTGTAATAATACGAGGTATAAATGAGGAATATTCACTCTGTATTCACTATAGAGAATCCTAGTCCTTATAGCGGGGACTGTATAATATCAAGGGTATAAATGAGGAATATTCACTCTGTTACCTAGAGAATCCTAGTCCTTATAGCGGGACTGTAATAATACGAAGGGTATAAATGAGAATATCACTCTGTATACACTATAGAGAATCCTAGTCCTTATAGCGGGGACTGTATAATATGAAGGGTATAATGAGGGATATTCACTCTGTATACACTATAGAGAATCCTAGTCCTTATAGCGGGACTGTAATAATATGAAGGGTATAAATGAGGAATATTCACTCTATATACACTATAGAGAACCCAGTCCTTATAGGGGGGACTGTATAATATGAGGGTATAAATGAGGAATATTCACTCTATATACACTATAAGAATCCTAGTCCTTAAGCAGGACTGTAATATATAAAGGGTATAATGGGAATATTCACTCTATATACACTATAGAATCCTAGTCCTTATCACGGGACTGTAATAATATGAAGGGTATAAATGAGGATATTCACTCTGTATTCACTATAGAGAATCCTAGTCCTTATACGGGACTGTAATAAATACGAAGGGTATAAATGAGGAATATTCACTCTGTATACACTATAGAGAATCCTATCCTTATAGCACGGACTGTAATAATACGAAGGGTATAAATGAGGGATATTCACTCTGTATCACTATAGAGAATCCTAGTCCTTATAGCGGGGACTGTAATAATATGAAGGTATAAATGAGGAATATTCACTCTGTATACACTAGAGAATCCTAGTCCTTATAGCGGGGACTGTAATAATATGAAGGGTATAAATGAGGATATTCACTCTGTATACACTATAGAGAATCCTAGTCCTTAAGCGGGGACGTAATAATATGAGGGTATAAATGAGGGAATATTCACTCTGTATACACTATAAGAATCCTAGTCCTTATAGCGGGGACTGTAATATATGAAGGTATATAATGAGGAATATTCACTCTGTATACACTATAAGAGAATCCTAGTCCTTATGCGGGGACGAATAATATGAGGGTATAAAGAGGGATATTCACTCTGTATCACTATAGAGATCCTAGTCCTTACGGGGACTGTAATAATATGAAGGGTATAAATGAGGAATATTCACTCTGTATCACTATAGAAATCCAAGTCCTTATGCGGGGACTGTAATAATATAAGGGTATAAATGAGGGATATTCACTCTGTATTCACTATAGAGAATCCTAGTCCTTATAGCGGGACTGTAATAATATGAAGGGTATAAATGAGGATATTCACTCGTATACACTATAGAGAATCCAGTCCTTATAGTGGGACTGTAATAAATAGAAGGGTATAAATGAGGAATATTCACTCTGTATACACTATAGAGAATCCTAGCCTTATGGCGGGGACTGTATAATATAAGGTATAAATGAGGGATATTCACTCTGTATACACTATAGAGAATCCTAGTCCTTATAGCGGGGACTGTAATAATAGAAGGGTATAATGAGGAATATTCACTCTGTATACCCTATAGATCCTAGTCCTTATGCGGGGACTGTATTAATAGAAGGGTATAAATAAGGAATATTCACTCTGTATACACTATAGAGATCCTAGTCCTTATAGCGGGGACTGTAATAATATGAAGGGTATAAATGAGGAATATTCACTCTGTTACAACTATAGAGTATCTAGTCCTTATAGCGGGACTGTAATAATATGAAGGGTATAAATGAGGAATATTCACTCTGTTAACACTATAGAGATCCTAGTCCTTATAGCGGGGACTGTATAATATGAAGGGTATAAATGAGGAATATTCACTCTGTATCACTATAGGAATCCAAGTCCTTTGGCGGGGACTGTAATAATACGAAGGGTATAATGAGGAATATTCACTCTGTATCACTATAGAGAATCCTAGTCCTTATAGCGGGGACTGTAATAATATCAAGGGTATAATGAGGAATATTCACTCTGTATACACTGTAAGAGAATCCCTACCCTTATAGCAGGGACTGTAATAATACGAAGGGTATAAATGAGGAATATTCACTCTGTATACCTATAGAGAATCCTAGTCCTTATGCGGGGACTGTATAATATGAAGGGTATAAATGAGGGATATTCACTCTGTATACACTATAGAGAATCCTAGTCCTTATAGCAGGGACTGTAATATATGAAGGGTATAAATGAGGAATATTCACTCTATAACACTATAGAGAATCCAGTCCTTTAGCGGGACTGTAATAATATGAAG
This sequence comes from Hymenochirus boettgeri, assembly GCA_019447015.1. NCBI lineage: Eukaryota > Metazoa > Chordata > Amphibia > Anura > Pipidae > Hymenochirus > Hymenochirus boettgeri. The sequence goes on along the minus strand of JAACNH010000490.1, from coordinate 14,585 downwards.
GGTATAAATGAGGAATATTCACTCTATATACACTATAGAGAATCCCAGTCCTTATAGCGGGACTGTAATAATATGAAGGGTATAAAGAGGAATATTCACTCTATATACACTATAGAGAATCCAGTCCTTATAGCGGGGACTGTAATAATATGAAGGGTTAAATGAGGATATTCACTCTGTATTCACTATAAAGAATCCTAGTCCTTATAGCGGGACTGTAATAATACGAAGGGTATAAATGAGAATATTCACTCTGTATACACTATAGAGAATCCTAGTCCTTATAGCACGGACTGAATAATACGAAGGGTATAAATGAGGGATTTCACTCTGTATTCACTATAGAGAATCCTAGTCCTTATAGCGGGGACTGTAATAATAATGAGGTATAAATGAGGATATTCACTCTGTATACACTATAGAGAATCCTAGTCCTTATAGCGGGGACTGTAATTATGAAGGGTATAAATGAGGGATTTCACTCTGTTACACTATAGAGAATCCTAGTCCTTATCGGGGACAGTAATAATATGGTATAAATGAGGGATATTCACTCTGTATACACTATAGGAACCTAGTCCTTATAGCGGGGCAGTAAATATTGAAGGGTATAAATGAGGAATATTCACTCTGTATACACTATAAGAATCCTAGTCCTTATAGGGACGTAATAATTGATGGGTATAAGAGGAATATTCACCTGTACACTATAGAGAATCCTAGTCCTTATAGCAGGGACTGTAATAATTGAGGGTATAAATGAGGATATTCACTCTGTATTCACTATAGAGAATCCAAGTCCTTTTGGCGGGGACTGTAATTATCAAGGGTATAAATGAGGATATTCACTCTGTATCACTATAGAGAATCCTAGTCCTTATAGCAGGGACTGTAATAATATGAAGGGTATAAATGAGGAATATTCACTCTGTATACACTATAGAGAATCCTAGTCCTTATAGAGGGACTGTAATATGAAGGGTATAAATGAGGAATATTCACTCTGTATACACTATAGAGAATCCTAGTCCTTATAGCGGGGACTGTAATAATATGAAGGGTATAAATGAGGGATTTTCACTCTGTATACACTATAGAGAATCCTAGTCCTTATAGGGGGACTGTAATAATATGAAGGGTAAATGAGGAATATTCACTCTGTATACACTATAGAGAATCCTAGTCCTTTAGCGGGACTGTAATAATTGAAGGGTATAAATGAGGGATATTCACTCTGTAACATATAGAGAATCCTAGTCCTTATAGCGGGGACTGTAATAATATGAAGGGTATAAATGAGAATATTCACTCTGTATACACTATAGAGAATCCTAGTCTTATAGCGGGGACGGTAATAATATGAAGGGTTTAAATGAGGAATATTCACTCTGTATACACTATAGAGAATCTATAGTCCTTATAGCGGGGACTGTAATAATATGAAGGGTATAAATGAGGAATATTCACTCTGTATACACTATAGAAATCCTAGTCCTTATAGCGGGCTGTAATAATAAAGGTAAATGAGGAATATTCACTCTGTATACACTATAGAGAATCCTAGCCCTTATAGCAGGACTGTAATAATACGAAGGGTATAAATGAGGGTATTCACTCTGTATCACTATAGAGAATCCTAGTCCTTATAGCGGGGACTGTATAATAGAAGGGTATAAATGAGGGATATTCACTCGTATACACTATAGAGAATCCTAGTCCTTATAGCGGGGACTGTAATAATAGAAGGGTAAATGAGGATATTCACTCTGTATACACTATAGAGAAGTCCTTATAGCGGGACTGTAATAAATAGGGTATAAATGAGGAATATTCACTCTGTATACACTATAGAGAATCCTAGTCCTTATAGCAGGACTGTAATAATAGAAGGGTATAAATGAGGGATATTCACTCGTATACACTATAGAGATTCCTGTCCTTATACGGGACTGTAATAATAGAAGGGTATAAATGAGGGATATTCACTCTGTATACACTATAGAGAATCCTAGTCCTTATAGCAGGGACTGTAATAATACGAAGGGTATAAATGAGGAATATTCACTCTGTATACACTATAGAGAATCCTAGTCCTTATAGCGGGGACTGTAATAATACGAAGGGTATAAAAAAAAAAGAGGAATATTCACTATCTGTATACACTATAAGAATCCAGTCCTTATACGGGGACTGTAATAATATGAATGTTTAAATGAGGAATATTCACTCTGTATACACTATAGAGAATCCTAGTCCTTATAGCGGGGACTGTAATAATATGAAGGGTATAAATGAGGAATATTCACTCTGTATACACTATAGAGAAATCCTAGTCCCTGTAGTAGGGGGACTGTAAAAAATGAAGGAAATAAATGAGGAATATTCACTCTGTATACACTATAGAAATCCTAGTCCTTATAGCGGCGGGCTGTAATAATATGAAGGGTATAAATGAGGAATATCACTCTGTATACACTATAGAGAATCTAGTCTTATAGCGGGGACTGTAATAATATAAGGGTATAAATGAGGGATATTCACTCTGTATCACTATAGAGAATCCTAGTCTTATAGCGGGACTGTAATAATATGAAGGGTATAAATGAGGGATATTCACTCTGTATACACATAGAGAATCCTAGTCCTTATAGCGGGACTGTAATATATGAAGGGTATAAATGAGGGAATATTCACTCTGTAACACATAGAGAATCCTAGTCCTTATAGCGGGGACTGTAATAATATGAAGGGTATAAATGAGGAATATTCACTCTGTATACACTATAGAGAATCCTAGTCCTTATACGGGGACTGTAATAATATAAAGGGTATAAATGAGGGAATATTCACTCTGTATATCACTATAAGAGAATCCTAGTCCTTATAGCGGGGACGTAATAATATGAAGGGTATAAATGGAGGAATATTCACTCTGTATACACTATAGAGAATCCTAGTCCTTATAGGGGGGACTGTAATAATATGAAGGGTTAAATGAGGAATATTCACTCTGTATACACTATAGAGAATCCTAGTCCTTATACGGGACTGTAATAATACGAAGGGTATAAATGAGAATATTCACTCTGTATACACTATAGAGAATCCTAGTCCTTATAGCGGGGACTGTAATAATATGAAGGGTATAATGAGGGATATTCACTCTGTATACCTATAGAGATCCTAGTCCTTATAGCGGGGCACTGTAATAATATGAAGGGTATAAATGAGGGATATTCACTCTCTGTATACACTATAGAGAATCCTAGTCCTTATAGCGGGACTGTAATAATATGAAGGGTATAAATGAGGAATATCACTCTGTATACCTATAGAGAATCCTAGTCCTTATAGCGGGGACTGTAATAATATGAAGGGTATAAATGAGGAATATTCACTCTGTATACACTATAGAGAATCCTAGTCCTTATAGCGGGGACTGTAATATATAAAGGGTATAAATGAGGATATTCACTCTGTATACACTATAGAGAATCCTAGTCCTTATCGGGACTGTAATATATGAAGGTATAAATGAGAATATTCCTCTGTATACCACTATAGAGAATCCTAGTCCTTATAGGGGGGACTGTAATAATATGAAGGGTATAAATGAGGATATTCACTCGGTATACACTATAGAGAATCCTAGTCCTTATAGCGGGGACTGTATAATGAAGGTAATAATGAGGGATATTCACTCTGTATACACAATAGAATCCTAGTCCTTATAGCGGGGACTTAATATATGAAGGGTATAAATGAGGAATATTCACTCTGTATACACTATAGAGAATCCTAGTCCTTATGGGGGACTGTAATATCTGAAGGGTATAATGAGGAATATTCACTCTGTATACACTATAGAGAATCCTAGTCCTTATGCGGGGACTGTAATAATATGAAGGGTATAAATGAGGAAATTCACTCTGTATACACTATAGAAATCCTAGTCCTTATGCGGGGACTGTAATAATAGGGAGGTATAAATGAGGAATTTCACTCTGTATACACTATAGAGAATCCTAGTCCTTATAGCGGGGACTTTAAAATATGAGGGTTAATGAGGAATATTCACTCTGTATACACTATAGAAATCCTATCCTTATAGCGGGGACTGTAAAATTGAAGGGTATAAATGAGGGATATTCACTCTGTATACACTATAGAATCCTAGTCCTTATATCGGGGACTGAATAATATGAGGGTATAAATGAGGATATTCACTCTGTATACACTATAGAGAATCCTAGTCCTTATAGCGGGGACTTAATAATATGAAGGGTATAAATGAGGAATATTCACTCTGTATACACTATAGAGAATCCTAGTCCTTATAAAATTATAGCGGGGACTGTAATAATATGAAGGGTATAAATGAGGATATATCAACTCTGTATACCATATAGAGAATCTAGTCCCTTATAGCGGGGACTGTAATAATGAAGGGTATAAATGAGGAATATTTCACTCTGTATACACTATAGAGAAGCCTATCTCGTCTATTAGCGGACTGTAACAATATGAGGGTATAAATGAGGAATTCACTCTGTATACACATAGAGAATCCTAGTCCTTATAGCGGGGACATATTATACGAAGGGTATAAATGAGGAATATTCACTCTGTATACACTACTAAGAGAATCCTAGTCCTTATAGCGGGGACTTATAATATGAAGGGTATATAAATGAGGAATATTCACTCGAACTATATAGAGAATCTAGTCTTATGCGGGACTGTATAATATGAAGGGTTAAATGAGGGATATTTCACTCTGTATTCACTTAGAGAATCCTAGTCCTTATAGCGGGGACTGTAATAATATGAGGGTATAAATGAGGAATATTCACTCTGTATACACTATAGAGAATCCTAGTCCTTATAGCGGGGACTGTAATATATGAAGGGTATAAATGGGGATATTCACTCTGTATACACTATAGAGAATCCTAGTCCTATAGGGGGGACTGTAATAATATGAAGGGTATAAATGAGGATATTCACTCTGTTACTATAGAGAATCCTAGTCCTTATAGCGGGACTGTAAAATAGAAGGGTATAAATGAGGAATATTCACCTGTACACTATAGAGAATCCTAGTCCTATAGCGGGGACTGTAAAATATGAAGGGTATAATGAGATATTCACTTGTATACACTATAGAGATCCTAGTCCTTTAGCGGGACTGTAATAATATGAAGGGTATAAATGAGGAATATTCACTCTGTATACACTATAGAGAATCCTATCCTTATAGCGGGGACTGTAATAATATGAAGGGTATAAATGAGGAATATTCATCTGTATACACTATAGAGGAATCCTAGTCCTTATAGCGGGGACTGTAATAATAGAAGGGTATAAATGAGGATATTCACTCTGGATACACTATAGAAGAATCCTAGTCCTTATAGCAGGGACTGTAAATATGAAGGGTAAAATGAGGGAATATTCACTCTGTATACACTATAGAGAATCCTAGTCCTTATAGCGGGGACTGTAATAATATGAGGTATAAATGAGGAATATCACTCTGTATTACACATATAGAGAATCCTAGTGCTGATAGCGGGGACTATAATAATATGAAGGGTATAAATGAGGAATATTCACTCTGTATACACTATGAGGAATCTAGTCCTTATAGCGGGACTGTAATAATATGAGGGTATAAATGAGGAATATTCACCTCTGTATACACTAGAGATCCTAGTCCTTATAGCGGGGACTGAATAATATGAAGGTATAAATGAGGGATATTCACTCTGTATACACTATAGAGAATCCTAGTCCTTATAGCGGGACTGTAATAATATGAGGGTATAAATGAGGGATATTCACTCTGTATACACTATAGAGAATCCTAGTCCTTATAGGGGACTGTAATAATATGAAGGGTATAAATGAGGAATATTCACTCTGTATACACTATAGAGAATCCTAGTCCTTATAGCGGGGACTGTAATAATAAGGGTATAAATGAGGGATATTCACTCTGTATACACTATAGAGAATCCCAGTCCTATAGCGGGGACTGTAATAATTGAAGGGATAAATGAGGGATATTCACTCTGTATAACTATAGAGAATCCTATCCTTATAGCGGGACTGTAATAATATGAAGGGTATAAGTAGGAATTCACTCTGTATACCATGAGAATCCTAGTCCTTATAGCGGGGACTGTAAAATATGAAGGTATAAATAGGGATATTCACTCTGTATAACTATTAGAATCTAGTCCTTATTGGGGACTGATGAATAATATGAAGGGTATAAATGAGGGAATATTCACTCTGTATACACTATAGAGAATCTAGTCCTTATAGCGGGGACTGTAATAATATGAAGGGTATAAATGAGGATATTCATCTGTATACACTATAGAGAATCCTAGTCCTTATAGCGGGACTGTAATAAATGAAGGGTATAAATGAGGAATATTCCCCTGTATAAATATAGAGAATCCTAGTCCTATAGCGGGACTGTAATAATATGAAGGGTAATAATGAGGAATATTCACTCTGTATACACTATAGAGAATCCTAGTCCTTATAGCGGGACTGTAATATATGAAGGGTATAAAGAGGGAATTTCACTGTATACACTATAGAGAATCCTCAGTCCTTATAGCGGGACTGTAAAATAGAAGGGTATAAATGAGGAATATTCACTCTGTATACACTATAGAGAATCCTAGTCCTTTAGCGGGGACTGTAATAATATGAAGGGTATAAATGAGGATATTCACTCTGATACACTATAGAGAATCCTAGTCCTTATAGCGGGACTGTAATAATATGAAGGGTATAAAATGAGGGATATTCACTCTGTATACACTATAGAGATCCTAGTCCTTATAGCGGGACTGTAATAATATGAAGGGTATAAAAATGAGGATATTCACTCTGTATTACACTATAGAGAATCTAGTCCTTATAGCGGGACTGTAATAATATGAAGGGTAAAAATGAGGATATTCACTCTGTATACACTATAGAGAATCCTAGTCCTTATACGGGGACTGTAATAATATGAAGGGTATAAATGAGGGATATTCACTCTGTATACACTATGAGAATCCTAGTCCTTATAGCGGGACTGTAATATATGAAGGTATAATGAGGGATATTCACTCTGTATACACATAGAGAATCCTAGTCCTTATAGCGGGGACTGTAATAATTGAAGGGTTAAATGAGGGAATATTCACTGTATACACTATAGAGAATCCTAGTCCTTATAGCGGGACTGTAAATAAGAAGGGTATAAAGAGGGATATTCACTCTGTATACACATATAGAATCCAGTCCTTATAGCGGACTGTAATAATATGAAGGGTTATAAATGAGGGATATTCACTCTGTATTCACTATAGAGAATCCTAGTCCTATGAGGGGACTGGTAATAATATGAAGGGTAAATGAGGATATTCACTCTGTATACCTATAGAGAATCCTAGTCCTTATAGCGGGACTGTAATAATATGAAGGGTATAAATAGAATATTCACTCTGTATACCTATAGAGAATCCTAGTCCTTATAGCGGGGACTGTAATAATTGAAGGGTATAAATAGGAATATTCACTCTGTATACACTATAGAGAATCCTAGTCCTATAGAGGGACTGTAATATATGAAGGGTATAAATGAGGAATATTCACTCTGTATACACTATAGAGAATCCTAGTCCTTATAGAGGGACTGTAATAATATGAGGGTATAAAGGAATATTCACTCTGTTAACTATAGAGAATCATGTCCTTTGAGGGACTGTAATAATAGAAGGTATAAATGGAATATTCACTCTGTATACACTATAGAGAATCCTAGTCCTTATAGCGGGACTGTAATAATATGAAGGGTATAAATGAGGATATTCACTCTGTATACACTATAGAGAATCTAGTCCTATAGGACGTGGGGACTGTAATAATATGAGGGTATAAATGAGGAATATTCACTCTGTATTCACTATAGAGATCCTAGTCTCCTTATAGCGGGGACTGTAATAATATGAAGGGTATAAATGAGGAATATTCATCTGTATTCACTATAGAGAATCCTAGTCCTTATAGCAGGGACTGTAATATATGAAGGTGATAAATGAGGAATATTCACTCTGTATACACTAGAGAATCCTAGTCCTTATAGCGGGGACTGTAAATATGAAGGGTATAAATGAGGAAATTCATTCTGTATCACTATGAGAATCCTAGTCCTTATAGCAGGGGACTGTAATATAATAAGGTAAATGAGGAATATTCACTCCGGAACACTATAGAGAATCCTAGTCCTTATAGCGGGGACTGTAATAATATGAAGGGTATAATGTAGGAATATTCACTCTGTATCACTATAGAGAATCCTAGTCCTTATAGGGGGACGTAATAATATGAAGGGTATAAATGAGGAATATTCACTCTGTATTCACTATAGAGAATCCTAGTCCTTGTAGCGGGGACTGTAATAATATGAAGGTATAAATGAGGAATATTTATATTATAAAAAGAGCTTAGTCCAGTATTTAGACCACTGTTACTTATCTTTTCAGATTCACTTTGGTCTGGGGATGTGACGCGATTGGGAAAAATCCATGTAATACCATATCATAAAGGTAATCGTTCCCAGCATCTGGTAACCTATAGGACATGAAGCCCTGAACATCAGGGTAGGGAAGGTGATGGAAACTTCTTACGGGGATCCATACCTTGACTTTGTCTCCAGAGCTCCATCTTACTTAGTAGTAGTCAGCATGGATTTAAGAAACTAGATCATGCCAGACAAAATGTAATTGGTTTTTATGATGAAGGGAGTAAGAAGTTTAGATAGGAACAGCGTGGTGTGGTATATTTTGGGATTTATGAGGAGTAGTAAGAGTCTAATTTCAGGTACAGCTGGTATGTTGGGATTGATGATAGGTATTTGGATATTTTTCATGATGAAGCGTAGAGTAAAAGTTAGATTCAAGGTACAGAGGTGGATGTGAATATTTGGATTTATGAGTGATCTAAGATGAGTAAGAAGTAGATTCAGGTAAGCGGTGGACTGTGTATATATTTGATTTTATGCTGAAGTGGTAAGAGTTAGATTTGGACTGCGGTGGATGTGATATATTTGGATTTTATGATGACAGTGAGTAAGAAGTTAGATTCAGGTACAGGCGGTGGAGGGACTATTTGGTTTTTATTTGATTGACGCGAGAATTAAAGAAGTTCGATTCAGGTACAGCGTGGATGGGTGTTATTGGACTTTATATTGAAGTGAGGTAACGAAGATTAGATTCAGGGTACAGGGTGGTTGGATTGGGATATACTTTTGGATTTTATGATTGAAAGTGAGTAAGAAGTTAGATCAGGTACAGCGTGGATGTGATATATTGGGATTTTGACTGAGGGAGGAAGAGTTAGATTCGGACAGCGGGGGTGGATGGATATATTTGGATTTTATGATGAAGTGAGTAAGAAGTTAGATTAAGTAGGTTCCAGCGGTGGAGTGTTGGTGATAATTTGGATTTTATGATGGAAGCGAGTAAGAAGTTAGATTCGGTTACAGCGGTGGATGATGTGATATAGTGGATTTTAGATGAAGTGAGTAAGTAAGAAGTTAGATTCAGGTACACGCGGTGGACTGTGGTATATTTGGATTTTGATGGAAGTGAGTAAGAAGGTTAGATTCAGGTACCGCGGTGGGAGTTGGTATGTGTGTCTATTTGGATTTATTTAGATGAGCGTTAGTAAGAAGTTAGTTCAGGTACAGCGGTGGATGTGATATATTTGGATTTTATGATGAAGGGAGTAAGAAGTAGATTCAGGTACAGCGGTGGATGTGATATATTTGGATTTTATGATGAAGGAGTAACGAAGTTAGATTCAGGTACGGTGGATTGATTGTATTTGGATTGATGATGAAGGAGTTTAGAAGTAGTGGGACAGCGGTGGAGTGTAGTATATTGGATTATGTGAAGGGAGTAAGAAGTTAGATTTAGGTTACAGCACGGGGGGATGTGATTTATATTTGGTTTTATTTTATGATGAAGTTGAAGTGAGAAGAAGTTAGAATTAAGGACAGCGGTGGATGTGATATATTTGGATTTTATGAGGAAGTGAGTATAGAAGTTCGTTAGATTCAGGCACAGCGTGTGGATGTGATATATTGGATTTTATGTTGAAGTGAGTAAGAAGTGTAGATTAGGTACAGCGGGGATGTGATATATTTGGACTTTGATGAAGTGAGTAAGAAGTTCGATTCAGGTACAGCGATGGATGTGATATATTTGGACTTTATGATGAAAGTGAGTAAGAAGTAAGATTCAGGTACAGCCGTTGGATGTGGATATATTGGATTTTATTGATGAAGTGAAGTGAGTAAGAAGTTAATTCAGGTACAGCGGGTGGGATTTGATATATTGGATTTATGATGAAGTGAGTAAGAAGTTAGGATTCAGGTACAGCAATGATGTGATATATTTGGATTTTATGGTTGAAGTGAGTAAGAAGTTAGATTCGGCGTACAGCGGGTGTGTGGATGTGTATATTTTGGATTTTATGATGAATGTGAGTAAGAAGTTAGATTAGGTACAGCGGGTGTGAGTGTGATTATATTGGATTTTATGATGAAGTGAGAAGAAGTTAGATTCAGGTACAGCGGTGGATGTGATATATTTGGATTTATATGAAGGAAGTAAGAAGTTAGATTCAGGTACAGCGGTGGATGTGATATATTTGGATTTTATGATGAAGTGGTAAGAAGTTAGATTCAGGCTACAGGCGGTGGATGTGGATTGATATTGGAGATGTTATGATCGAAGTGAGTAAGAAGTTAGATTCAGGTACAGCGGTGCGGGTGGATGTGATATATTTGGATGTTATGATGAAGTGAGTAAGAAGTTAGATTCAGGTTTACAGCGGTGGAGGGGGAGAGGTGAGAGAGAGAAGAGAGAGGAGAGTGAAAATGGAGTATAAAGGAAGGAGGAAGGTAAGGGGGAAGGAATGTTTAGTTTTTTTATTTCGGTGACGTGGTTGTTGTGTAGACGTTTGGTTTTTTGTTTTGTTGTGGTTAGTTGGTTTGTGTTATTTTTTTTTTTGTTTGTTACCTTGTTTTTTTTTTTAAGAGTGAAGTAAAAGTTAGATTAGGTACAGCGGTGGATGTTGTAATATTGGAGTTTATGATGAAGTGAGTAAGAAGTTAGAAGTTAGATTCAGGTAGCGGAGGAGTGGGAGATGGGATTAATTTGGATTTTATGATGAAGTGAGTAAGAAGTTAGATTCAGGTTGGTTACAGCGGTGGATGTGATATATTTGGATTTTATGAGAAGTGAGTAAGAAGTTAGATTCAGGTACAGCGGATGTGATATATTTGGATTTTATGATGAAGGAGTAAAGAAGATTAGGTTCAGGTACAGCGGTGTGGATGTGATATATTGGATTTTATGATGAAGGAGTAAGAAGTTAGATTCAGGCAGCTGTGGATTGTGTATATTTGGATTTATGATGATAGTGTGGAGTAAGAAGTTAGATTCAGGTACAGCGGTGGTGTGATTATATTTGGATTTTATGATGAAGTGAGTAAGAAGTTAGATTCCGGACGCGTGATGTGGATGTGATATATATTTGGATTTTTGATTGATGAAGTGAGTAAGAAGATTAGATAGGTACAGCGGTGGATGTGAGTATATTTGGATGTTACTTTGATGAAGTGCGTAAGAAAGTTAATTCAGGTACGGTGGATGTTGGATATATTTGGATTTTATGATGTGCAACGAGCGAAGGTAAGAAGTAGATTCAGGTTACAGCGAGGGATGTGATATATTTGGATTTTGATGAAAGTGAGAAGAAGTTAGATTCAGGTACAGGCGGTGGATGTGATATATTGGATTTTATGACTGAGCCTAGTGAGAAGAAGTTAGATAAGGTACAGCGAGTGGCGTAGTTGTGGTTTGTGATATATGTGGATTTATGATGAACGAGTAGTAAGAAGATTAGATTCAGGGTACAGCAGGTGGATGTTGGATGTGAATATTTGGGATTTAGATTGAAGCGAGTAAGAAGTTAGATTCAGGTACAGCGGGGGTGGAGTTGATATATTTGGAGCTTTAGATGAAGGAGATAGAAGTTAGATTGGTACAGCGGTGATGTGGTATATTGGAATTGTATGATGAGAAGTGAGTAAGAAGGTAGATTCAGTCAGCGGTGGATGTGATATATTTGGATTTTATGAATGAGTTAGTGAGTAAGAAGTTAGGATTCAGGTTAACAGCGGGGATGGATGTGGTATATTTGATTTTTATGTGAAGAAGTGAGTATTTGGGATTCAAAAGATTCTTAGATACTGTGACCACATAGGGCGCGACTCTAATGTATAAAACTGAGACTGTGGCCTAGAAGAAAACATTTGTTCATGGATTGAGGAACTGGTTATGGACCGCACCAAACAGAGAGTGGTGGGTTAATGAGTGCTAACACTAAATGTGGGATAAAGTTCTAAGTGGGGCCCCCAGGTTCTGTATGGGGCCCACTTTGTTTAATTGTTTATAAAGACTTAGAAGGACATTGACGAACAAGCGTCTCTGTGTATAAATGGACTTAGAAGGGACATCTGGGAAACCAGGTCTCTGTGTAAATAAATACTTAGAAGGGACATTTGGGAACAACGGGTCTCTGTGGTATAAATGGAATTTAGAAAGGGGGACATTGGGAAAACAAGTTCTCTGTGTATAAATGACTCTGAAGGGGCATCATGGGGAACAAGGGTCTCTGGTATTAAATGACATTAAGAAGGGACATTCCGAGAACAAGGTCTCTGTGGATAAATTGAATTAGGAAGGGACATGGGAACAGAGCTGGGGAGGTCTCTGTGTATAAAATGACTTAGAAGTGGACATTGGGAAACCCAAGGTCTATGCGTAATAAATGACTTAGATAGACAGGGAAATTGGGGCACCAAGGTCTCTGCGTATAAATGACTTAGGAAGGAGGGACATTGAGAAAAGGTATCGTGTTATAAAGATTAGAGATAGGGAACATTGGGAACAAGGTTCTATGCGTATAAATGACTTAGATAGATAGAAGGGACATTGAGGAACAAGGTTCTGCGATAAAGACTTTTAGAAGGGCCATTGAGAACAAAGGTCTCTGTGTATTTATAACTGGAATTAGAAGGGACATTGCGAACAAGGTCTCTGGTTCATAAATGACTTAGAAGGGACATTGGGAAACAAGGTCTCGTGTTGTATAAATGACTAGACTTAGAAGGGACATTGGGAACAATGGTCCTCTGGTATAATGACTTAGAAGGGAACATTGAGAACAAGGTCTCTGTGTATTACATGATTAGATGGGACATTGGAAACGAGTGGTCTCTGTAATGAAATGACTTTGAAAGGGGACATTGGGAACATGGGTCTTCTGTGTATAGATATAAATGACTTAGAAGGGACATTGAGAACAAGGTGCTCTGAGTATATATAAAGGACTTAGAAGGGAATTGAGACCAAGGGGTCTCTGTGTATAAATGACTTAGAAGAAGGGGCCATTGAGAACAAGGTCTCTGTGATATAAAATGACTTAGAAGGGACATGAGAACAAGGTTCTGTGTATAAGGACTTACTGGAAGGGCCATTGAGAAAAAGGGGGGGTCTCTGTGTATAATGACTTAGAAGGGACATTCTTGGGAAAAGGTCTCTGTATAAATGATTAGAAGGGACCTTGAGAAACAAGGTCTCTGTTGTATATAAGTGAATTAGAAGGGAATTGGGAACGAGGTCTCTGTATAATAAAGACTTAGAAGGGAAATTGGGAAACAATGGTGCTCTGTGTATAAAGGAATTAGAACTTCGAAGGGACATGGTGAACAAGTCCTCTGTGTATAAAGGACTAGAGGACATTGGGAAACAAGTTCTTCTCTGTTGTATAAAGTTTGACTAGAAAGGGACATTGAGAACAAGGGCTCTGTGTATAAATAACTTAGATAGAAGGGGCATTGGGAATTGGGAACAAGGGTCTCTGTGTAAAGACTAAGAAGGGCAGTGAGAACAAGGTCTTGGGTATAAATGCCTTTAGAAGGGAAATTGGAGTGAGAACAAGGTCTCGGTGTTATAAGACTTGAAGGGACATTGGGACAAGGTTCTCTGTTGATAAATGACTTTAGAAGGGGGATTGGGAACCGAGGTCTCTGTTATATAATTATATATTAAATGACTTCGAAGGGGCCAGTCTCTCCCTATCTTATGTAATTTACTTGTGACGTCTGTCTATAGGCACCACAATACCAGAGGCCTGCACTACACTGACGATGGCTCAATAAAGCCGAAACTGGTCTGTAGTTGGCACTCTGGTTTTGCATTTAGCTTGTGGAATGCTGTAAAAGTCTTTTTAAAGGTACAGTGTTCCTAAAAGCTGCCATGGAAACATGGTAAATACCATTAATCCTTATAGCGGGGACTGTAATAATATGAAGGGTATAAATGAGGGATATTCACTCTGTATACACTATAGAGAATCCTAGTCCTTATAGCGGGGACTGTAATAATATGAAGGGTATAAATGAGGGATATTCACTCTGTATACACTATAGAGAATCCTAT
>JAACNH010000489.1:181641-193435 GCA_019447015.1 Hymenochirus boettgeri | reverse complement strand
TCTTCTAACAGTTACTAGTACATAGTATTGGAGGTTGTAATCAAGACATACGTCCATCTAGTCCACCTTATACCCTACCCCTCATAATGTCTGTATAAACAGTTACATGTAACATGTTTATTGAAGGTTATTAAAACATACGTCCCTCTAGTCCAACCTTTAATACCCTACCCATAATGGTTCTGTATAACGGTTACATAGTAAACATAGTAACTTGGAGGGGTATAAAGACATACGTCCATCTAGTACAACCTTATACCCTAACAATGTCTGTATAAGACAGTTACCCGTAACATAGTAGTGGGAGGGTTTTATAAGACATCGTCCATCCTAGTCCAACCTTTTAAATACCATCACTAATGGTCTGTATACATAACAGTTACATAGTAACATAGTATTTTGGAGGTTTATAAGACATACGTCCATCTAGTCCAACCTTTAACCCTAACCCATAATGGTCTGTATAACGGTTTACATAGTAAATAGTATTGGGGAGGGTTGTATAAAGACTACGTCCATCTGTCCAACCTTTTACCCCTACCCATCATGTCTTGTATAAAACGTTAACTAGTACATAGTATTGAGGTTGTAAACGGGGGACATAACGTCCATCTAGTCCAACCGTATACCTACCCATAATGTTCTGTATAAACCGTTCACTAGTAATAGATATGGGGTTGTATAAAGACATAACGTCCGTCTAGTCCAACCTTTATTTCCCTACCCATAATGTCTGATAAGCAGTTACATAGTAACATAGTATTGGAGGTTGTATAAAGACTAACGTCCTGTCTAGTCACAACTTTATTTCCCTACCCATAATGTCTGTATAAACATTACGTTACATATCTAGTGATTGGAGGTTGTTAAAGACATCCGCCATCTAGTCCAAACCTTTATAATACCCTACCCATAATGTCCTCGTATAACGGTTCTAGTAACATCTAATTGGAGGTTGTATAAACATCCGTCCATTTCTAGTCCACTTTATAATACCCTACCCCATAATGTTCTGTATAACAGTTACATAGTACATAGTATTGGAGGTTGTATAAAGACATACGTCCATCTAGTCCAACCTTTACCCTACCCATAATGTCTAGATAACAGTTACATTAACATAGTATTGGAGGTTGTATAAAGCTATACGTCCGTCTAGTCCAACTTTATACCCTAACCCATATGTCTGTATAACCAGTTACATAGTAACATAGTGATTGGAGGTTGGATAAAGGACATTGTCCGTCTAGTCCAACCTTTATACCCTACCCAAATGTCTGTATAACATTTACATAGCGACATAAGTGGAAGGTTTGTATAAAGACATAATACGTCCTTCTAGTCCAAACTTTATCCCTATAAACCCATAATGTCTGTATAACAGTTACATAGTAACATAGTTTGGAGTTGTATAAAGACAAAATCCAGCCATCTAGTCCACTTTCTACCCTCACCCATAATTCTGTATAACAGTTTCATAGTAAACATGTCATGAGGTTTTTGATAAAGATATACCCCTCTAGTCCAACTTATACCCTACCCCTAATGCTGTATACATTTTTACATGTAACAATAGTATTGGAGGTTGTATAAAAACAATACAATCCACTAGTCCAACCTTTAATACCCTACCCATAATGTCTGTATAACTGTTCACATAGTAAATAGTATTGGAGTTTTGTATAAGACATATGTCCCATTCAATCCAACCTTTATACCCTTACACATAATATCTTATAACAGTTTATCATAGTAACTAGTATTGAGGTTGTATAAAGACATACATCTCATCTAGATCTAAACAATCGCTTTAGACCCTAGCCCATAATGGTCGTATAATACACAGTTCACATATAAAATAGTTGGAGGTTGTAATAAAGACTACGTCCGTCTAGTCGAATACTTTATACGCTACCCATAATGTCTGTATAACTATTTAATTAGTAACATAGTAATTGGAGGTTGTATAAGACATCGTCCGATCTAGTCGCGAAACCTTTATACCCAACCATCAATGTCTGTATAACAGTTAGCTAGTAACATAGTATGGGAGGTTATATAAAGAGCTACGTCCATGCTGCCAACCTTTAGTCCCCTTAGCCCATAATGTCTGTATAATAACAGTTGTCCATAGTAACGATAGTATTTGGAGGTTGTTATAAAGACATACGTTCCGTCTAGTCCAACCTTTATTTTCCCTACTCCATAATAGTCTGTAAGAACAGTTACCTAGTGAACATAGTATTGGAGTTGTATCAAGACATACGTCCGTCTGTCCACAACTTTATTCCCTACCCATAATGTCTGTATAACAGTTTACATAGTAACATAGATTGCTGAGGTTGTAGAAAGATAATACTCGCATCTGTCCAACCTCTTATACCCTAGCCCTGCATTATGGGTCGCGTGTCATAGACATTTACACTAGTAACATACGTCATAATATGGGGTTGTATAAAGATTACATACGTCCATCTAGTAGTCCCAACCTTTATGATATAACGCCCCTTACTTTCCACTCTACTGTCCCCTTATAATGCTGCTTCGGGTCTCCGTCTAGTTACATAGTAACACGTTTGGAGGTCTGCTATAAAGATCACGTCGCATCTAGTCCTACCTTTATAACCTGAGCTACTATGCGCCGATCCTGATGTCTGTATAACAGTTTTACGATAGTAACATAGTACGTAGGAGGTTGGTATAAAGACATACGTCCATCTAGTCCGACACCTTTAATATCCTATCCCATATATGTCGGTATAAGCAGTTCACATAGTAACGGAATTTATTGAGGTTTGCTTATAAAGACAATACGTCCATCTAGTCATACCTTTATACCCCTACACCGTATGTCTGTATAGATTCAGTTATCATAGTAACAACCAATAGTTAATTTGGAGGTTGTATAAAGACATCTACTTCCATCTAGTCCACCTTTATATCCTAAGTCGCTACCCTAATGTCTGTAAACAGTTCCAATAGTGACCCATAATTTGGAGGTTGTAAAAGACATACTTCCATCTAGTCCCTACCTTTATAATACCCTAAAAAAACAACCCATAATGCCTTCCTGTATAAAACGTTTACAATATTAACATAGTCATTGGATGTTTTATAAGACATACGTCCATCTAGTCCAAACGGCTTTATACCCTACGCATAATGTCTGTCATAAACAAGTTCCAATAGTAACATAGTATTGGGGAGGTTGTATAAAGATACATCCGTCCTATCTAGTTCCTAGGACCTTTATACCCACCCTAATGTCTGTATAACAGTTACATTAGTAACATAGTATTGAGTTGTATAAAGGACATACGTCCGTCTAGTCCTAACTTTATACGGTCCTACGCCTAATGATGTCTGTATATCAGTTACAACATAGTAACATAGTACTTGAGGTTGTCTAACAGACTTACGTCCATCTAGGTCTTGCAACCTTTATACCCTACCTCATACTTCTATATAACAGTTACATAGTAACATAGTATGGAGTTGGATAAAGACATACGTCCGTTCTAGTCCAACCTTTATAACCCTACCCATAAGCTGTATAGACAGTTACCATAGTACCTATAGTATTGGAGTTGATAAAGACTATTGTCCGTCTAGTCTCAACCTTTTATATCCCTAGAGCGACCCATAATGTCTGTATAACAGTTACGAATAGCGACATAGTATTGGAGGTTGTATAAAGACATACGTCCGTCTATCCAAACTTTTAAATACCCTACCCGATAATGTCTGTATAACAGTTACGATGAGTAACATAGTATTGGAGGGTTGTATAAAGACATCCATCCATCTAGTCGCAACCTTTTCTATTCTACCCTACGTCCATTAATGTCTGTATAACTATTACATATAACATGTAGTATTGAGGTTGTATAAGACATCTTCCTATCTATCGCAACCTTTCTAACCCTTACCCATAATGTCTTTATAACATTTACATGTTAACCTATTATTGGAGGTTGTCTAAAGGACGATGCATCCGTCTAGTCGCAAACTATAAACCCTACCCATTAAGTGTCCTGTATAACTAGTACTAGTAGACGATAGTATTGGAGGGTTGTATAAAGACATACGTCCATACTAGTCCAAACCTTTAATATCCCTACCCATAATGTCTATATAACAGTACATAGTTAACATAGTATTGTAGGTTTGATAAAGTACATTCTGCGTCGCCGTCTAGTCTGGGGTGCAACCTTTATACCCTACCCATAATGTCTGTATAACAGTACATCGTACCATAGTATTGAGGTTGGATAAGACTATTTCCGTCTAGTTCGCAACGCTTTATACCCTACCCATAATGTCTGTATAACAGTTACATAGCTACATAGTATTGGAGGTTTTATAAATACTATACGTGCTGCTAGTCCCAAACTTTATAACCCTAAGCGACTCCATAATGTCTGATCCCAGTTACATAAGTACCATAGTATTTGGAGTTTGTATAATAGACCTCCATCCATCTAGTTCCAACCTTTCTGCTACCTACCATATGTCTTATAACAGTTACATATAACATGTATTGTAGTTTGTATACAAGATATGACAATCCAGTCTAGTCAACCGCTTTATACCCCTACCCATACTGTCTGTTAATAACCGTTTTACATAGTAACAGTATGTATTGGAGTGTATAACAGACATACATCGCTTTGCTAGTCGCCACTTAACGGTCTTTATAACCCTACCCATAATTCCTGTATAAGCGGTACATAGTAATATGTATTGGGAGGTTGTATAAGACATATGTCCATCTAAATCCAACCTTTATACCCTACCGCATAATATCTGTATAACAGTTCATAGTAACATAGTATTGGAGGTTTGTATAAAACGATCAATCGCATCTAGTCCAACCTTTATATCCCTAATCCATATGTCTGTATAACGGTTACCTCGGTATATAGTCAATTGGAAGCTGTATAAAGACATATGTCGCATCTAGTCCAATCGTTATACTCTACCCATAGATGTCGTATATCAGTGTACATAGTAACATAGTATTGGAGTTGTATACAGAACATATGTCCACTTAGTTCAACTTTTATACCACACTTCATTCCTCTTTAATCCTACTCTAGCTAACAGTTTGATCTAGAGAAGGGGGGGGAATCCCTTCTCTGGGGGCTCAAAAATGGCAATCAGGAAAGTATCTCTAAATTAACCAAGAGAACTACGATATAATGTATTAATACCAGGTAATTTCTTAATTTTTTATAGTAACCCTGTAACCCCGACCATTAACTACACAAGTCCTATGTATTGAATACCAGTAAATCTCAAAAATTATATCGTATCTCGCATCTCTCCCCCCCCCGCCATCCCTCACCCGTACCAACCAGAACTACCAGTATTTAGTAATAACCATAATTCTCACTATTATATAGTATCCTGTACCAAACCAGAGCTAACAAGTATTGTATAATCGCCAGTAATTTCCAATATTATCATAGTAATCCCCTGTACAAACCTAGAACTACAGTTATGTCTTAATACCACTAATTCTACATATTATATAGTACAATCCCCGTGACCAACCCAGAACTTACAGTATTGACTATTAATACCAAAAGTAATTCTTCAATATTATATAGTAACCTCTCCCCGTACCACCTAACCAGAACTACAGTATATGTATTAATACCAATTAATTCTCAATATTATATAGTCTCTCACCTGTACCGACAACCAGAACTACAGTATATGAGTAATACCAGTAATTCTCAATATTATATAGTATTCCCTGTACAAACCCCACAGTACTACAGTATATATATTAATACATAATTCTCTCAACATTATATAGTATCCCCGTACCCCAACAGAACTACGTCGTATCAAGTATATGTATTAATACCCAGTAATTCTTCAATAATTATATAGTATCCATGTACCAACCAGAACTTACAGTATATTGTATTATACCAGTGACTTCTCATATTCATATAGTATCCCTGTACCAACCCAGGACTAACAGTTATTGATATGGATAACCAGTAATTTCCTCAATATTATATAGTATCCCTCTTACCAACCAAGCCTACAGTATATATGCAATTACTACAGTAATTGCTCAAAAAAATATTTTTTAGTTAGCTTTTAAAGCTATGTTAATGAACTAGACATTATGGGTAGGGTATAAAGGTTGGACTAGATGGACGTATGTCTTTATAAAAACTATGTAATTTTTACAGTGTAGTTACCCTTTTAAGTAAAATAAATACAACCATTCGTTAAGGTTCACAGAATGGGTCAGTCAGTTTAAACTTCTTCTTAGAGTTTATTAATGTTTATTTTATGTATTGTAAACGTAACATTCCCTGGAAATTTGATTGTCCTTAGTTTAAAGGTGCCCATGTGTTTTGTAGAAATTCCAAAGTCCACCTTATCCGTCAGACCCATATAAAGATCTGTACAAGTTTTTTGTAATTCAGGTCAGATAAATTACTTCTTCCACGTTATTGTTTTTCCTTCAGTACCATAGAAAATGAGTTGTCGTCTGTTACACAATAATCGCAGAGGTTTACCAAGGTTTCTGTTTATTTGGGTCATTGTGTATCAAGTTGTTTTAAACCTGTGACATCACAGTAAACAGATGAAAGGATCAACACCTAATTTCATCTATGGTAAATACAATGGGAAGTGTTCCTGCCAGAAGATAATCATTGAATACTTCCATGGGCACCTTATCATTTTCAAACATGTCTGATCAGCCAAGAGATTATCTCCAAGGGGTCAATCCGGTCTGGGTATCGGCTGCCTGGTCCTAATTTAGGATTTTACTAGAATCATTTATACCTCATTAAAAATGATCAGAGAGTTGATTCATTATATTGAGACCCACGTGTGTTACTGGCTGACTCCCGTACATTGTATTTATTTCTGAAATCATGCACTAATAGTCACAACATTGCCCGATTAGCATTTCTTTCAATCACATAGACCTTATTTGTCTCCCACACTTCCTGTTCATTTTGTGACCTTTCTATAATACTCTTTGGATCAGTCTGCAAGCAACAGCCATCTGCAGTGGCCATTTACAGTAAAGTATAAAAAGGATGGGCCAGGAACATGCTTAGATTGATGGAACCCAATAGAATAGAAATTTCCCATTGCCACTTGGAGTCAGGAAGGAATTTTTTCCCCCTTCATAATTCTGGTGGTTTTTTTTGCCTTCCTCTGGATCAACAGTTAGGCAGGAAATGAGGGTATTGCTAAGTAGGTTGGACTGGATGGACGTATGTCTTTATTCAACCTCAAATACTGTACTATACTATACTATACTATACACTGTACTATACAATACTATACTGTACACTGTACTATACTATAATATACTATACTATACACTGTACTGTACTAAACTATACTGTACTATACTATACTATACTATACTATTCTATACTATACTATACAGTACTGTACTATACTATACTATACTATACTATACACTGTACTGTACTATACTATACTATACTATACACTGTACTGTACTAAACTATACTGTACTATACTATACACTGTACTATACTATACTATACACTGTACTATACTATACTATACACTACTGTACTAAACTATACTGTACTATACTATACTATACTATACACTGT
Source organism: Hymenochirus boettgeri (assembly GCA_019447015.1). NCBI lineage: Eukaryota > Metazoa > Chordata > Amphibia > Anura > Pipidae > Hymenochirus > Hymenochirus boettgeri. The sequence goes on along the minus strand of JAACNH010000489.1, from coordinate 185,804 downwards.
ACTTATTGTTTTTGTTGTGGTTTTTTTTTTTTTTTTTTATGTACATGTCACTGTACTGTATCTGTACTGTACGGTACTATACTCGTACTGTGCTAATCTTTAATCTATACGGTAACTATACTGTACTGTACTATACTGTACTATACTATACTGTACTGTACTATACTATACTGTACTGTACTATACTATACTGTACTATACTATACAATACTATGCTATACTGTACTGTACTATACTGTACTATACTATACTATATTATACTATACTGTACTGTACTATACTATACAATACTATACACTGTACTATACTACACTATACTGTACTGTACTATACTATACTGTACTATACTGTACTGTACTATACTATACTATACTTTACTGTACTGTACTATACTCTACTATACTGTACTATACTATACTATACTGTACTGTACTATACTTTACTATACTATACTGTACTGTACTATACTGTACTGTACTATACTGTACTATACTATACTATACATCTAGGTCTATACTGTACTTATACTATACTATATTATACTATTCGTACTGTACATTAACTATCTACTATACACTACTACTACATATACTAACGTACATACTATACTGTAACTAACTGATTTACTTCAGTATACTAAGGGGTTACATACTATACTATACTGTACTATACACTATACTTATTACACTTACTACTAGACTACTTCTTATACTGTACTATACTAATACTATACTATACATCACTATCCTATGTACGACTGTACGTACTAATATTCCTAAGTACTGTTATATACTACTATACTTACAATACTATACTAACATGTAGCTATATCTACCTATACGTACTATATTAACTAACACTACTATACTACACGATAAACTGTACTATAGCTATACTGTACTATACTATACTATACAACGCTATTCTATTACTACATACACCTATACTGTACTTACTATACTTATACTGTACTATACTATAATACTATACTACTTACTATACTGTACTATATTTATACATTGTACTATACTACAATAATTACGATACTTATATCTATACTAACACGGTACTAAAACAATACGTACTACTATACTCTACTGCTTACTATCAACTATACACAACTATACTGTACGTGTACTGCACTATATCTGTACTATACATATACTGTACTAATACATGATACTTACTCGACACTATTACTGTACTTGACTATTACTATCTATATTACTAACTACTGCTAATACACTATATGTACTATACTATGTACTATACTGTACTATCGACTATACGTACTGACTATACTATACTATAATTCTAATACACTGGTACTATTATTACTACACTATATCTATACACTTGATATTACATACTAGTACTACATACTATATACTATACTTATTACTATTTACTAACATCTATATAAACTATAGTTATTATAAATCTATATACTATCTAACTTCTGGATCTATACTGACTGTACTAATACTAATGACTATACATCAGTACTGGGAATACAACACTATACTGTACTATACATTATACTATACTATCATGAATAGTGCATTAGAAAGATATAGAGACCTTCAAAATATATACTATAACACTAAACACAAAATAACAGATGACAGATTCCTATGAGGCCTCGTGCACTGTATAAAGGGACCAAGGCCCCACACTACACGTTATATTAAGAGTTGTTAGATGATTGTTAGACATGTCTACATTTATACCCTTTTAACAGCGGCTCTGTCTTCGATGGCTGGGGGCAATTATTGGACCACCTACATCTCTCCAACGTGTTGAGGAATCACATCAGACAGATAAATAAGTTAAGACATTTGTGTGCTCAACACATTAGATGAACATCGGAGTAATTGACTGGATACGAGATACAGAAGTTCTATTATTTATTATATCTGTGTGTTTTATATCCACAGGAAAAAGTTCCCTCCATTTCAATTCCACTCACGTGAATGGACATTAACGTTGAGGAATGTTGCTAATTATTAATTATGGTGTACCACGAGTATCTGTGTATTATTTACTAAAGACGTGGGAAACATCATCATCAATGCCGTCCATGTTCACCGTGTGAAATGTTAATTAGGTACCTTAAATGAACGGTCAATGAACTTCCCGTTAATGTGTCACCACTGAGATTTCAACAATCCGACAAACAAATGTCATTTCAATCAAAGATTTTCAGCCTTTTTTCTCCAAACTTTCTATTGATATAATAATAATTCTGGACTAACCCAACCTTATAAAGAAGTATTAGTCACAGAGACAGAAAAGGGAAGAAAGAATTGAGGTAATGGACTTTCAATTAACTCCGTCCGTTTTGCTAATATACATAGAAAGATGAATGGTACCCCCTACTGTAAACTTAATAAGGATATAGAAGTCCTGAGGAGTTCTGGGTCTATATAAAGGTTACAAGGACACAGACTGAGTTATCCAGGAACTCTGGTCCACTCATGTATTATAAAGGATCTGTATCCCCTACTGTAGATTATAAGGATATTAGAAGTCAACTGAGGATTTTTCTTGTGTCTATATAAGGGTACAAGGAACACAGACGAGTATACGGGAACGCTGGTACCACTCATGTATTATTACTATACTATACTATACTGTACTATACTATACACTGTACTATACTACACTATACTGTACTATATTATACTATACACTGTACTATACTACACTATACTGTACTATACTATACTGTACTATACTATACTATACACTGTACTATACTACACTATACTGTACTGTACTATACTATACTGTACTATACTATACTATACACTGTACTATACTGTACTATACTGTACTATACTATACTATACTATACTGTACTATACTATACACTGTACTATACTACACTATACTGTACTGTACTATACTATACTATACTATACACTGTACTGTACTACACTATACTGTACTATACTATACTGTACTATACTATACTATACTGTACTATACTATACTGCACTATACTATACTATACTATACTACACTATACTGTACTATACTGTACTATACTATACTATACACTGTACTATACTATACTATACTGTACTATACTATACTATACACTGTACTATACTACACAATTCTGTACTATACTGTACTATACTGTACTATACTATACTATACTATACTATACTATACTATACTATACTGTACTATACTGTACTGTACTATACTATACTGTACTATACTATACTATACTATACATGAATAGTGCATAGAAAGATATAGAGAACCTTCAAAATATATACTATAACACTAAACACAAAATAATCAGATGACAGATTCCTATTGAGGCCTCGTGCACTTTATAAGGGCCAAGGCCACATACACGTTATATTAAGATTGTTAGATTGATTGTTAGACAGTGTCTACCTTCTTACCCTTTACAGACAGGGCTCCTGTTCTTTCTTATGGAGAGGGGGCAAATGTTGGACCCCCTACATCTCTCCAACGTTGTTGAGGAATCCATCAGGACAGATAAATAAGTAATAACATTTGGTGCCTCCACACACATTAGATTGACAGTCGGAGTAATTGACTGAGAAATACAGAAGTTCTATTTATTTATTATATCTTGTGTGTTTTATATCCAACAGGAAAACGTTCCCCTCCCATTTCCAATCCACTCACGTGAATGGACATTAATTTGAGGAATGTTGCTAATTTATTAATTAAGGTGACACGTAGTATCTGTTTAATTACTAAGAAGACGTTGAACATCATCCATCATAATGCGCCAGTGTCACCGTGTGAAATGTAATTGGACCTTAGATGAACGTTAATGAAACTTCCTGTTAATGTGTCACCACTGAGATTTCAACAATCCGACAAACAAATGTTCATTTCAATCAAAGATTTCAGCCTTTTTTCTCCAAAATTTCTATGAATAATAATAATAATCTGGACATAAACCCAACCTTATAAAGAAGTATTAGTCACAGAGACAGAAAAGGGAAGAAAGAATTGGGTAATGGAATTTCATTAACTCAGTCAGTTTGCTAATATTACATAGAAGATAATGTACCCCCTACTGTAAATTATAAGGATATTAGAAGTCACTGAGGAGTTCTGTGTCTATATAAAGGTACAAGGACACAGACTGAGTTATACAGGGAACTCTG
>JAACNH010000489.1:0-176951 GCA_019447015.1 Hymenochirus boettgeri | reverse complement strand
TTATATGGAGGTCCCTGACCCCTTGCTGTTATATGGAGGTTCTTGACCCCTTGCTGTAGTTATATGGAGGTCCCTGACCCCTTGCTGCTATATGGAGGTTCCTGACCCCTTACTGTTATATAAAGGTTCCTGACCCCTTCCAGTTATATGGAGGTCCCTGACCCCTTGCTGTTGTTATATGGAGGTCCCTGACCCCTTCCTACTATATAAAGGTCCCTGACCCCTTGTTGTTATATGGAGGTCCCTGACCCCTTGTTGCTATATGGAGGTTCCTGACCCCTTGCTGTTATATGGAGATCTCTGACCCCTTGCTGTAGTTATATGGAGGTCCCTGACCCCTTGCTGTTGTTATATGGAGGTCCCAGACCCCTTCCTGCTATTTGAAGGTCCCTGACCCCTTGCTGCTATATGGAGGTCCCTGACCCCTTGCTGCTATATGGAGGCCCCTGACCCCTTGCTGTTATATGGAGGTCCCTGACCCCTTGCTGCTATATGGAGGCCCCTGACCCCTTGCTGATATATGGAGGCCTCTAACCCCTTGCTGTTATATACTGGTTGGGACATATTCCAAGGTATTTATTGCCAACAGATACTTTACTCACAGTAAAAACCCTTTCCCAACTCTACTTTATGGATCAATACCAGTAACTTGTAACATTCCTTGTTTGCAGAAACCCATCCAGCTTTTTATTAAACTGACCAATGAACCTGCCATAACAACGTTCAGTAGCAGTGGCGTGGCCTGGACGGTAGTAGGGCCCGCCAGAAGCCCATAATCCGTGCAGCGTGCAGCCTTTTTAAACAGCAGATTGCGCGTATGAAGAAAATATACGCGTGATCACTTGTTTAAAAGACCAGACCCGAACTTCCAGTTCAGTTCCGGAAGTTCGGGTCTGATTTTAAAGGGCAACTATAGTGAAAAAAAAACTTTGTCTGTATACAATGTATAGATCACTTAGTATAAGCTGCCTTACTTTCATGTTTCTGTGTGGCTTCATTTCTTCACACTGGCAGAAGTTTGTACCAAGCTGTGTATTTCCCCTCCCCTCTCTGTCTACTCCCCCTCAAGCAGTGACGGGCTGTATACTGAGGAGCCTCAATTATCCAGACCTTTCCTGGAGGTTTCCTCATTGTTCCAGGCCTGATGACCCTCATTAATCAGACCTTCTATGGAGTTCCTCTATTGCTCCAAGGCATGATGACCTCATTATCAGACCTTCTCTGGAGATTCCTCTATTGTTCCACGCATGATGACCTCATTATCAGACTTCTCTGTAGTTCCTCTATTGTTCCAAGGCATGATGACTCACTTATCTGACCTTCTCTGGAGTTCCTCTAATTGTTCCAAGGCTGAGGACTCATTTCAACCTCTCTGGAGTTCTCTATTGTCCAAGGCATGAGGAACTCATTATCAGACCTTCTCTGGAGGTCCTCTATTGTTGCAAAGGCATTAGGACCTCATTATCAGACCTTCTCTGAGGTTCCCTCTTTGCTCCATGCATGATGATAATGTCCTGGAGATGGCGCAGAGTACAATTTGTCTCTCTCTGCAGAACAAGGTAGACAATTCTTGATCTCTCTTGAATAACCATCATGGAGTCTTCACTGGTGAGATCTGTGGAATTAATGAAATTCTGAAAACCCAATTAGAACCCAATTGAGTGTCCAATTTTTTCGGCCCGACTTTCGACTTTTCTGTCTCCCTCATTTTCCGATTCTAACAACTGGCTTTTTTTTCATCTTTAATCTCAAATTTTCAATCACATTTTTTGAACCTTTGATATTTGAGTTTCCAAAAAACTCCTCTGGGATCCGCAGATTTACAAACCATCAGTCAATCCAAAGTTTACAGCAGTATAAAGGTGTCTTTCCCCACTAGCTCTGTGATCTGTGACATCCCCAAGAACCACTGCTCTAATTCTTAGTCTGAAGCATGCCCACTGTCTGGGACGAGGGATCCTCAGTTTGCATCCCAAGTCCCACCATGAACATTCAAACTATTTTAAATGCTAGCCACTAAAGTGCCCACTGGAAAGGAAAGGATCGAAAATACTGCAGGATTTAGCTTCAGAAGAAATAATAGGGGAGGGTTTGAATTGGGTGCCATTTTGAGTTTCTTGTAGAACAGGATTTTAGAAGTGAATTCCCAGATGGATAAATGTTCCCCACGACAGTTCATTTACCTTTTAGTGTTAAGTCTACAATTCACATGGGATATTTAATGATAATTATTGTCCCATCTGGCAGAGTATTCTGGCCCCTTCCCTACATGGAATAAATCAAGGTCATGACTGCTAATATCACAACCAATGATTGACTGCTCTAGCCCCTGCTGCCCCTCTAGCATGTTTTAAAAGCTTATAAAAAGCTCACTGAGCAGAGGGAGGAGGCGGAGACCTTTGCCAGAAACACAATAGAACGTACCATTAAATATCTGGTTACAAATACATTAATAAACTGGTAAAAATAGCGTTGGTGTGCCAGAGATAATTGAATTTTTTGACTTGCCCTTTAACAAAATGCTAAATTCCTCAGTGAACATTCTGACAGATTTGACTGGTTTGGGCTGCATTTTGCTCCTATAGATTTGCCTATTCTTTAATTTTCTTCTGATATAGTGATAATTATATAGACCTGACGGGTGTTTCTCTAGTTTATATTGACTTTCCATCTAAACTAAATAAGGTGTTTTAAACGGATACATTCTTATTAGAGAACAACAACACAAAAAAGGAGAGAGGAAGAAAATAAGAAGAATTACCATTAAATCAAATATAAAACTCTACCCATCTGCAGGATTCCTTCAGGATTTAATCCCCTCTAACTAGACTTCAAACTGTTGGCCTTGCCTTGAACGTTTACTGAAGCTGGATAGTCTGGCTTAAAACAAAAGGGGTTGTTTTTTTTCCCCACTTGAGTTACTGTAGCACTAATGAGATGATCAATTTAATTGGTGATACTCTCACCGGACAAGCTCCACCTGTTTATTGCAAAATTACCAAGTAGATAAAGAGTTGCCTTGAATGGTTGTAATCAATAGAACCGTTTTGTGTATCCTTGTTTTCAACCCAACCCATACATTGTCTTCCTGGGCTGTGGTTTTCTAAATCGTGACAGGTTCCTTGGTTTTTTTAATAGGTCTACCATGAGTTCCTGTTATAGGCTAGTACTGTAATAGGTCGATAACTCAGACTCACAAAGCTATCCAAGTCGCATAGGGATCATCAGTTTTTGTGCTTGATACTCTCTGGGATTTTCATTGACTTTTATCTATTTAGTGAAAATCAATGTAGCAAAAGTTTCTTTATTCCAACGAGGATTTGTTATAAACCATTTGTAAGGATCTTTTTGTTCCTTTTTAATTCAATACCGTACATGTATATTGTTAATATATACTACCAAAAAGCCTTATCGTGAACACTTGGCTTACATGTGTTAGAAAGCTCCAGAACTGTATATTAACAAATTAGTTTTTAAAAATAGCGAATGGAGTCATTAAAAAAGTCTCCTGGCTGGTAGAAAGTCCATAGGGCACGAAATATTTTTCCTGCGTCTAGGTTATTTTTAGATTCAAGTTTGACTCAGTTGGTGAATTCTGTTACAAACTAGAGCTAGGATGTCCAAACTTCCGCAAAATCCGGTCCGCTCGAGGATCCGCGAATTTCGGAAAATGTGAAAATCCGCGAGGGGACCCATTAAAACTCTATTAAAATTCGAAAATACGAGGATTCTGCAAAATACGAAATCTGCGATTTCTTCAATTTTCCCGTATTTTCGAAAATACGAGAAATCCCCGTATTTTGAAAATTTCTGAAAATGCGGTATTTTCGAAAATACGAAAAATCCTCTATATTCGAAAATTTTCAAAACCGCGGTTCGGAAAAGTCCGGCAAGGGCGGAAAACCACGATATCCGCCGTTTCGCAACAAGGTTAATCGTGTGCAATTTATTGGGTTACATTCCAATATGTTTTCATCCACTAGAGAGACAGGTTTGTGTACAAATATTTTTAGGAACCAAAATAGAACAGTTACAGGTACATTTGTTTTTGATGTATTATTGGTCAAAATTGACCAAAGTTAAATTTCTATCACTATATGCATGTTCAAAGACAGTACACTTACCTCCCCCACACATCCATACAACATTGTACCCCGGCCATTATCTAACTGCTACGTCCTCTCCTCCCAGGGTTCTTCTTAGTTAGGCCCTTTACTTTCTAAAGTTGACTTTGCTGCCCCTATCCTCTCCGCCCCCCTCCTCGGTCACTTTGAGACCAATGAAAAGACAAGGAGCGCATCTTCCTATTGGCCCCATTTGCCAACACAGAAGAGGGACTGGAGCAGTGATGGAAACTTTAGGTAAGACTACTACTGCTTGGCTATAAAGACCCGGGGCAAGGACCTAGCGGTTTAGGTCCCCACTCTGGGTACAATCAAGAAGGAGAAGGGTAACAGAAGGGTAGAAGGGTAATAACGTATATTTGTTCTTTAATGTTGGTATAAACCAGTAACCAGAGCATGTTATAATGTATAACAGTCGCGTCATTCAATTACTAATTCATCTCACACTAAAGTCCTTGGAAAAGAACTTCATCTTCTCAAGTGAAAATTCATTCAGGTTATTTGCACTTCCTTGCCCCTATATTCAGTAATTATCATACTTCCTGTTATAAATAGTCATCTCTCGCAGTGTTTTCCACCTGAAGGCGACGCGATGTTAAACCATAATCTCTCCACGCAAGTTTATGGAGGAAACTAACAAAACTCGGGTGGTCATAGGCTTTATTGTAAATCGTTGGATCCTATGGATATGGGTGGTAAAATAAGGCATTGTCTTCCGCTTACAGATTGTATTGTGTACCAGGGTACAAGGGTACACATCCCTTTGTCTTCCATCTTCACCGATTGCATTTGGGTTACCAGGGTATCAAGGTACCACTCCCATTGTCTTCCATCTTCACAGATTGCATTTGAGTACCAGGGTATCAAGGGTACACATCCCCATCGTCTTCCATCTTCACCGATTGCATTTGGGTACCAGGGTATCAAGGGTACACATCCCCATTGTCTTCCATCGTCACCGATTGCATTTGGGTACCAAGGTATCAAGGGTACACATCCCCATTGTCTTCCATCTTCACAGATTGCATTTGGGTGCCAGGGTATCAAGGGTACACATCCCCATTGTCTTCCATCTTCACCGATTGCATTTGGGTACCAAGGTATCAAGGGTACACATCCCCATTGTCTTCCATCTTCACAGATTGCATTTGGGTACCAGGGTATCAAGGGTACACATCCCCTTTGTCTTCCATCTTCAGTAACCTGAGAAATCTCTTTGTAACCTAATTGATATATTTTGGATGCCTTTGGTACTGGTAGGGGTGCGCATAGTGGAAGATAGGGGGGCTTGTACATCAAAATGTTTTGAAATAAATTGTACAATAGTTATCTATGTTTACAAATGCAAGAAGGTAAGCAAAAAAAATTAAAGGGTACGTCAACCCTCAAAAAACAAATTTTGATATGTTGCAGGGGAATTTTATAACCTCGACCTTTCTTCTAGCACTCAACAGCTGTACCCAAAGGACTTACCGGCCTCGTCCCCCGCTGCCGTCGGCTTAACTTCCGTCCTTTCTGTTCTTGGAAGCCACGCAGGGAGGGCTCGACCAGCATCCGCTCCTGTGATTAGCTAAGGCATCTCGACTGGTATCTGCTCTGTGATTGGTCTTTTTTAAATTACCTTGACATTGGTTAGAGTCGGGGAACTGCCAGCACCTCAAAAACAATGGAGTCCTAGATTTTCTACACTAGCATTTTCTGTTGTGTAGTGATCAGCAGGATATATTTTCATTTAATGATGTACACTGGGCTAACAAAGACATTTAACTTTAGGAACAATTTTACGGATAAAAAATCTCTACAAACCCATAGCTGGGTTATATAGTTCTTGGGTAAAGATACTGAAAAGAAGTACGCTTCTAAATGTATACCTTTAGGGAACAAATGTAAAATAAACGATCTCCTCACCTGTGTGTGGACCTAAATAAAATGGCATTGCAAATCTTTAAGTCAGAGGGAACAGAACATTACTTCATGGATAAATTATAAGAATTGAAGAAAGCAGTAAACTCGCTAAAATAAAAATGTAATTGCAGACATGCTGAACAGCACAAATTGCTAGTGGCTAACCGTTGGTTGGGAGGAAAGATTTAGACCTGCATACTTTATCTGCCCTTTCCTTATCCTGTGGACAACTGAGGGAGAGAAAATGGTTATTTTCAGGCTTGTGGCTAGCTTTAAAAATTATTGATCATTTCAGGGTGGGGCTTATGATGCTCTCTCCCAGCAGTGGGCATGCTCCAACCTGAGACTTGGAGGTGACCAGTGGTGCTGGGAGATCCACGCTCACATGCTAGCAGGAAACACCACCCCTTTATACTTATGTACTTTGGATTGACTGTCACTAAGCCTGTTTAAAGAGGTAGAATGTATTCTTTTATAAAGCCACTTGTATGGAGACCAGGTAAGTACTTTACCTTCACTCCTGTCTCCTGCCAGATTTATTGAAGATGGGAGGTAAACTGAAACCCCAAATAATTTCTTAGGTGGACAACCCTTTATGAAGAATCAAATAGGTAGATCGTCTACAGCGTATCTAACAATAGAGAGGATTAGCTTTCTTGATATGATGAGGTAAGTGTCTAAAGACAACAGATTGGAATGTCCTAATTGAATCTCCCATTACATCAATCTCCATCATAAAGACCATTACAACTTTCAAGAGAAGAATAAAAGTTTGATGAAAAGGTAAAAAAAAAAAAATCAGATGTGGGGGAAGCTTTGGTAAAAACAAAGAGATTAGAAACAGAAAAATTGGAATTCTGGGAAAGAGAAGATTTATATTTACACACGTCAATGCACAAACAGAGAAAACAAATATTCTACAGAAACATCGAGAACCATCTGAAATTTGCAAAAAGCAACCAATAACATCCGAAGGGTTACAACAGACAGAGCTAAAACAATAGGCAATGAGCAATTAAATAAACGGTAGAAACATTTTTTACAAACAGCAACGCCTTGTGGGGGTTTCAGGTTTCGTTTGTATAAGTGACCTTTTGTGGTTAGGCTCCATATACACAGTTACAATACCACAATACAAAGAGAATAATTGTTTTAAGGCCTAGTCCCAGCTAATGACAAACTTAATTCACAAAATTCTTTATCTAATTTGACAAGGGAACTATAATCTCTGAATTGTTATTGTATCAGCCTATTCCTTTAACCATATTTTTCCCTGGGGTAACCCACATACATTCCATGCACAGTTAGATTTTTCCATTCAAGTATTAACCGAAGGAAATGGCTGCCTTAGAGATGTGTCCGGGCTGTATATGTGTATGGTGTGAATTTAATATGAAAACATAGAAAACCTGAAAAATAATATAAAAAATATGTTTAACTTTAAAGGGCCATGTCCTACCACCAAAACTGTGTAGTCTTAAAAACTTCCTTAGAGAAAATGCAGAGTTGAGGGTCGCCCTCCAAACAAAACTCTTCTTTATTGAGTGACCAACACAAAAAACACACCGTTTCGTGGGGTTTTAGGTCCCTTCCTCAGGGAGAACGTTGAGGAAGGGCACCAAATACCCCCGAACCTGTTGTTTTTGATGTTGTCACTCATAAAAATTTTTGATTTGGAGTGCGACCCTCCACTCTTCGTTTTTTCTTCTATGAATTATTTCCTTGGAGGTAGGATACCAGAGGAGTAAGCACCCATAGGTTGGAGAGAGTGCATTGGACCTTGTTTTGTCGTTTGATTAAAAAAAAAATCCTTACCTTATATCTCTGCTCCTTAGGTTCTCCTACAGTGCTTGTCCAAAGTCCAGGTCATCACACCGCTACAGGCCAAGGCACCAATGCAACCCTGTTCCTTCAGCCTCCGTTGCATTGGTCGAGGGAAACCGGTCTGGTAAGTAAGGTTGGGAGGGGGGAGCATTTTTATGCCTTTATTCTTGTCCCATTTTTGCTCTGGTCCTGAAAATTTCTCTCGTTCAGAACTATGGGACTGGAGATATATTAAGATGAGTGAATGTGTTTGTCAGCAGAACGATTCCTAGGAAGAACATGTCTCTGCTTCTTTCTTCTTACATACGTTTGTGACTTTTATAGCTTTCCCATTATAGACTTGAGATCTTTACCTCCTGAAAGGTTAATATTTTTACTTCCATCTTGTGTTTTCAGCTGAGGGAAGGTCACAGCACCTGGAAGTCCTGTCCTCTTCTCTGGAAAGGTCCCACCACAGCTGGAGGACCACTTGACCACCCCCAACATCAATTCTCCATCATGGTCACTAGGCCAAAACGAAGTAACTGGCTAAAACTATTTAGCAATGCTTAAAGAGAACTTAACCCAGTACATTATCTTTTGAGAAATTTAGGGTATCAATCATCAATGCAGGATTGTAACCATACACATGTGTCTATACCAATCGGCAGTCTGTTGGACAGGAATAAAGTGGTACATGCAATCGATCCAAAATGTACGGATCGATATTTGGTAAAATCTTTCTTCTCCTGCTACTTCCTACAAAGAAGATTCCCTTTAAGCATTTCTATAGTTTTGCTTTTGCACTAACACACAACATTGTGTTGGAAAGAAAAAAAACAATGTTCCAGCCTCAAAACCAGAATATTATGTTTGTAGTTCGGAGAGAATGATCATTTTGTGATCTGCAGGCTTGGTGTGTACGAATAAAATATAAATGTAGAGACACCATTGTCCGTGGAATTATTCCTCTACCTGGGGAAGGAGAAGGAACATGGATTGTATTCTGTCTGATAAACTGAACAGTAATTTCATATCTAGTTCCTGGGTTTCTGGTATTCCCTTTCACTTTTTATTACAATGATTTGGTACAAGTCAATCAGGTCTGTTACCGACAACAGAGAAACTCCTGGCAGACCCTGCCGCCAACCCCTGAATATAGTCTCAAATCTCTACATGTCTGCTCTCTATTTCCTCCTGAATGGGGCACCGCCACCCTAAACTGGGACTACAGTAGCCGTTTTCTATTTCTCTCTATTTTATGGTCATCAGCCCTTTTGAATCAGCTGCCCTTGGGTAAACTTTGACTCCTCTTTTTCCTTTTGTCTTTATTTCAACAATGTCACCAGAATGTGTCATTTCTCCTTTGCAACATTGCCAAGATCGCCTTTTCTCTCCGCTCCACTATTAAATGCTCCCCATGCCCTTATAATCTCCCGTCTGGCTACTGTAACATTCCACTCTCTGTCTCTCCCAGCCTGTCATCTCTCTCCTCTCATCTGTCCTAAACTCGTCAGTGTGATTAATTTCACTCATCTCAAGAACCTGCAATCCCCGACACTGCAGTGTTTGGGGTGGCTTCCTATCAGACAAAGAATCCCATTCAATACTAGGGATGGCCGGTTCGCGGATCCAACCCGGATCCGCTGCGGAAAATTTTCGAAATTACGAGGATTTCTCGTATTTTCAAAAATACGTATTTTTCTAAAATTTTCAAAATTACGAGGATTACTCGTATTTTCTAAAATACATATTTTCGAAAATATCCTCGAAATTACGAGGATTAATCGTATTTTCGAACAATACGTATTTTCGAAAATTTTCAAAATTATGAGAAACTCGTAATTTCGAGGAATTTTCATTTTAGTGGGTCCGCTCGTGGATTTTCGAATTTTCGAATTTTTTCGAAAATTCGTGGATCCTCGAGTGGACCGGATTTGCGAAGTTCGGACATCTCTAGTGTAGACACAATTTAATTTTGAAACATTCCAGAATTAGTTAGAGCGTGGATGAAATAAACTTCTGTTTACGGGAAGTGGTGGCCCTAACTGGCTTGGCCTTAGATTTACCGACTTCCTTAGATGGAGCCTGAATAGAAGAGAGAGGATGGAGTCAATGGAGGTCATTAAATTTTCCAGTGTAAACTAGAGATGTACACTTCGCAAAATCCGGTCCGCTCGAGAATCCGCGAATTTTTTAAAAATTTAAAAATCTGCGGCGGACCCATTAAAAACACATTAAAATTAAAAAATCCTCGAAAATACGAGAAATCCTCAAATTTTTGAAAATTTTAGAAAAACGCGTTCGTGAAACTTTCGGAAGGCGGAAAATCCGCGATATCTGCCGTCCGCAACGAGTTAAATGCGCCGCAGATTCGGATCCGCGAACTGGCCATCACTAGTGTAGACACCATTTAATTTGGAAACATTTAAGAAATAATTAGAGCATGATGGAAATAACTTACCTGGCAGGAATCTGACCAAGTGGTTTGGAAATTCTCCTGCTCACATCCTTTGATTGAGGTCGGAAAGGGAGAAGAGAAAATGCAGTAAATAATTGTTAGAAGATTTTTATTATTTGGGAGATTTTCATAAATCAGTAAGAAACGGTCAAAGTGGAAAATAACTTACTCGAATTGGAATCTCCCTTGCTCTGACCTCCTTTGCTGGCTCTAAAAATATGAAAAGTGAGTGAATAGGGCTTAGAATATTATTCATTTGGGAGATTTTCATAAACCTAAGAATATCAAAGTGAAATTTGGAAATTTAATTTACCTGAACAGGGATTTCTATGGTCTGTTTGACATTCGCTGTCTCCATTGGTGGAGTCAAAGGAAAAGAGAGAGAATATTATATATATATAATGATCCATACTGTATGTGATATGCGGATTGCCAAGAGCTACAATCCGTGTACCGTCTACAATGGACATATATATATAAATAGCGCTTTTTACAAAACACATCAGAAAAATCATGATAACACTCCGGGAGGTTTTGCTCAGATTTATTTTCACAGGTAATGGTAGTGCAATGAGTAGAAAGGCAATTTTTGAAACAGAAAGGGCTCCAAGACTTGAGTTCATTGTGAGACCAATCAATAACGGGGTTGTGTAATCTGAGCCATGGGAGTCCAAGAATTAGGGGAGCAGAAGGGCTTTGGATGACAAGAAAAGATAAACGTTCCTGGTGAAATATGCCAATGCGGAATAAGACTTCGTAGGTAGATTTGGAGATGAATTCTGAAGCCAACGGATTATTGTCAATAGCCAGGACTCGAAGAGGTTGCTGCAAGTGAAGGAGAGGAAGCCCCAATTGTGCTGCATAGGTAGAGTCAATGAAATTTCCAGCGGCACCAGAATCGACAAAGGCCTGGGGGCAAAAAGTTTACCCTTACAAGTGATAGCAGCGGGTAGAAAGAGTTTTAATGGTTTCAAATTTGGCAGGAGACTTAACGTACCTAGAAGTGAGCTCCTCCTTAACTTCTAGGTCCTGAAGTTTCCCGACTTCTGGGGACAATTTTTTACAAAATGTCCTTGCCCAGCACATGAGACCAAAGTCCATTAGTTAGTCTGCGTGACTTTTCACTCGGGGGATAGATGAGTGCCAATTTGCATTGGCCTTCACCTGAAGATATGGCTTGCGGGAAGGTCGGAGTGGCCTAGGAAAGGTCTTAGGAGGCTGTGGACGGGCTGCGACCTTTCGGCCTGCGTTCACGGAAGCGCGGTATCGATCTGGAGCATAATGTAACCAGTCTTCAATGGGACAGGTAATTCCCTGGATACTAATTCGTCCTTGAGGCGGTCAGAGAGTCCCTGCCAAAAGGCTGCAGTAAGTGCTCATTTTCCAAGAAGTCTCCGCAGCAAGGGTACGAAATCAATAGCATATTGACCCACAGAACGAGACCCTTGGCGAGCTGCATCAAACGGGAGGAGGACCGCAGAGGTTCTTCCTGGAGCATCGAAGACCTTGCGGAACATACTAAGGAATCAGTAACATTATAGACTAGGGGTAGTCTTTTCCATAGGGGAGAAGCCCAGGCCAGCGCATTTGCCCTCCAACAAGGCGATGAGTACCCAACCTTAGCGCGATCCGATGCAAAATGCGATGGTTGAAGTTCGAATTGGATTCGGCACTGATTAACGAATCCACGGCAGGCTTGGGCATCACATCAAACCTGTGAGGGTGGAGGTATGCGGGGCTTCTCCGAAGAGATGGATCACCGGATCCGGACGTTGCAGGGGGTAGCGTAGAAACCGCGAGCAAGCGGCAGCGCGGGGTAGCCGGACAGCAAGGGTATCCATAAACTGGGCCAACTGGCCCTGATGGTGTTCAAACAGGTCCATGCGTTGGACAAAGCCTGGAGAGTTTTACTCAATTCAGCCATAGCCACCCTCAGGCGTTTCATGGCCCGATTGTACTGTTAATAAATGGCCGACGGCCGTGTACTCACGTACGCTTTAGGAGGAGGCTGACAGTCCGGAAGGTGCAGGATACAAAGTGCTGGGAACTGAAGGCTGTATGCTGGATGCAGGCAACTGGATGCGCAGGCAAGGTGAGACACTGAAAACCGGCAAGGTAGGTACTGGATACAGGCAGGTAAGTATTGGATGCAGGCAACTGGATGCAGGCAATGAGACACTGGAAACCGGCAAGGTAGGTATTGGATGCAGGCAACTGGATGAGGCAAGGTGAGCACTGGACACAGGCAAGGTAGGTACTGGATACAGCAAGGTAAGTATTGGATGCAGGCAACTGGAGCAGGCAAGGTGAGACACTGGAAACCAGGCAAGTAGTATTGGATGCAGGCAACTGGATGCAGGCAAGGTGAGACACTGGAACCAGGCAAGGTAAGTATTGGATGCAGGCCACTGGATGCAGGCAGGGTGAGAACTGGACACAGGCAAGTAGGTACTGGATACAGGCAAGGTAAGTATAAGGAGCAGGATCAAGGCAGGTAAGTACAGGAGCCAGGGAGGTAGCGGAAAGCTACAATCGCGGCACCGGGTCCAGGAGGACACCGACTTTCAAATTTCGCGCCGCCCGGCGTGTCGGCGGTGACGTCATGAGTCGACGCCGCCCACCCGGAAGTGCAGTGCGGCGCGGGACCGGAGCGGCAGGGTAAGTTCGTGACACAAACCCCTTCCCACCTCTACTTTATGTATCAATAACCAGTAACTTGTAGCATTCCTTGTGTTAGAAACTCATCCAGCTTTTATTAAACTGACCAATGAACCTGCCATAACAACGTCCACTGGAAGACAGTTCCATAGCTTTAACCGTTCTCACAGTGACAAACCCTTTCCCAACACTACTTTATGTATTTATACAGTAACTTGTACTTCTTGTTTGTAGAAACTCATCCAGCTTTTTATTAAACTGACCAATGAACCTGCCATACAAACGTCCACTGGAAGACAGTTCCATAGCTTTTACCGTTCTACAAGTGACAAACCCTTTCCCACTCTACTTTATGTATCATACCAGTAACTTGTAACATTCCTTGTTTGTAGAAAACTCATCCGCTTTTTATAAACTGACCAATGAACCTGCATAACAACATCCACTGGAAGAAAGTTCCATAGCTCTTACCGTTCTCACAGTGACAAACCCTTTCCACTCTACTTTAGTATCAATACCAGTAACTGTAACATTCTTTGTTTGTAGAAACTCATCCAGCTTTATTAAACTGACCAATGAACCTGCATAACAACATCCCACTGGAAGACAGTTCCATAGCTTACCGTTTCTCACAGTGACAAACCCTTTCCCAACTCTACTTTATTACAATACCAGTACTGTAACATTCTTGTTGTAGAAACTAATCCAGCTTTTTAATAACTGACCAATGAACTGCCATAACAACGTCCACTGGAAGACAGTTTCCATAGCTTTACCGTTTCTCACAGTAAAAACCCTTCCCAACTCACTTTATGTATCAATACCAGTAACTTGTAAATTCCTTGTTTGCGAAACCCATCCAGCTTTTATTAAACTGACCAATGAACCTGCCATACAACGCCACTGGAAGAAAGTTCCATACTTTACCGTTCTCCACAGTGACAAACCCTTTCAACTCTACTTTATGTATCAATCCCAGTAACTTGGTAACATTCTTGTTTGTAGAAACTCATCCAGTTTTTATTAACTGACCAATGAACCTGCCATAAAACGTCACTGGAAGACAGTTCCATAGCTTTACCGTTCTCACAGTGCACAAACCCTTTCCCAACTCTACTTTAGTATCAATACCAGTAACTTGTAACATTCCTTGTTTGTAGAAACTCATCAGCTTTTTATTAAACTGACCAATGACCTGCCATAACAACATACACTGGTAGACAGTTCCATAGCTTTACCGTTCTCACAGTGAAAAACCCTTTCCCAACTCTACTTTATGTATCAATCCCATGTAACTTGTAACATTCTTGTTTGTAGAAACTCATCCAGCTTTTATTAAACTGACCAATGAACCTGCCATAACAACGTCCACTGGAAGACAGTTCCATAGCTTTACGTTCTCACAGTGACAAACCCTTTTCCACAACTCTACTTTATGTATCAATACCAGTAACTTGTAACATTCCTTGTTTGTAGAAACTCATCCAGCTTTTTATTAAACTGACCAATGAACCTGCCATAACAACGTCCACTGGAAGACAGTTCCATAGCTTTACCGTTCTCACAGTGACAAACCCTTTCCGAGCTTGAAGCCTAAACCTTTTTTCTTCAAGTCTTAAGGGATGTCCTCGTGTCCTTTGACATGTTCTATTGGTGAACAATGCCCCAGATAGTTTATTGTATGGCCCGTTAATGTATTTATACACAGTAATCATATCCCCACGCAAGCGCCTTTTCTCCAGCGTACATAATTGTAACTTTTCCAGTCTCTCTTCATATTCAAGCTCCCCCAATCCCCTTATTAATTTAGTTGCCCTTCTCTGAACCCTTTCCATTTCAAAGATGTCCTTTTTGTACCAAGGATTCCAAAAAAAGGTAGAAGGCAGAGAACTTGCTGGACTAATTAGTAATATTATTTAATTAATAAAAACATGCTTTATTTAAATGTTTACATTTTGTTCTAGGCGTCCAGGGTTTAATTACTTTCTTCTAGAACAGAAATCTCCACGGGTTCATGTAATTATGGAAACAAGGATTTTCTAGAAATAATGGAATGGAATACATGACCAGTTACATGTTTGCCTTTCTATTATTGTTATGACCTACATCCCTTGCCCCCTACAGATGCTGATGGAAAACTTCTTTATTAAATCTTACAGATTTCAATATTGCAGGGAGCAAAAAACCCGGCACAGTCCCATTATGTGGCTGTGATTACAAAATGGGTTAACTATTTGCACTTAGGATACTCATTATGTAGACGTTTCCCTCTAGAGAGAGATTAGCTGTCTCCAGTGAATGGTGACAAGCAACCAAACAGACCTTGACTGCAAGGATTCTGCTCAGCCAGCCATCAAAGAGCCAGGGAGACCTCATTTAGAAGATTATCACTCATTTGCACATCATATGAATGAAGTGAGATAAGGCTAAAGCTCTATATATGAGTTAACAAATCTGCTGTATTAACCTGCAGCAAATACTTCTTTCTCTCCAGTTTCATGGAGATTTTTAGGATGGTTTTAGAGGAAAATTGTTTCCCCATTGGACATGTGATTATCGGTGCGAGACCCTTATCTCCGGCATGGCACTGATATCAGCTTTTCTAGTTAAATACAGTATTAAACTGTATTAAAGATGTTCAAAAAAATCAAGATACTGATCATTACATTGACCTTCTAAGTTGGGGGATATTTTAAAAATGTATAAATGACACTTTCAACTCTCATTCCCATAACACCCATGGGACACTCCGTTCTCATCATTATCAGACCTTCTCTGGAGGTTCCTCTATTGCTCCAAGGCATGATGACCTCATTATCAGACCTTCTCTGGAGGTTCCTCTATTGTTCCAAGGCATGAGGACCTCATTATCAGACCTTCTCTGGAGGTTCCTCTATTGTTCCAAGGCCTGAGGACCTCATTATCAGACCTTCTCTGGAGGTTCCTCTATTGTTCCAAGGCATGAGGACCTCATTATCAGACCTTCTCTGGAGGTTCCTCTATTGTTGCAAGGCATGAGGACCTCATTATCAGACCTTCTCTGGAGGTTCCTCTATTGCTCCAAGGCATGATGAAAGGGCCGGGAGATGGAGCAGGATACAATTTGTCTCTTGCAGAACATGGTAGACAATTTCTGATCTCTCATTGAATAAACATCATGGAGTCTTCACTGGTGAGGGATTCTGTGGAATTAATTGAAATTCTGAAAACCCAATTAGAACCCAATTGAAGTGTCCAATTTTTCGACCACGACTTTCGACTTTTCTGTCTCCATTTTCCGATTTACAACTGGCTTTTTTTCATCTTTTAATCTCAAATTTTCAATCACATTTTTTGAACCTTTGATAGTTTGAGTTTCCAAAAACTCCTCTGGATCCGCAGATTTACAAAACCATCAGTCAATCCAAAGTTACAGCAGTATAAAGGGTGTCTTTCCCCACTAGCTCTGTGATCTGTGACATCCCCAGCACCACTGCTCTAAAGTCTTAGTCTGAAGCATGCCCACTGCTGGGACAGAGGATCATCAGTTGCATCCCAAGTCCCACCATGAACATCTAAACTATTTTTAATGCTAGCCACTAAAGTGCCCACATGGAAAGGAAAGGATAGAAAATAGCTGCAGGATTTAGCTTCAGAAGAAATAATAGGGGAGGGTTTGAATTGGGTGCCATTTTGAGTTTCTTGTAGAATAGGATTTTAGAAGTGATTCCCAGATGGATAAATGTGACCCAGCGACAGTTCCATTTACCTGTTTAGTGTTAAGCTACAAGTCACATGGGATATTTAATGATAATTATTGTCCCCAATCTGGCAGAGTATTCTGGCCCCTTCCCTACATGGAATAAATCAAGGTCATGACTGCTAATATCACAACCAATGATTGACTGCTCTATCCCCTGCTGCCTCCTCTGAGCATGTTTAAGCTTATAAAAAGCTCACTGAGCAGAGGGAGGAGGCGGATACCTTTGCCAGAACAGAATAGAACGTACCATTAAATAAATGGTTACAAATACATGTAATAAACTGGTAAAAATAGCAGTTGGTGTTGCCGGAAGATAATTGAATTTTTTGACTTGCCCTTTACAAAATGCTAAATTCCTCAGTGAACATTCTGACAGATTTTGACTGGTTTGGGCTGCATTTTGCTCCTGTACTATTTGCTCTATTCTTTAATTCTTCTTGATATAGTGATAATTATATAGACCTGACGGGTGTTTCTAGGTTGTATATTGACTTTCCATCTAAACTAAATGAAGGTGTTTTAAACGGATACATTCTTATTAGAGACAAACAACAACAAAAAAGGGAGAGGAAGAAAATAAGAAGAATTACCATTAAATCCAAATAATAAAACTCTACCATCTGCAGGATTCCTTCAGGATTTAATCCCCTCTAATAGACTTCAAACTGTTGGCCTTGCCTTGAACGTTTACTGAAGCTGGATAGTCTGGCTTAAAACAAAAAGGGTTGTTTTTTTCCCCACTTGAGTTACTGTAGCACTAATGAGAGATCAATTTAATTGAGTGATACTCTCACCGGACAAGCTACACCTGTTTATTGCAAAAATTACCAAGTAGATAAAGAGTTGCCTTGAATGGTGTAATCAATAGACCGTCTTTGTGTATCCTGTGTTTTCAACCCATGACATTGTCTTCCTGGGCTGGGTGATTCTAAATCAGTGACAGGTTCCTTGGTTTTTTAATTAAGGTCTACCATTGAGTTCCTGGTTAGAGGCTAGTACTGTAATAGGTCGATAACTCAGACTCACAAAACTATCCAAGTCAGACATAGGGATTCATCAGTTTTGTGCTTGATACTCTTCTGGGATTTTCATGACTTTTATCTATTTATTGAACAATCAATGTAGCAAAAGTTTCTTTATTCCAACAGAGGATTTGTTATAAACCATTTGTAAAGATCTTTTTGTTCCTTTTTAATTCAATACCGTACATGTTATATTGTTAATATTATACTAAACAAAAAGCCAGTAGAAGCCTTTATCGTGAACACTTGGCTTACAATGTGTTAGAAAGCTCCAGAACTGTATATTAACAAATTAGTTTTTAAAAATAGCGAATAGTCAGTAAAAAATGTCTCCTGGCTGGTAGAAAGTCCATATGGCACGAAATATTTCTCTGCGTCTAGGTGATTTTTAGATTTCAAGTTTGACTCGGTTGGTGAATTCTGTTACAAACTAGAGGACTAGAGATGTCCAAACTTCGCAAAATCCGGTCCGCTCGAGGATCCGCGAATTTTCGGAAAAATGTGAAAATCCGCGAGGGGACCCATTAAAACCTATTAAAATTCGAAAATACGAGGATTCTGCAAAAATACGAAATCTGCGATTTCTCATATTTTCCCGTATTTTCGAAAATACGAGAAATCCCCGTAATTTTGAAAATCTTCGAAAATGCGGTATTTTCGAAAATACGAAAAATCCTCGTAATTTCGAAAATTTTCAAAAACACGGTTCGGAAAAGTCCGGCAGGCGGAAAACCCACGATATCCGCCGTTCGCGAACAAGGTTAATCGGGTGCAATTTATTAGGGTTGACATTCCAATATGTTTTCATCCACTAGAGACAGGTTTGTGTACAAATATTTTTAGGAACCAATAATAAGACAGTTACAGGTACATTTGTTTTTGATGTTATTAGTGGTCAAACTGACCAAAGTTAAATGTCTATCACTATATGCATGGTTCAAGGACAAGTACACTTACCTCCCCCACACTCCATACACACATTGTACCCAGGCCATTTATCTAAACTGCTACGTCCTCTCCCAATGGTTCTTCTTAGTTAAGCCTCTTTACTTTCATAAAGTTGACTTTGCTGCTCCTATCCTCTCCGCCCCCCTCTCTCGGTCAGCGTTGAGACCAATGAAAAGACAAGGAGCACATCTTCCTATTGGCCCCATTGCCAACACAGAAGAGGGACTGGAGCAGTGATGGAAACTTTAGGTAAGTACTACTGCTTGGCTATAAAGAACCCAGGGGCAAGGACCTAGCGGTTTAGGTCCCCACTCTGGGTACAATACAAGAAAGGAAAAGGGTAAAGAAGGGTAAAGAAGGGTAATAAGTATATTTGTTCTTTAATGTTGGTATAAACCAGTAACCAGAGCATGTTATAATGTATAACAGTCGCGTCATTCATATTTACTAATTCATCTCACTACTAAAGTCCTTGGAAAGAAAATTCATCTTCTCAAGTGAAAATTCATTCAAGGTATTTGGAATTCCTGCCCTATATTCAGTAATTAATCATACTTCCTGTTATAAATAGTCATCTCTCGCAGTGTTTTCCACCTGAAGGAGACGCCGATGTTAAACCATAATCTCTCCAAGCAAGTTTATGGAGGAAACTAACAAAACTCGGGTGGTCACAGGCTTTATTGTAAATCGTTGGATACTATGGATATGGGTGTAAAATAAGGCATTGTCTTCCATCTTCACAGATTGTATTTGGGTACCAGGGTATCAAGGGTACACATCCCCATTGTCTTCCATCTTCACCGATTGCATTTGGGTACCAGGTATAAGGGTTCAAAATCCAAGCGTCTTCACTCTTCACGGACTTCCGCATTTGGGTAACCACGGGCCCTATTCAATGGGTAACATTCCCACCCATTTGCGCTCATTTACATTCTTCACCGATGGACTTCGCTGCGTACAAATTTGGTCATCAAGGGTATTCACATCCCCATGTTATTACATATTAACCAGATTGAAGTCGGTTACCTGGTAACAGTTCCGGGAGTAAGCGGCTCACAACATCACACAATTGTGCCGTTCAAGTTAAATTTAGACTTGGACATTGGTTTTGTAAATACCCTCGGGCAGCATACGCGGTTCGCAAAGCCATTTACAAATGGGGGCCGTTAGGAAAGTCGAGAACCGATTGAATGGTGGCCTTTTTCTTTTCCAATTCCTTCCTGTAATTCATTACCTTGAGTTATTCATTTCATTTCATAACGAATGGGATATTATCACACTACTCAGTCCTTTCCAAATATCTTTTCATGTTCAGTTTATATTAAATAATCTAAGGTCTCATCCTTTTTCTGCAGTTTTTCATTTACCTTTGATCTCCCACTACAATTAGACACCAACTCTCTTTTCTATGAATTTTCTTTATTAACTTTAATACTCCTTACATGCTTTACTGTCTTGATTCATTCTTCCCCCCCTCTCCCATTACTCCCCTTAACCTAATTTTTCCATTTTATTCACCGCTATCCAGTTCCTTCCTTTCTTCCTTTCTTTTTCTGCACCCTTTTTCCCCCTTCCCCTCCGGTTACCAAGGTATGAAAGGGGTTAGCCTACATTCATCACTCCATGTCTTCCAGATCTTCACGGACTTGCATTGTTGGGGTGTACCAAGGTACTATCAGGGTACAATCCCCCAGTTGCTCCATCTTCACGATTGCATGTTGTGGTCCAATGGTATCAAGGGATACACATTTCACCATGTTTCCATCTCTGCACAGTATTTGCCATTTGTGGGGTACAGGTTCCTGATCACGGGTACACATCCCATTGTTTCTCTTACCATTGCACGACAGTGCATTGCCGGTAGACAAGTGTATCAAGGGTACCACATCCCATTGTCTATCCATCTCACGATGCATTGTTCCGGATACCAGGCCGTATATAGGGTACACATCCCCATTGTCTTCCAGTCTGAACGATTGCATTTGCGGTAACCAGGGTATTCAAAGGGGACACATCCCCATGCTCTTCCTCCTTCACGATTGCATCCGGGTCAACGCCACAGGTATTCAAGCGGTTACACATCCCCATTGTCCTTCATCCTTCACCGATTGCATTTCGGGTCCAGGATATCAAGGGTTACACATCCACCCCCTGTGTCTTCCATATTCAAAATTGATTCTGGACCAGCATAAAGGGTACCATCCCCAGTTTCTTCAGATGGCATGTACCAGATCGGGTATCAACATCCCCACTCCTGTCTATTCCATCGATCACTAGATTGGCATTTGTGGACAAGTTGTTCAGGTGCCTACACATCCCCATGTCGTCTTCCATCTTCCTACACCGACTGCATTGGTGCCAAGGATCAAGGGCACACATCCGCATCTGTCTTCTTTTGTCATCACAGATTGCATTGTCCAGCGTATAACCACTCCTGTGTTCACTTCAAGCATGCGGGTTACCAGACAGGTACACATCTTGTTTCCATCTTCAGTACCTGCAGAAATCTTTTTTGTAACCTAATTGATATATTTTGGATGCCTTTGGTACTGGTAGGGGTGCGCATACTGGCAAGGGCAATTAAACTGTGGTTGGGGGGTGGGAATGGGACAGAAATGGTGGAGAAGGAAGTTAGGTTTGTAAGGGTAATCGGAGGAAGTAGAGGACAGTAAAGTAGGGTCACATCAGTGGGGTAAATGACGGAGTAAGTAATCAGGTTGCAAATAAGTTAATAGTGGAAGATAGGGGGGCTTGTACATCAAAATGTTTTGAAATAAATTGTACAATAGTTATCTATGTTTACAAATGCAAGAAGGTTAGGCAAAAAAAAATTAAAGGGTATGTCAACCCCCAAAACGAAATTTTGATATGTTGCAGGGAATTTCTATAAACCTCGACCTTTCTTCTAGCACTCACAGCTGTACCCAAATGGACTTACCGGCCTTCGTTCCCCCGCTGCCGTCTGCTTAACTTCCGTGCCTTTTCTGTGCTTGGAAGCCAAGCAGGAGGGGCTCGACCAGCATCCGCTCCTGTGATTAGCTAAGGCATCTCGACTGGTATCTGCTCCTGTGATTGGTCTTTTTAATTACCTTGACATTGGTTAGAGTTGGGGAACTGCCAGCACCTCAAAAACAATGGAGTTCCTAGATTTTCTACACTAGCATTTTCTGTTGTGTAGTGATCAGCAGGATATATTTTCATTTAATGATGTACACTGGGCTAACAAAGACATTTAACTTTAAGGAAGCAAATTTTACGGTATAAAAAAATCTCTACAACCATAGACTGTGGTTATATGTTCTTGGGTAAAGATACTGAAAGAAGTACGTTCAAATGTATACCTTTAGGGAAACAAATGTAAAATAACGACCATCTCATCCCTGTGTGTGGACCTAAATAAAATGGCATTGCAAATCTTTAAGTCAGAGGGAACAGAACATTACTTCATGGATAAATTATAAGAATTGAAAGAAAGCAAGTAAACTCGCTAAAATAGAAAAGTAATTGCAGACAGCTGAACAGCACAAATTGCTAGTGGCTAACCGTTGGTTGGGAGGAAAGATTTAGACCTGCATATCTGCTTTCTTCTTACCTGTGGACAATGAGGGAGAGAAAATGGTTATTTCAGGCTGTGGCTGCTTTAAAAATTATTGAGCATTGTGGCTAGCTTTAAAAATTATTGATCATTTCAGGGTGGGGCTTATGATGCTCTGTCCTGCAGTGGGATGTCCACATCCGAGACTTGGAGGTAGACCAGTGGTGCTGGTGAGATCACAGCTCACAGTGCTAGCAGGAAACACCACCCTTTATACTTATGTAACTTTGGATTGACTGCAGCTAAAGGCATGTTTAAAGGTAGGAATGTATTCTTTTTAATAAATGCCACTTGTATGGAGACCAGGTAAGTACTTTACCTTCACTCCTGTCTCCTGCAGATTTTATTGAAGAATGGGAGGTAAAACTGAAACCCCAAAATAATTTTCTTAGGTGGACATACCCTTTAATGAAGAATCAAATGAGGTAGATCGTCTACGGCGTATCTAACAAATAGAGAAGGATGTAGCTTTCTTGGATATGATGAGGTAAGTGTCTAATAGACAAACAGATTGGAATGTCCTAATTGAATATCCCTTATTACATCAATCTCCATCATAAAGACCATTACAAACTTTCAGGAGAAGAATAAAAAGTTTGATGAAAAGGTAAAAAAAAAAAAAATCAGATGTGGGGGAAGCTTTGGTAAAAATACAAAGAGATTAGAAAACAGAAAAATTGGAATTCTGGGAAAGAGAAGATTTATATTTAACCAACGTCAATGCAACAAACAAGAAAAAACAACAGAAAAAAAAAAACACAGAAAACAAGAGAACATCCTTGAAATTTGCAAAAGCAACTCAATCAACTCCGAAGGTTACACAGACAAGAGCTAAAACAATAGGCAATGAGCAATTAAATAAACGGTAGAAACATTTTTACAAAGGAGCAACGCCTTGTGGGGGATTTCAGGTTTC
This sequence comes from Hymenochirus boettgeri, assembly GCA_019447015.1. Classification (NCBI taxonomy): domain Eukaryota; kingdom Metazoa; phylum Chordata; class Amphibia; order Anura; family Pipidae; genus Hymenochirus; species Hymenochirus boettgeri. The sequence goes on along the minus strand of JAACNH010000489.1, from coordinate 153,777 downwards.
GTTTTGATAAGTTGACCTTTTGGTTAGGCTCCATATATCACAGTATTACAATACCACAAATACAAAGAGAATAATTGTCTTTAAGGCCTAGGTCCCAGCTAATGACAAACTTAATTCACAAAATTCTTTATCTAATTTGACAAGGGAAACTATAATCTCTGAATATCAGAATTGTTATTGTATCAGCCTATTCCTTTAACCATATTTTTTCCCTGGGGTAACCCACATACAATTCCTATTGCACAGTTAGATTTTTCCATTCAAGTATTAACCAGAAGGAAAATGGCTGCCTTAGAGATGGATGTCCGGGCTGTATATGTGTATGGTGAAATTTAATATGAAAACAATAGAAAACCTGAAAATATATATAAAAATATAGTTTAACTTTAAAGGGCATGTCTACCACCAAAACTGTGTAGTCTCTTAAAATTCCTTAGAGAAAAATGAAGAGTTGAGGGTCGCACCCAAATCAAAAACTTCTTTATGTAGTGACACACATTCAAAAACACACGTTTCGGGGGTTTTTTATTAGGTGTCCCCTTCTTCAACATTCCTCCCTGAGGAAGGGCACCTAATACCCCACGAAACGTTGTGTTTTTTGATGTTGGTCACTCAATAAAGAAGTTTTTGATTTGGAGTGCGACCCTCAACTCTTCGTTTTTCTTCTATTGAATTATTATCCTTGGAGGTAGGATACCAGAGGAGTAAGCACCCATAGGTTGGAGAGAGTGCATTGGACCTTGTTTGTCGTTTGAATTAAAAAAAAAATCCTTACCTTATATCTCTGCTCCTTATGGTTCTCCTACAGTGCTTGTCCAAAGTCCAGGTCAATCACAGCCGCTACAGGCCAAGGCACCAATGCAACCCTGTTCCTTCAGCCTCCGTTGCATTGGCTGAGGGAAACCGGTCTGGTAAGTAAGGGTTGGGAGGGGGGAGCATTTTTATGCCTTTATTCTTGTCCCATTTTGCTCTGGTCCTGGAAATGTTCTCTCGTTCAGAACTATGGGACTGGAGATATATTAAGATTGAGTGGAATGTGTTTGTCAGCAGGAACGGATCCTAGGAAGAACATGTCTCTGCTTCTTTCTTCTTACATACGTGTTGTGACTTTTATAGCTTTCCAACATTATAGATTGAGATCTTTAACTCCCTGAAGGTTAATATTTTTTACTTACCATCTTGTGTTTTCAGCTGAGGAGAAGTCACAGCACTGGAAGTCCTGTCCTCTTCTCTGGAAAGGTCTCCACCACAGCTGGAGGACCACTTGACCACCCAACATCAATTCTTCCATCATGGTCAGCTAAGGCCAAGAACGAAAGTAACTGGCTAAAACTTTTGAGCAATGCTTAAAGGAGAACTTAACCCAGTACATTATCTTTTGAGAAATTTAGGGTATCAATGCATAATGCAGGATTGTACTCATACACATGTGTCTATACCAATCGGCAGTCTGTTGGACAGGAAATAAAGTGGTACATGCAATCGATCCAAAATGTACGGATCGAATATTTAGGTAAAATCAGTTCTTCTCCCTGCTACTGCTCTACAAAGAGAGATTCCCTTTAAGCATTTCTATAGTTTTGCTTTTTGCACATAACACAACATTGTGTTGGAAGAAAAAAAAACAATTGTTCAGCCTCAGAAACCAGAATATTATGTTTGTGAGTTACGGAGAGAATGATCATTTTGTGATGCTGCAGGCTTGGTGTGTACAAGATAAAATATAAAATGTAGAGAAAACCCATTGTCCGTGGAATTATTCCTCTACCTGGGGAAGGAGAAGGAAACATGGATTGTATTTCTGTCTGATAACTGAACAGTAATTTCATATCTAGTTCCTGGGGTTTCTGGTAATTCCCTTTCACTTTTTATTACAATGATTTGGTACAAGGTCAATCAGGTCTGGTACCGACAACAGAGAAACTCCTGGCAGACCCTGCGCCAACCCCTGAAGATAAGTCTCAAATCTCTACATGTCTGCTCTCTATTTCCTCCTGAATGGGGCACCGCCACCCTAAACTGGGACCTACAGTAGCCTGTTTCTATTTCTCTATTTTTATGGTCATCAGCCCTTTTGAATCAGCTGCCTTGGAGTAAACTTTGACTCCTCTTTTTCCTTTTGTCTTTATTTCAACAATGTCACCAGAATGTGTCATTTTCTCCTTTGCAACATTGCCAAGATCTGCCCTTTTCTCTCTCGCTCCACTATTAAATGCTCACCCATGCCCTTATAATCTCCCGTCTTGGCTACTGTAACATTCCACTCTCTGGTCTCCCAGCCTGTCATCTCTCTCCTCTCCAGTCTGTCCTAAACTCGTCAGTTCGGATAATTTCACTCATCTCCAAGAACCTGCAATCCCGACACTGCAGTGTTTGGGGTGGCTTCCTATCAGACAAAGAATCCCATTCAATACTAGGGATGGCCGGTTCGCGGATCCGAACCCGGATCCGCTGCGGAAAATTTTCGAAATTACGAGGATTTCTCGTATTTTCAAAAATACGTATTTTCTAAAATTTTCAAAATTACGAGGATTACTCGTATTTTCTAAAATACATATTTTCGAAAATATCCTCGAAATTACGAGGATTAATCGTATTTTCGAACAATACGTATTTTCGAAAATTTTCAAAAATATGAGAAATCTCGTAATTTCGAGGATATTTTCATTTTAGTGGGTCCGCTCGTGGATTTTCGAATTTTCGAATTTTTTCGAAAATTCGTGGATCCTCGAGTGGACCGGATTTTGCGAAGTTCGGACATCTCTAGTGTAGACACCATTTAAGTTTGGAAACATTCCAGAAATTAGTTAGAGCGTGGATGGAAATAAACTTACTGTTACGGGAAGTGGTGGCCTAACTGGCTTGGCCTTAGATTTACCGACTTCCTTAGATGGAGCCTGAATGGAAGAGAGAGGATGGAGTCAATGGAGGTCATTAAATTTTCCAGTGTAAACTAGAGATGTACGAACTTCGCAAAATCCGGTCCGCTCGAGAATCCGCGAATTTTTTAAAAAATTTGAAAATCTGCGAGCGGACCCATTAAAACACATTAAAATTAAAAAATCCTCGAAAATACGAGAAATCCTCAAAATTTTGAAAATTTTAGAAAACGCGGTTCGGAAAAGTTCGGAAGGCGGAAAATCCGCGATATCTGCCGTTCGCGAACGAGTTAAATGCGCCGCAGATTCGGATCCGCGAACTGGGCCATCACTAGTGTAGACACCATTTAAATTTGGAAACATTTAAGAAATTAATTAGAGCATAGATGGAAATAACTTACCTGGGCAGGAATCTGACCAAGTGGTTGGAAAATTCTCCTGCTCACATCCTTTGATTGAGTCGGAAAGGGAGAGAGAGAAAATGCAGTAAATAATTGTTAGAAGATTATTATTCATTTGGGAGATTTTCATAAAATCAGTAAGAAACGGTCAAAGTGGAAATAAACTTACCTGAATTGGAATCTCCCTTTCTCTGACCTCCTTTGCTGGCGTCTAAAAATATGAAAAAGATGGAGTGAATAGGGCTTAGAATATTATTCATTTGGGAGATTTTCATAAAACCAGTAAGAAATAATCAAAGTGGAAATTTGGAAATTTAATTTACCTGAACAGGGATTTCTATGGTCTGTTTGACATTCGCTGTCTCCATTGGTGGAGTCTAAAAGGAAAAGAGAGAATATATATATATATATAATGATCCATACTGTATGTGATATGCCCAAGAGCTAGCAATCCGTGTACCAGTTTACAATGGATAATATATATATAGCACTGTACTTAATGACTCAGGTTATATGTGATATGCCCAAGAGCTAGCAATCCGTGTATATAGCACTGTACTTAATGACTCAGGTTGTATGTGATATGCCTAAGAGCTAGCAATCCGTATACCAGTTACATGGCGGCGACTACTCAGTGAGCCACATCGAGTATGCTCGTGGCTCAGGCCGATCATATATTATAGTAATAGCACTGTACTTAATGACTCAGGTTGTATGTGATATGCCTAAGAGCTAGCAATCCGTATACCAGTTTACAATGGATAATATATATATAGCACTGTACTTAATGACTCAGGCTATATGTGATATGCCCAAGAGCTAGCAATCCGTGTACCAGTCTACAATGGACAATATATATATAGCACTAAACTTAATGACTCAGGTTATATGTGATATGCCCAAGAGCTAGCAATCCGTGTACCAGTCTACAATGGATAATATATATATAGCACTGTACTTAATGACTCAGGTTATATGTGATATGCCCAAGAGCTAGCAATCCGTGTACCAGTCTACAATGGATAATATATATATACCACTGTACTTAATGACTTAGTCTATATATGATATGCCCAAGCAATCAGTGTACCGGTCTATACTGGGTAATATATACTATAATATATATATATATATATATATATAATATATATATAATATGTATGATAGAAATGGGCGCACTCTCCGGATGATCATGGAACAATACATTTTTATGGACTTCATAAATCCCAGAGAGTGCGCCCATTTCTATCATACATATTATATATATATTGGAGCAGCACCAAGGTGGATGACAAATATAGTGCTATCCATCCCTTTACGCGTTTCAACCCGAACAGGGTCGTCGCCACGACGGTTGCCACGACGGTTGAAACGCGTTGACTGATGTTTCAATAAAGGATATACTGTTTCGTGGTATAGGACCCGTTGAGTGCTCTTTTGGGAGGATATGCAAGATTTGAGGATTTGGCACTCGGGCTTTGGAACTTTTATAGTGGAGTGCTATCAGGTCGTATATTAACTCTCTCTCTCTCTCTCTCTCTCTATATATATATATATATATATCGCCCGGGTGCACTCCAGTGAATACAAATGGAGCAAATAGCGGAGGCACTCGCAGGACTTGATAAAACATAAACTTTCATTGAAGCATGTTTAAAAACGCTGTAACATCAACGCGTTTCGGCTCAGAGACAAGCCGTCCTCAGGATGTGACGTACTATGTACATAACCCATCTTTATACCCTGAACACCCAGCCCACTGTGAGAAGGAAAATGTACAAAAAAGTAAAAACAATTAAAAACAGTTAAAAATAAATAAAAACATTATGCACAAAAGTTACATAGAATCTGTAACCCAGCTACAAAATGTCACTATAAATCCAGGGAACAGAGGGGGAATTGAATGCAGCTGCTACAGAAACTAAGTAACAAGTAACAACATATCAAAAGGCAAGGGGCTGCATAGAAATAATTAAGAGAAGACACAATGTATCTATCTCATCAGTGCTCACAAAAAACAAAGCGTCTTCGTTCTGTAACAACACCTTATCGTGATCGATGTTGGACCGTATGTCCCGGGCACCGAGCCCATCAAAAATCATGCACCTAAGGGATGATAATGGATGGTCCATTTTCTTAAAATGCCGCGCAACCGACAGGTCACAAATTTACAGTTAGATGTTACAGATTCGCTCATGAAAGGTGGTTAGCCATCCGTTCTTTGAAAGATGTCCTAGTCTTCCCTATGTAGTACAGCCCACACGGGCTACTATCTACTATCACAGGAAAACCTCGGTCTCATTGCGATTCTGTGTCCATTATGCGGATGAGCAAAATGCTTGCCAGTCAACATGGACCGGCAGGTGATGCAGTCCGGACACCTGTAGCAGCCCAGTCTAAAATTGGACAAAAAATTGTCGGATCCACCCTTCACATTGGTCCGTATCAAATAACTAGCCAAATTACGTCCCCTCCTTTACGTGTGTCTAAGTCGGGTATTCTGGAAAGGAAGATGTTTGTCCTTTACAACCAGATCCCAATATTTTTCAGTCACAGCTCTCATTTGATTACTTTGAGGTGTGTATGTAGCACAAAAATCTAGGACCAGTCCATTATCACGTTTGCCCCATGGTGATAGATCTAGCCCTTTGGGGTTCAATATCCAGCATGGCGTTGGGATAGCCCCTGTCAACTAGCCTGTTATACATGTCATCCAGTTGCACATCCGCACGACGACCGTCAGTATTGTTCCGAAGAACCCGCAAAAATTGGCTATACGCCAAACCACATTTGGTCCTGTACGGATGAGGACTGGACGCATCAAGAAGAGAACATTTGTCTGTGGGCTTCCTATACAGGGTAGATCCCAATCCTACCTCAGTCTTAAAAATACGCAGATCCAAAAAATCTACAGTGTCAAAGTCTAAGTTACAAGTGAGTTTGACAGGAGTGTCTAATTCATTGAGAGAATGCACAAAATGTTCAGCACTTTCCCTGGTGCCACTCCAGAGAAAGATAAGGTCGTCTATGTACCTCCTGTAAAATAATAACCCTTTGTCGATGTATGGGAAAATGAACCTCTCCTCAAACATCGCCATGTACAGGCTGGCTGCCGTGGGAGCCACATTAGGAGCGATATTTCTAAAACCTCGCTATCGTTATCGCAAAAATAACGATCGTTATCGGTAAATACCGATCGTTATCGTAAAATAACGATCGGCATTTTCCGGTAACGCTCAGTATTTTACGATAACGCTCGGTATTTTACGATAACGATTGGTATTTACCGATAACGATCGTTATTTTTGCGATAACGATAGCGAGGTTTTATAAATATCGCCCTAGATCCCATGGCTACACCAGAGCATTGCACATAGAAATCCGACTTGAATTGGAAAAAATTATTAACCAAAATAAAACGTAAGAGATCTAACAAAAAATCAATGGGAAGACCCCTGTGCTCGGATTTCAACAGGGCCGGACGACATGCCTCAATGGCTTCACCATGCGGAATAATGGTGTATAAACTCTTAACGTCACAAGTCATCAAAAAGACATTACGTACAGAGATAGACATTGCAACAAATGTTCACTATCACGTATGTACGAGGGCATGTTCTTTACTGCTGGCTGTAGAAATGCATCAATGTATCTATAGGTTTAAAGAGTGACCCATAAGAAGACACAATAGGCCGACCAGGCGGCTGGGTCATATGCTTATGTATCTTGGGATAAGTATATAACACTGGACAGCGTGGATAGTCAGTAGTTAGAAAGTCCAAAGTTTTAGTAGTTATCCAGCTCGTACTATGAGCCAATGCTAATCTGGAATCAATATATATATAGAAAGTGAGAGACAGGAGACACTCCAAGGACTTTATAAACTTTATGAAAATATACACAGCTCGACGCGTTTCAACCATGTGGTCGTAGTCAGGATACGCCATCTTGGAGGCTGACCTCCTAAATAGGTAAAACCCCTCCATCAACCCTCGCGCATTACCACCCACCACACACCCACCCAATACAGTGTACTAGCGAAACAGGTATCAAAAATGACATAGTAAAACAACATAGTATATCAGCACATCGACCCTGTAACTAAGTATCCAACTCGCTATACTAACGGGACCTACCAGTGGACATATCAGCACATCGACCCTGTAACTAAGTATCCAACTCGCTATAACTAACGGGACCTACCAGTAGTGGGCCATATCAGCACATCGACCCCGTAACTAGTATCCAACTCGCTATACTAAGGGACCTACCAGTAGCGGGACATATCAGACATCAACCCTGTAACTAAGTATCCAATTCGCTATACTAACGGGACCTACCAGTAGTGGGACATATCAGCACATCGACCCTGTAACTAAGTATCCAACTCGCTATACTAACGGGACCTACCAGTAGTGGGACATATCAGCACATCGACCCTGTAACTAAGTATCCAACTCGCTATACTAACGGGACCAACCAGAGTAGCGGGACATATCAGCCATCGACCCTGTAACTAGTATCCAACTCGCTATACTAACGGGACCTACCAGTAGTGGGACATATCAGCACATCGACCCTGTAATAAGTATCCAACTCGCGTATACAATGGACCTACAGTAGCGGGACATATCAGCACATCGACCCTGTAACTAAATATCCAACTCGCTATACTAACGGGACTACCAGTAGGGGACATATAGCACATTGACCCCGTAACTAAGTATCCAACTCGCTATACTAACGGGACCTACCAGTAGGGGACATATCAGACATCGACCCGTAACTAGTATCCAACTCGCTATACTAACGGGACTACCAGTAGCGGGACAATATCAGCACATCGACCCTGTAACTAAGTATCCAACTCGCTATACTAACGGGACCTACCAGTAGTGGGACATATCAGCACATCGACCCTGTAACTAAGTATCCAACTCGCTATACTAAAGGGACCTACCAGTAGCGGGACATATCAGCACATCGACCCTGTAACTAAGTATCCAACTCGCTTATACTAACTGGACTACCAGTAGTGGGACATATCAGCACATCGACCCTGTAACTAAGTATCCAACTCGTACTATACTAACGGGACCTACAGTACGGGACATATCAGCACATCGACCCTGTAACTAAGTATCCAACTCGCTATACTAACGGGATCCTACCAGTAGTGGGACATATCAGCACATCGACCCTGTAACTAAGTATCCAACTCGCTATCTAACGGGACCTACCAGTAGTGGGACATATTAGCACATCGACCCTGTGTAACTAGTATCCAACTCGCTATACTAACGGGACCTACCAGTAGCGGGACATATCAGCACATCGACCCTGTAACTAAGTATCCAACTCGCTATACTAACGGGACCTACAGAGTGGGACATATCAGAACATCGACCCTGTAACTAAGATCCACTCGTATACTAACGGGACCTACAGTAGTGGGACATATCAGAACATCGACCCCGTAACTAGTCCAACTCGTATACTAACGGGACCCTACCATGTAGTGGGACATATCAGAACATCGAACCCGTAACTAAGATACCAACTCGCTATACTAACGGGACCTACCAGTAGTGGGACATACAGCACATCGACCCTGTAACTAAGTATCCAACTCGCTATACTAACGGGACCTACCAGTAGTGGGACTATCAGCACATCGACCCTGTAACTAAGTATCAACTCGCTATACTAACGGGACCTACCAGTGCGGGACATATCAGCATCGACCCTGTAACTAAGATCCAACTCGCTATACTAACGGGACCTACCAGTAGTGGGACATATAGAACATCGACCCTGTAACTAAGTATCCAACTCGCTATACTAACGGGAACCTACCAGTAGTGGGAAATATCAGAACATCGACCCCGTAACTAAGTATCCAACTCGCGATACTAACGGGACCTACCAGTAGTGGGACATATCAGAAACATCGACCCCGTAATAAGTATCCAACTCGCTATACTAACGGGACTACCAGTAGTGGGACATATAAGCACATGACCCTGTAACTAAGTATCCAACTCGCTATACAACGGGACCTACCAGTAGCGGGAACTATCAGCCACTCGACCCTGTAACTAAGTATCCAACTCGCTATACTAACGGGACCTACCAGTAGTGGGGACCTATCAGCACATCGACCCTGTAACTAAGTATCCAACTCGCTATACTAACGGGACCTACCAGTAGCGGGACATATCAGCACATCGACCCTGTAACTAAGTATCCAACTCGCTATACTAACGGGACCTACCAGTAGTGGGACATATCAGCACATCGACCTGTAACTAAGTATCCAACTCGTTATACTAAACTGGACCTACCAGTAGTGGGACATATCTAGCACATCACCCTGTAACTAAGTATCCAACTCGCTATAATAACGGGACCTACCAGTAGTGGGACATATCAGCACATCGACCCTGTAACTAAGTATCCACCGCTATACTAACGGGACCTACCAGTAGGGGACATATCAGCACATCGACCCTGTAACTAAGTATCCAACTCGCTATACTAACGGGACCACAGTAGTGGGACATATCAGCACATCGACCCTGTAACTAAGTATCCAATCGCTATACTAAAGGGACCTACCAGTAGTGGGCACTATCAGCACATCGACCTGTAACTAAGTATCCAACTCGCTATACTAACGGGACCTACCAGTAGTGGGACATATCAGCACATCGACCCTGTAAATAAGTATCCAACTCGCTATACTAACTGGGACCTACCAGTAGTGGGACATATCAGCACATCGACCCTGAACTAAGTATCCAACTCGCTATACTAACGGGACCTACCAGTAGTGGGACATATCAGCACATCGACCTGTAACTAAGTATCCAATCGCTATACTAACGGGACCCTACCAGTAGCGGGACATATCAGCACATCGACCCTGTAACTAAGTATCCAACTCGCTATACTAACGGGACCTACCAGTAGCGGGACATATCAGCACATACGACCCTGTAACTAAGTATCCAACTCGCTATACTAACGGGACCTACCAGTAGTGGGACATATCACGCACATCGACCCTGTAACTAAGTATCCAACTCGTATACTAACGGGGATCCACAGTAGTGGGACATATCAGCACATCGACCCTGTAACTAAAGTATCCAACTCGCTATACTAAAGGGACCTACCAGTAGTGGGACATATCAGCAATCGACCCTGTAACTAAGTATCCAACTCGCTATACTAACGGGACCTACCAGTAGTGGGACATACAGCATCGACCCTGTAACTAAGTCCAACTCGCTATACTAACGGGACTACCAGTAGTGGGACATATCAGCACATCGACCCTGTAACTAGTATCCAATTCGCTTACTAACGGGACCTACCAGAAGGGGACATATAGCACATCGACCTGTAACTAAAATATCCAACTCTATACTAACGGGACCTACCAGTAGCGGGACATATCAGCACATTGACCCTGTAACTAAGTATCCAACTCGCTATACAACGGGACCTACCGTAGTGGGACATATCAGACATCGACCCTGTAACTAAGTATCCAAATCGCTATACTAACGGGACCTACCAGTAGGGGACATATCAGCACATGACCCTGTAACTAAGTATCCAACTCGCTATACTAACGGGACCTCCTACCGTAGCGGGACATATCAGCACATTGACCCTGTAACAAGTATCCAACTCGCTTACTAACGGGGACCTACCAGTAGTGGGACATATAAGCACATCGACCCGTAACTAAGTTTCAACTCGCTTCTAACTAACGGGACCAACCAGTAGTGGGACATATCAGCACATCGACCCTGTAACTAAGTATCCAACTCGCTATACTAACGGGACCTACCAGTAGTGGGACATATCAGCACATCGACCCTGTAACTAAGTATCCAACTCGCTATACTAACGGGACCTACCAGTAGCGGGACATATCAGCACATCGACCCTGTAACTAAATATCCAACTCGCTATACTAACGGGACCTACCAGTAGTGGGACATATCAGCACATTGACCCCGTAACTAAGTATCCAACTCGCTATACTAACGGGACCTACCAGTAGCGGGACATATCAGCACATCGACCCCGTAACTAAGTATCCAACTCGCTATAAACGGGACCCTACCAGTAGTGGGACATATCAGCACATCGACCTGTAACTAAGTATCCAACTCGCTATACTAAAGGGACCTACCAGTAGGGGACATATCAGCACATCGACCCTGTGTAACTAGATCCAACTCGCTATACTAACGGGACCTACCAGTAGTGGGACATATCAGCACATCGACCCTGTAACTAAGTATCCAACTCGCTATACTAACGGGACCTACCAGTAGCGGGACATATCAGCACATCGACCCTGTAACTAAGTATCCAACTCGCTATACTAACGGGACCTACCAGTAGTGGGACATATCAGCACATCGACCCTGTAACTAAGTATCCAACTCGCTATACTAACGGGACCTACCAGTAGTGGGACATATCAGCACATCGACCCTGTAACTAAGTATCCAACTCGCTATACTAACGGGACCTACCAGTAGTGGGGACATTAATGCACATCGACCTGTAACTAAGTATCCAACTCGCTATACTAACGAGGACCTACCAGTAGTGGGACATATCAGCACATCGGCCCTGTAACTAAGTATCCAACTCGCTATTACTAACGGGACCTACCAGTAGCGGGACATATCAGCACATCGACCCTGTAACTAAGTATCCAACTCGCTATACTAACGGGACCTACCAGTAGCGGGACATATCAGCACATCAACCCTATAACTGAGTATCGGGACAAATGAGAGGACAAAATTCCGTATTAGGATAATCGAGTACCTGCTAGATGATTCACTATGCAGGGTAATGGCGGAGATGGACCGGAGTCCTTACCTGATTGAGTGGGTCAATGGACCTCAATCCAGTGGGACAGCACTTCCGTGATCGGGACTCCTAAAGTACCGGCAGCCTTGACTGCTCTGGTAAGTGTACCACCCCCTATTGGTCAGTTCTAAGACCAATCCCGGACAGTTATATAGGGTAGAATACTCTCTCTACAAACTCATCGGAGGACAACCCCAAGGGATACATAAATGAATAATTAATAATTTATAAAGAGTAGAGAAACCTATCAATACCAACTGGCACCAAGTGGATAGGGGTAAGTAACAAACTAATAAACTAATAAACACGTCGAGCTGTGTATATTATTCCAATAAAGTTTATAAAGTCCCTGGAGTGCTCCTGTCTCTCACTTTCTACTTGTTTCTGTAGGAAGCACCCGGGCATATGGACATTATACGGAGGAGTGCACCCCCATAATTATGCTTTATAGATCGGGATTGCACCCCCATTGTTTGTAGGATCCTGTTGATCGTCAGCATTATTACCTGCCTCCACCTACAGTCGGGAGCGTCATGGACGGAACACAGGGAACGGAATTCGTCTCTGTTGATACGGAAGGTGATTTATATTTTACCCAGGAGGATATACAACGTATACTGTTCTCAGATATAAGTATTGCAGCTGCAGCAGATATACAAACTAAGGAGAACTTCTTTCAGTTGGTACGACTAAGAAAGAAACTGATTTACACCTCCATGGAGTGTTCTTATCTGAATACCATCGTAATAGAAAAATCCCAAGGGGATTCCATGTCCGCAATGTCCCTACTATTGGGAGGTATGATACAGACGTTTGTTCACGCTGGTGTGCAATATCCAATCATTGCTCCTTTGATCTTCTGGTACTCGTCATAGAGCATATTACAAAGGAACTTAAGGCAACGCGTTTAAATATTGAGGAGATTGAAAATCAACATCTTGAAACTTTACGAACCGATCCTGAATGTGATTGGATACAAAAGCTGACCGTACAAATCAATAAATATAAGGAGGATTTAATACGTTAAAAAAAAGAAAGGTTACACAAGTGGATCGGGGCTATCATGATCGGAAGACTTATGGGTGGCTTTTTGGAAAACCCCAATATACAAAACACTAATAAAGATTTTTTAGGCGTAACCACAAGATCTGGGAGCCGAACCAGAAACGAAAAACGACGACTGCACACCAGATGAGGGGACGATAAGTGGCAAGCCCCCCCGATTGAGACTTCCGAAGAAAATGTAGTATATAATCTCAGCACTTGTTCTCTTACTAAGGACGAACTCCAACTTCTCAATAGAGGTTTGTCCTTTGTCCCTACACCAGTTCATGATGCTTTCCAGGACGAAATTGATATATATAAATTGACGAGAAAACTCAAATGGAAAGAATTGTTTGGAGTTGGCTCAGAGCACGATATGAAACAGAAACACTTTAGAGCCAGGAACACATTTGATCCACAGAATACTCCTCCAGCGATAAAAGTTTTTAATAATAAAACCAAGTGAGGGAAAATCTCAAATGCACACAGAAGGTGGCTAAATGGTCCAATTTATCTAAACGGGAAGTGGAAGCGTTGAAAGCTCTCCAAAGTGACCCTGAAATCATCATACGCCCCGCGGATAAAGGCGGTGCAGTGGTTGTCCTTGGTCAAGCTTACTACAAACAGGAACTATTAGGGCTGCTATCAGACACTAAGATATATCAACAGATCCAGATGGACCCCACCTTCAAGCTTAAAAAACAAGCTGATATGAAGATTAAACTGGCCTTGGAGGCAAATTGGATCAATCAAGAAGTAGCTACATACTTGACTTGTGAAACCCCTAAGTGTCCGGTGATTTACAGCGTCCCTAAGATACATAAGTCCCTTCAATCGCCGCCAGGGCGTCCGATAGTAGCCTCTAGGGGCTCCATCCTAAGCCCTATATCGGCTTATCTTGATTCCTTCCTACAGCCGATTGTTCGTAATATGAAGTCCTTTCTACGAGATAGTGGTCACCTATTGGAATTACTAACTAGGTTTGAGGGCCCTCTGTCTGATATGGTACTGCTCACATGTGATGTGAGCAGTCTATACACGGTGATTCCCCAGGCACAGGGGATTGAAGTCTGTAAACGAGCTTTAATTAAACACAAACAACAAGGACCCCCCATTGAATGGCTAATTGAGCTATTGACCTTTGTCTTAGGTGAGAACCACTTCCGATTTGATAACCAGTTCTACCAACAACTGTCCGGTATCGCAATGGGGACCAATGTAGGTCCCTCCTTTGCTAATTTATATATGGAGGATTTCGAAATACGATACATCTATCCCAAATATGGTGATAAATTAGCAATCTATCGGCGATACACCGATGATTGCTTTATCCTCTGGAGGGGCACTGAGGAAGAAGGCAGAAACTTTATTACTGATCTCAATAAACTCGATACACCGATTAAACTTACGATGGAGAATAGTAAATATCAGGTGGACTTTTTAGACCTTCGTATTGAGATACTGGATAATAAGTTTGAGACTAGTCTTCTTAAAAAACCGACTGATAAAAATACCATCCTTGCAGTTCTTGAGGAGAGGCTATAGTCCTAAAATGGTTGCGGAGCAGTTGGAGAAAGCATTGGAAACCTCGACCAGGAGGGATAATAGTAATATTGCACATTATACCGCTAATGATAATGTAATGATGAAAATGCCTATTTCATTACAATATTACCCCCACAGCAATGTGGATAGGAATGCTATTACAAAAAATTGGGATATATTGACCAGTGACCAATCATTACCGTTCAAGGACATAAAACCTATGTTTGCCTATAGACGGGGAAGAAATCTCAGGAACCTTCTAGTGAAGACAGACCTAGGAGGTAAACCATCGGGTCCCCAGTCTTGGCTACCTGGACCGAAAAATGGATGTTTTAAATGTAGTGGCTGCCAAGCATGCCGGATACCAAGCATGTGGACTTTCCACATCCACACAGTGGCCGTAGAATTAACATTGGATATAGACTAACATGCCTTAGTACGTATGTTATATATATCATAACCTGTCCCTGTGGTTTGTACTATACTGGAAAAACCACGACCACACTTAGGGATAGAATGGCAAACCACAGGCAAGCATTGAGACAAGCCCTGATCGGTACCGAGTTGAACTCCAAGTTTGGGGAAATTCAGTAGCTAGACACTATAGAGAAGCGGGTCATCAGCTGTCCAACTTTAGGTGGATGGCTATTGATCAGGAACCTAAGAGGGAGGGAAATAGGGCGATTCTCAGGAGAGAAGAAAGATGGATTCGAACTTTGGACCCCCTAGGGGGTTGTATGAACAGCTAGCCTTATCTTGTTTTTTATAACCATTCAACTTGATTCATTTTTTGTTTTTCATACTTATTGTCTATGTGGTTCATTCCTTGGCTCCCATTGAGAGCCTGGTTCATATTTGGTTTCTTGTTTTATGTCTGATGTTGGCCTCCTAGCTATATTCTCTTCCATACGGGTCCACTGGGGTATATTAGTTTGTTACTTACCCCTATCCACTTGGTGCCAGTTGGTATTGATAGGTTTCTCTACTCTTTATTAATTATTAATTATTCATTTATGTATCCCTTGTCCTCCGATGAGTTTGTAGAGAGAGTATTCTACCCTATATAACCGTTCTGGGACTGGTCTTAGAACTGACCAATAGGGGGTGGTACACTTACCAGAGCAGTCAAGGCTGCCGGTACTTTAGGAGTCCCGATCACGGAAGCGCTGTCCCACTGGATAGAGGTCCATTGACCCACTCGATCAGGTAAGGACTCCGGTCCATCTCCGCCATTACCCTGCATAGTGAATCATCTAGCGGTACTTGATTATCCTAATACGGAATTTAGTCCTCTCATTTGTCCCGATACTCAGTTATAGGGTTGATGTGCTGATATGTCCCGCTACTGGTAGGTCCCGTTAGTATAGCGAATTGGATACTATTTACGGGTCGATGTGCTGATATGTCCCCTACTGGTAGGTCCCGTTATATAGCGAATTGGATACTTAGTTACGGGTCGATGTGCTGATTGTCCCACTACTGGTAGGTCCCGTTAGTATAGCGAGTTGGATACTTAGTTACGGGGTCGATGTGCTGATATGTCCCACTCCTGGTAGGTCCCGTTAGTATAGCGAGTTGGATACTTAGTTACAGGGTCGATGTGCTGATATGTCCCACTACTGGTAGGTCCCGTTAGTATAGCGAGTTGGATACTTAGTTACAGGGTCGATGTGCTGATATGTCCCACTACTGGTAGGTCCCGTTAGTATAGCGAGTTGGATACTCAGTTACAGGTTGATGTGCTGATATGTCCCACTACTGGTAGTTCCCGTTAGTATAGCGAGTTGGATACTTAGTTACAGGGTCGATGTGCTGATATGTCCCACTACTGGTAGGTCCCGTTAGTATAGTGAGTTGGATACTTAGTTACAGGGTCGATGTGCTGATATGTCCCACTACTGGTAGGTCCCGTTATTATAAGCGAGTTGGATACTTAGTTACAGGTCGATGTGCTGATATACTATGTTTCGTTTTTACTATGTCTATTTTTGATACCTATTATCACTGCTTCGCTAGTACACTGTTATTGGGTGGTGTGTGGGTGGGAGGTAATACGCGAGGGTTGATGGGAGGGTTTTACCTATTTTAGGAGGTCAGCCTCCAAGATGGCGTATCCTCCTGACGACGACCACATACTGTAGTGATATGTCCGACTATCAATCCGTGTACCGGTTCTACATTGGGTAATATATATATAACCAATAGCACTGTACTTAATGATCCACTGTATGTGATATTTCCAAGAGCTAGCAATCCATGTACCGGTCTATACTGGGTAATATATTATAACCATAGCACTGTACTTAATGATCCATACCGTATGTGATATGTCCAAGAGCTAGCAATCCTTGTACCGGTCTACACTGGGTAATATATATATAATCAATAGCACTGTACTTAATGATCCATACTGTATTGATATTGTCCAAGAGCTTGCAATCCATGTACCGGTCTACACTGGGTAATATATATAATTAATAGCACTGTACTTAATGATCCATACTGTATGTGAATGTCCAAGAGCGCAATCCGTGTACCGGTCTATACTGGATAATATATATTATACCAATAGCACTGTACTTAAAGGATAACTAAACCCAACTTTTTATACTTCATAATCTGAAAACACCCCCCTAAAAACACCAATAAGCTATAAAACCCACTTTCAGTAAATTGCATTAAAGTAAATGTAAGCCTGTTAAGAACTGGATGAAGTGTCTGTGTGTATGTGCAGTGTCAGACCACACTATGTATATACCTAGGGGCTCTGATATATATATTATTATATATATAATATATACTAGGGGTATATATATATATATATATATATATACTAGGGGCTCTGCTATATATATATATACCTAGGGGGCTCTGCTATATATATATATTACCTAGGGGGCTATATATATATATATATTTATATATATCCTAGGGGGCTCTGCTATATATTTATATACCTAGGGGCTCTGCTATCTCCGTGATTACTCACTAGGTTTATAAGAATAAGAAAGTCACCAATCTCTCCAGGCTGGAAGAATCCACACAAGGCAGGTGAACAATTCAGAAATCAATATCGCACTTCCATCGGTAGAACAATAATGGAAAACATCATTTTATGAATCCTATATCATCCTTGAAAATAAATGACTCAGAGCTAAAAACACAAAATTATTACTTTTAATATTTAATCGCAATAATCCAACAGAGTAAAAAAAACTTAATTGATTTGACATTTGGCCCAGTTCGCGGATCAGACCCGGATCCGCGGCGGATTTACCTCTTCGCTCGAATGGCGATTCGCGGATTTTCCGAACTTTTCCGAACCGCGTTTTCGAAAATTTTCCAAACTACGAGGATTTCTCGATTTCGAAAATACTGAAAATACGAGAAATCCTCGTAAATTCTAAATTTCGCAGATTTTTCACATTTTTCGCGGAGCAACCCACTTTTACGGGTCCGTATTTTTGAAAAATCTTCGTATTTTCGAAGAACGAGGATTTTGCCGAACTTTCATTTTAATAGGTTTTAATGGGTCCGCTCACGGATTTTGAATTTTTTTCGAAAATTCGCGAGTCATCGGCGGACCGGATTTTGCGAAGTTCGGACACTCTACTTAAAATCTTTATCTCATTGAAGTGTGGGCTTACAATCTATTAATTCTACGTTATGATAAACACATTTCCTTATTGAGACGGAAAGAAGTAGCCTGCGACTTTAACCCGTCCATTGTGTCGCTTCTTCTGCTAGTTTTCATTTTGTGGGTTGAAGATTCGCACCTTTCGAGAGTTAATTAAAAATCCATTCAGTTCAAACGTTCCTATGAAATTACAGTGTCTCTTCATTAACAAAAAACCCTGGTTGTGTAAGGAGCTCAGATCTCTGTATTTTCTTTCTTTACTAGCGCATGATAAAACTATTGCCATCGTTTGTTCTTACAGGGATTTTATTTTAAGGGCTAAAAATGCTTTGAAACTTAATAGCAGCAGAAATGCTACGGCTTAAATCTCTGGGCCAAATGATTGTTATGATGTCAAGCGCAGTTTAGAGTAAAATGTAGACCTTATTTCATTGTCTAAGCTGTACGTGTCACTGCCATTTTAGCTCCTGCGCAAAACGAATGACTTGTCTGTGTGGATCTAACTCAGAAGAGTACAATTCTAGATAGGATAACTAGAACATCCAGGCCAACTTAATAAAGGGCCGTTTCTACGGGCCCCATCTACCTATGAGGCAGAGTAAAACATTTGTCTCAGGCGGCACCCCAGCACTGTAGAAGAAAAGCGGCAGACAGGCATGTGGTGACATTTTCTTCTTGACCAGTGCGCGCACAGCCACGGAAGTGTGGGCACTACCCCATGACTCCAATATACACGGAAGCAGCTTCAACTCTGTTTCTGCTTTATAAGGGAGTCAGAGTCAGGACACACACTCTGCTCAGTTCTCAGCATAACACAGGGCGCCTAGCCAAGGATGGGTGGCCTGGGCCTTGCTGGGTGCTGGGCCTTGCTGGTATCCTGGGCCTTGCTGGGTGCTGGTCTTGCTGGGTATCCTGGGCCTTGCTGGTGCTGGGCCATGCTGGGTATCCTAGGCCTTGCTGGGTATCCTGGGCCTTCCTGGGTATCCTGGGCCTTCCTGGTATCCTAGGCCTGCTGGTTTCGGCTCTGGGTATCCTGGCCTTGCTGGGTATCCTGGCCTTGCCGGTATCCCAGGCCTTGCTGGGTTTCCTGGGCCTTCCTGGGTATCCAGGGCCTTGCTGGGTATCCTGGGCCTTGCTGGCAGCAATTGACAGTGACAGCTGTGTGAGAAAGGGATGTAATATTCGTTCTAGTCCTTTACATTATTGGTATTTGAAAGAACTGGTTAAATCCCTATTGATAGACGGCTCAAAATTGTACAATTTAAAACCACGCCCTTCAACAAGCCACACCCACTTTAGCGCGGCGGCAGATCTCAGATTCTAAATTTTGGCTAAGGCAGCAAAACCCCTAGAAGTGCCCCTGATCCTAAAGGACGTTGTGTCCCTTACAGAAGCTAATTGTGTTTTGTGTATACTTACTGACGATGTGGACAGGAATGATTGTTAGCCATTTCAAGCTCTTTGTACCCATCTCTTCAGCACTTCAGGGCAGGGACTCAATTACTAATGTCCGTGCCCATTTCATCTCAACCAGGAATCGTTTCTAATATGAAACCTTGGTCAGTCCATGTTGGAGACCAGTTGGAAAATGTTGGTATAGAATAAACTGACTTTCTAAATGATAATGGCCCAAGTTACCCACAATCCCACCTGGTAACCTCCATATTCCTTTAGGAAGGGATGAGCACAGTTAAACCTCTAATTCATTGTAAATAGAGATTAGGTCTTTCCACCACCATAACGGACATTCAATCAAGCCACTTCTCCTGAACATGGGAGCCTGCTCCCATGTTCAGGAGAAAGGATCATTGGGAGTATGGACTCAGGGCAGGAGTTCATCTAACATCTTAAGGAACATCTAGCCAATCGGACGGACCTATCTTGGCTTACATCAGGGACTATCAATTTGGACAAAATAGAAAGAAAAAGGGTATCAAGCATACCAACACTAGTAGGACCGGCATAATATATGGGAAGCAGTTAGCACCATTAGGCGGGGGCACAACCTAGAACCGTATAACAATAGGTAAGGGGGCCAAGGAAGGATAAAAAAAATTAAGAAAAGGGACAGAAAAAAAGCGAGAGAGAAAGAGCAGAGCCGTCAGTGTAGGAGAAAGGAACCAAGACTAGTCCCAAAGAGGCTGGGGGACTGAAAATGGAGCAATGAAATAGACCAACGAAAAAGGAAAAGGGAGTAAGCTAGTTAGTACAAGGGCACAAAGCCCAAAGCACTCCAACTTCTATAAATCACCATCAATAGAAATAATAGAGGGCCAACACGCAGCTCATACAAGGTAACGGTCAGGAGTGGACACTAACTGATAACTATCATTTGGACTCTGTCACTTTTCCATATTGGATTAACAAGTTTCTTGGACTGTTCATGGACTATCAGACGCCATTTATCTCTAAGTATTCTTCTTTTATCCCCTTCTAACCTCCCCTGTGTGTCACCTTTTATGTTTAGTAAGTTAACGTAGTTTTCTGTATATTTTTTATGCACTTTAGTTATCTTTTAATAAATGATATAAAAACATTTAAGGATATTGTCCTATACTGAGTATATCCCAAAATGAACCCGTGTCTTGGAAGTTACGCTACTATAGAAGAGTATTGTTTGTGATATTATATATATATACTGTGTATAGAGTAATAGTGTGGATACCCTTTTTCTTACAGGATTGTATAATTAAGGGGTGTGGATAACCCCAAATATAGATTTAGCAGGTGATCCCCCTGATCTTGGAATGTGGTGGCAGCCTATCGATAGATGAGAAATATTAAGGTTGTTTATTCCGTTTGTTCACTACTCCCCCCTTGTCCTTCGTTGTTATCGACTTGTCGGTTACTTGAAGGGCGTTTTCGGGTAACAGATAGGAGGGTAAGCGGACTGCCAGGGGGTTCGTGACAATATTTACTGGTCTACTGCAGTCAGATTGATTGTTCTTCACATTATTAGCAGAGGCAAACGTTTTCCACTAGAGTCGCTCTACGAACTCAGTAAAAGTTTAGAATTTCAGATACAAACCCATTGAAGTCAATGGGACATAATATTTTGGAAAGTTTGGATGAACAACAAATAAACTAACAGTAACTTACTGTTAATGGCTGTGGCCCTGTGGCTCCTGTGGCTCACTGCCGGAAGAATAGCAATGATCACACATTCAAATATGATTGGTTAATGTGTGATCATATGACGCAAGCTTGAAATATTAACCAATCAGAATTGGCTTTGGTCTCTTCAGCAAACCTATTTAAAGAGGTGAGAACCCCTATGGAACTCAATCAAGACGTCCAACCCGGCGATGTCACCGCGAACAAGTAGATGCCACAAGGTCACATTGGATTTTATTTAAGTGAAAATGGGTTCAGTTCCTTACTTTCCTTTCCTTGTGTAGCTGAAAAGCACAAATAGAGGCGATCCTTCCAAACAAGGCAATCTTAATGCTGTTCAACCCTGTCCATCACTATTTTGAAAATAACGCCCCCTCATTACGTGTAGGGTCACTATAGCATAGGACGCAATCCCAATGGTCATCATCACGCAGTTAGTCAATTTCCATGTAATTGGCCGAGACCAGTGATTTTGCTATGTTAAAATATTGGGGCACGTGCCCTGGATCTTTGATCTTTGGTTTTAACACAAAATCTCCTTTTCCCGAAGTACTCCTCGGCTGCGCAATGATGTAACAGCATGCTCGTGCCTATTGATCGATGATGTCATCGCCAGTTTGCTACCAGAATAATCAAAATTTCTAGTTTTCTACCAGTTTATAATGAATTGCCAGTTTGCTACCAGTATATAATGACAATGCCAGTTTGCTACCAGTATAATATGACATGCCAGTTTGCTACCAGTATAAAATGAATATGCTAGTTTGATACCAGTATAAAATAATATGATGCCATTTTGCTACCAGTATAAAATAATATGCCGTTTGCTACCAGTATATATGACAATGCCAGTTTGCTACCATGTATAAAATGAATATGCCAGTTTGCTACCAGTATAAATGAATATGCCAGTTTGCTACCAGTATATAATGACAATGCCAGTTTGCTACCAGTATAAAATGAATATGCCAGTTTTGCTACCAGTATAAATGAATATGCCAGTTTGATCCAGTATAAATTGACATTGCCATTTGCTACCAGTATATAATGAAATTGCCAGTTTGCTACCAGTATAATTGAAATTGCCAGTTTGCTACCAGAATTAATGAAATTGCCAGTTTGCTACCAGTATATAATGAAATTGCCAGTTTGCTACCAGTATATAATGAAATTGCCAGTTTGCTACCAGATATAATGAAATTGCCAGTTTTGCTACCAGAAATAATGAAATTGCCAGTTGGCTACCAGTATTAATGAAATTGCCATGTTTGCTACCAGTAATATAATGAAATTGCCATGTTTGCTCCCAGTATATAATGAAATTGCCAGTTTGCTCCCAGTATATAATGAAATTGCCGGTTTGCTACCAGAAATATATGAAATTGCCAGTTTGTTACCAGTATATAATGAATTTGCCATTTTGCTACCAGTATATAATGAAATTGTTCAGTATGTTTAGCATATATTGAAATTGAGTTTGCTACCAGTTTAATAATGAAATTGACAGTTTGCTACCAGTATAAATTGAAATTGCCAGTTTGTTACCATTTTATAATGAAATTGACAGTTTGCTACCAGTATATAATGAAATTGTCAGTTTGGTTACCAGTATAATGAATATTCCATTTTGCTACCAGAATATAATTAAAGGTCAGTTTGTTACCAGTTATAAGAAATTGACGTTTGCTACCAGTTTATAATGAAATTGTCAGTGTTACCAGTATATAATGAAATTGACAGTTTGCTACCAGTTTATAATGAAATGGACAGTTTGCTACAGTATAAAATGAAATTGCCAGTTTTGTTACCGTTTATAATGAAATTGCCAGTTTTCTAACAGTATAAAGGAAATTAACAGTTTTTACCAGTGTAATGAATACTGTGCCTCCATATCTTCTCAGACCCTAGAGATGCCCATGGCTAAGATTCAGCCAATCACGTGACGCTGATGCCGTCCGCCCTCTTCTGCTGTTAAAAAAGCATTTGTATTCAATTTAGAATGTAACCAATTCCTTTAACAACATCTAAATTGTCTCATATCCACTGCCTGCCGAGTTTCAGCCATTCATTCAAACACAATTACCAGTGAATATTCCATCTGCTTCCTAATTAGTCCTCCAGCTTCTCTCCCAAATGGGTTTCGGAGGCGAGAGTTCACCACCCTTTTTAGCATAATGCATTTTTTTACTAATATTAAATAAATGTTCCATTTACTCATTATATAAACAGTCCTTTAATTAAAAAACCAATACCACACAAATGGAAAAAAAGAAAAGAGAGAATTTTATAATTAAATGACCGAGCGGTGAAATAATTCCTGGCTAATACATAATATCGTTTATAGTTTATAAACCATTTGGGAGACACAACAGAGAGTGATAACCGCATTGATTGTCTAGGGCCAGAGTAAGACATAGGGGAACAGAATATAAGAAGAAACAGTGGAATTTAAAGGAATTTCACTCACTTTTATGTGAAAGTTGAATAAAAATGGGTCAATGTTTGTAATTTATTCCCTACGTTACAGACAAACCTTTAGGCGTAATTTGTACATTGGCCGGTACAAACTAGAATGGAAAATATGACAATTTAATTATTAAGACATTTTATATATTATATTTGCAGATTCTGATAATTAAGCAAGCCAGAACATTATTTAATTCCAGCTTGACACAACATTTACCAAGCCATCGCTATAAAAATATAAAACTTGATTACATGATTGTAATTATAGATGTGTCAAAACTGTTGAGCTTTGTTTAATTTTTTTGATTTCGTAATTATCTACTTTCGATTTTCAATAATTATCTACTTTCGATTTTCGATAGTTATCTACTTTCGATTTTCGATATTAGCTACTTTTCGTTTTCGATAATTATCCCTACTTTCGATTTTTGATAATTATTTAACTTTTCGGTTTTTCGATAATTATCTACTTTCGATTTTCGATAATTATCTACTTTCGATTTTCGATAATTATCTACTTTCGATTTTTCGATAAATTATCTACTTTCGATTTTCGATAGTTATCTACTTTCGATTTTCGATAGTTATCTACTTTCTCTTTCGTTAGTTTATCTTACTTTGATTCCATAATTACTACTGTCGATTTCGATAGTTATCTACTTAGATTTCGATAGTTTCTACTTTCGATTTTCGATCATTATCATATCTCCTTTCGATTTTCGATAATTATCTCCTTTCGATTTTCCATAGTTATCTACTTTCGATTTTTCGATAATTATCTACTTTCGTTTTTGATAGTTATCTACTTTCGATTTTCGATAGTTATCTACTTTCTGATTTTCGATAGTTATCTACTTTAGATTTTCGATAATTATCTACTTTTTTCGGTTTTTCGATAATTATCTACTTTCGATTTTCGATAATTATCTACTGAGTTTCGAAAGTTTCATTCGGGACTTTAGAAACCTCAATTCGATTCGAACTGGGTTCTATTCGAACCCACATTACATCTCTAGTTATAATTAAAACAGAATATTAGAAATGGTTCTTCGTGGCAGATGATTGGAAAAAAGGAGAAGTTTCAATAAAAAATAAGAAAATGGCCATCAATTATACAGTATATACAGTGTATCCTTGTATTGTGCTTAATACAAAAGCCAACAAGTGTCCCAGTTGTTCTGGGAATACCAGATTGCCCATTTTTAAAAAAATCTTTATGAACCAAAGACGGATTATCCTAATGAAGCCTTCTGTAAAGTTGGTTCTTGTATAGGGCAATGTTATGTAATATTTCCAATGTTTTTATTTATTCAGGGGCCCCATATTACATTATTACCTAGGGCCCTGTTAACGTCTTTTTCCAACGCTGTTGTGGTTGCAACATAGTACATAGTAATTAAGGTTGAATAAAGAACATTCGTCCATCAAGTCCAACCTATCTTTTTTTTTTTTTTTTTTAAACACCACCTACCTAACAGTTGATCCGAGAAGGCAAAAAACCCCGCTAAGCAAATCAATAACCACCCTAAAAAAAAAAAACTGTCATCCCAGGCATAAAATCCCACCCAACGTACCATATGACCAACCTCAAATTAAAACATACCAAATAATAACCCAACCAACCTCCTGAAAAAGACTTTCCTTCCTGTAAAAATCCTCTGACTCCAACGCAACGGAAATTATCCCTGGATCAACCAATCTATATGCATTACTACCATAATTCTCAATATTTTTAGTTTTAGAACTTATCCATGCCTTTTTAAAGTTATTCAATGAACTTGCCATTACGCACCTCGCTGGAAACAGTTCCACAGTTTCACCGTTCTCCTAGTAAGAAACTCTCTAACCTGAAGATGGAAACTTCTTTTCTTTCTTCTTCAACCTTAAAAGATGTCCACGAGTCCTCTGATATGACCTATTATTGAACAATGCACCAGAGAGTTCACTGTATGGGCCATTAATATATTTGTATAAGGTTATCATTCCCCACGCAACCGCCGCTTCTCCAATGTAACAGCCCTACCTTTGTCTAATCTGCCTGCAATTCAAGCCCCTCCATTCCCCTTAATTAATTTAGTTCGCCTTCTCGAACTGCTCAATTCCAAGATGTCCCCTTTTGTATATGGGATTCCAAAACCAACACGCATAATTCCAAATGTGGCCTTACCAGTGCCTTGTAAAGAGGGAGAATAATATTTTTCTCTCTTGATTCCATTCCCTCTTTATACACAGACATATCTTGCTAGCTCTAGCTGTTGCTACCCTGGCATTGTTTGCTACAGCTAAGTCTGTTATCTACCAAACCCCCCAAATCTTTTTCCATTTCCGATGCACTTACACAGAGTTATTTATGGTGTAGGTGCACAGGGATTATTTAATCCCAATGCATCACCTCCATTTATCAACATTGAATCTCATCTGCCATTCTGCTTCCCATTTTGATAATCTTCTAGGTCTGCCTTGCACACTTGCACATCATTGAAGTTTCCAAAGCTCTGCATAATTTAGTGTCCAACAGCAACACAGGACCTTGCTCTCAATGCCCCCTTCTAATCATTTATAAACAGATTAAAACAGAGCGGCCCCAGTACAGACCCTGAGGAACCTCCGCTTAGAACTTTAGACCCACATAGATGTAGCTCCATTAACCACCACTCTCTGTTTTGCGTCCAATAACCAGTTCTCTTCCATGAACAAATGTTTTCTTCCAATGCCAACAGTCCTCATGTTTACATAGTCGCCTATGTGGCACATATCAAAGGCTTTTTGCAAAATCCAAATATACCACATCCACAGCTGTGCCTGAATCTAACTTCTTACTCACTTCTTCATAAAAACCAATTAACTTTGTCTGGCATTATCTATTTCTCATAATCCATGCTGACTACTACAATAGATGATCTCTGGAGACAAAGTCAAGGATACTGATCCCTACACAAAGTTTCCATCACCTCCCTACCACTGATGTTATGCTTACAGGTCTATAGTTACCAGGCTGTGAACGACTACCTTTTTTGAATATTGGTATTACATTGGCTTTTTTTCCAATCCAGCGGCAATCCCCAGACAAAAGCAATCTGAAAATCTAGAGACACAGCTTGCTTTCTCTAGAACTGAACTAAGCTTCTTTTAAAATCCTAGGATGCAATCCATCTGTCCTGTGCTTTATTTGATATTACTTTGTCTAATTGATTCCGTACCATATCCTCTGTTATCCAATTGAAAACTCTTCATTTTCCTCCCTGCACATTGTACATCCCTACTGTAAGGATTCTCAACAGTAAAAACCGATGTAAAAAAACGGTTTTAGCAAGATTAGCCTTTTTCGGCATCCTCTACAACCACCTCACTCCATTATTTAATGGTCCCACATCTCTCAGTCCCATTTTTTTTACCATTTATATACTTAAAAAACTCTGGGGGTTGGACTTGCTTGTTTCGGCAATCCGTATTTCATTTTCTATTTTAGAGCTTTTAATTGCTTTCTTGCACTCTTGTATTACAACTTTTGAAGTCCCTGTAAGCCTGTTCTGTGCCTTCTGCTTTCAAAATTTTAAAAAGCCCTTTTCTTTTTTTCTCATTTCCCTTTTTACTGAGCATTAGCCATGCAGGAGTGGACCTATTTTTTACACTTGTTTCCTAAAGGTACGATTTGGAAATGTTATAGTTTAAATATCCCTTTAAAAGTGGTCCACATCTGCTCAGTATCTTTACCTAGTAAACATTCCCCCCCATCTATGAGCAGGAGCGTTCCTTTAAAAGCATAAAATTAGCTTTCCTAAGTTAAAAGTTTTTGTTAAGCCAGTGCACTTAGTTTTTCTGCAACCTATATTAAATGACACTATATCATGGTCACTTATCTCCCTAAGCTTCCCTTACCTTCATCTCCAAATGACTCTGGGTTATTAGATATCACCAGATCCAACAACGCATTCTTTTACTAGTCGACTTCTATCACCATCTGTGAAAAGAAATGCTCATATAAGGAATTTAAGAACTTATACCTTTTGAGGTGCTGGCAGTTCCATTACTCCAATGCTATTTCAGGGTAGTTAAAATCCCCCATAACCAGAACATGCCCCAACCAGCAGCCTTCGCCAACCATATGGAGATTCATTTCCACACTCTCTTCCCGGCATTGGCGGCTTATACACACCTCCAACAATTAATTTCCCACCTTCTGCTTCCTGTACACATTTCCACCCATAAGTTTCTGCCGCATCGTTTTCTCCCCCATCTATTCCATCTTTTAAATTTGGCTTCAATTCCTGTTTTAACATACATACATACTCCTCCCTCCTTTCTTATTAACTCGGTCATGTCTAAATAAGGGATACCCTTCAATATTTACTGTCCCGTCGTGTGAATCATTAAGCCATGATTCTGCTATAACATTACATCATACCTTTCCTTTAAACGCTATTAATTCAAGTTCGAACGGTTTTTCCAGCCAGACTCCTTGCATTTGTAACATACATTTAGATTATCAATTGATTTACTTCCATACAATGGTCGTACATGCCTCCTTATCCTCTATGCTCCCCCCTCCTCCTTCTTCTCCTCCCTCCGTTGTGTTACTAGCCCCCAGATCCCTAACTTCTCTATCTACCCCTGTGTAGTTTAAACTTTCCCCTCCCCCCCATACCTAGTTTAAAAAAATCTCCCCCCAACCCCCTAGCCATCTTCTCCCCCAACACTTTGCACCATCACCATTGAGGTGCAATCCGTCACTCACTAAGAGCCTGTAGCCAACAGAAAAGTCAGCCCAGTTCTCTAAAACCCAAACCCCATCTCCTTACAACCACTCTCTTAGCCAGCATTTATACTCCTGAGCTCCCGTTTGCCTCCCTGCGTAGCCCGTGGCTGCGCGTGTATTTCTGAAATCACTACCCTGAGGTCCTTGCTTTTAAACTTGGCCCCTAATTCTTGAAATCTTTTTAGGACCTCACCCTCCACCTCTAACTTTGTCATGTGGCACCAATGTGAACCACGAACCGCCGGTACTCCCAGCCCCACCCATATCTGTCTACAACGATCCACCACAATGTCGAACCTAGCACCCATGCGACAACTCACTGTTCGCATGCAGGGTCCTGGCGACAGATTACGCTATCTACCCTTTCTAATAAAGAAATCCCCACCACTACCACCTGTCTATCCTTCCTAGCCCCCAGTTTCTTTCTACCTCTCCCTACTTGTATGGAGTGGCCATCCCCCTGGGTGCTCAAGGAAGGCCCGCTCCATACATGCTGCTTCCCGAGCCATCGTCTCCACATCTTCCCCTAAAATGGCAATCTGTTGGGGATCGACCAGCTGGGAATGACAGCCCCCCTATCCTTCCGTCCCCTACTTCCCCTGGGTCCCTTAACAAATCTAAAAATCTTCCTTCTCCACCTATCTTCCCCATCTCCACCCACCGTTTACGGCCCCTGCTATATTTGTCCTATAGAACAGAATTTGCTATTATTTCATGGAGTGAAAAAGTATTTTTCTTTTCTTTTGTAAGACATTAAAGATGACATGTCAGAGGGGCCCCTTGGGGTCTGTAGGGAGTTACTGGTACACGTTGCAATATGAGTGTTCCCATAAACGCCCAGTGCACCTAGAAACACATTGTGCACGTTGTTCATCAGAGATGTGAAACAAAACTTTATATCATTTCTTTAGGGACGATCGATGCTTTATCATTGGGATTGTTGCTTTGAGGGAAATGTAGATGTATTGTTATTATCCCAGTAAAATAATAATATAATGTTGGTTAAGAAATTCACTATGAGAGACCATGTATTTAATTTTAAATAGATCTACGGGGGGCCAAATCGGCACTGTCAGTGATGTTTGGTGTCGGTCGCGCGGGATCAGACCGCCGCCCCTGGGGTACACCTGGTGGCCTCAGGGTACCTCTTGGGGTCGGTGTCCTCAGGGACTGGTGTTGCCGGATGGAAGTAAGAAAACCACCCAGGACTCTTTAAGAGCCGCTAGGGGCCACGGTTCGGCTGCAGGACCCCCAACAAGGCCTTACAGGCCCCCAAAAAGGCCCTTCCTCAAAACCTAAGGGCATTCACCCAGAGAGGGTATCCCCCCCGAAACAGTTGTGACGTTATATGATGTGTGTTTGAATAAATTTCTTGATGATTTGGAGTGCGACCCTCAGCTACCTTTTTTTTTTCCTCGAAGCCGAACTGTTCCTAAGGGAAGACACCCTACAGAGGCATCTGCAACCCACAGTTAGTAAGAGTGCACCCTCCACCTTGTTTTATCCGTGCATCTCCTCAGTGCCTCAAAAGGGCCCTGAATAGTGATGGGGAGGGGGGTCCTGTTCAGCTGCGGGTGACCCCTAAGCCCCAAATGGGCCCTTCTCAGGGCCGAAAGGCCCTGGATAGGCCGGGGGAGGGGGTCCGTTTCGAGCTGTGAGACCCCCCTAAGCCCGCAAAAATGCACTAAGCCGGGGCGCGTCGTGTGGGGAGGGCCGG
Source organism: Hymenochirus boettgeri (assembly GCA_019447015.1). NCBI lineage: Eukaryota > Metazoa > Chordata > Amphibia > Anura > Pipidae > Hymenochirus > Hymenochirus boettgeri. The sequence goes on along the minus strand of JAACNH010000489.1, from coordinate 123,314 downwards.
AGGAGCTCCACGGGCCCCCCCATCGCGCCGGGCGGGGGTGGTGGGCCCGTGAGCGGTCAGGTCGGTGGGTGGGTGTGGGCTGCTGGAAGGGGCGTGGGGGGTGTCGGGGTAGGTTTGCCCGCCTCACCCACGGGGTGAGTCGCCCCACCCCCCCGCAGAATGCAACCACTTCTTGCGACCCCTTCCCAGCACAGCCCCTCTCAGCCTCCTGATCCATAACACATAACGCCGTGAAGGGCTTTGAACTCCCTTTGTGGCGATATTGTACTAATACTACTACTAACTGGCATTGCTGGCATTACTGCTGGGGGTCGGGGGGAGGCCGTCGTACTTATGGCTCAGGAAGTCACTTGCCGCACATCGCACGGCAATACTTTATCGGGGATATCATGCTGCCATAAACATCTGGCGTCTGGTATTTTCGTGGGGCGATGTTCGGCGGTCATTTTAAGACGTTATTTTTCGCCCTTTATAAATATGCCCCTTAGTAATTATGAGCATGCTTGACTTCACAGAACGCATGGTTGAAATGAACTGTTTTCCTTTAGTGTATTGAAATTGAAGACCGGACTTTAAGGAGTTTTGCCTTCCATTCTTCAATCACTTTACCCTTCCTCTCTCCTCTCTTCTTTTCTCGCGACCTCCACAGCAGCAAACTGAAAATTTCCCGACAGCTTACTGTACTGGATGAGTGAACTATAAGCGTGCATTGTCTCACCCTACCGTGCTATAGTTAATCTGAACTAGAAGAGGTGGACCCTGTCAGCGGAGGATTGTGTGTAAGGTAAATATCTTCTATTCATTTATGGACGAAACGGGAGGTAAGGGCATAAAGCTCATGGCCTTTTACAAAAAGAGAAAGGAGGCAGTCCACCACCCATCAATCAGAACAGATTATAAAGAAAAGCATTTGGCACAGATAAAAGTATAGCCAAATCGCGTTGCCATTAAAGGGCCATTATACTCCTATGATGCCCAGTTCACGGATCCGAACACCGATCCGCCGCAGAGTACCTCGTTTGCGAACTGCGGATATCATGGATTTTCCGGTTTTTTCCACTTCCGAACTTTTCCAACCGCGTTTTCAGAAAATTTCGAAATTGCGGCGGGATTTTCTCGTATTTTTTGAAAATACGAGAAATCGCAGATTTTGTATTTTCGAAGAAACCTCGTATTTTTCTAATTTTTAATAGTTTTAAATGGGTCCGCTCGCGGTTTTGAATTTTTCCGGGTAAAAAAAAAAACTGGTCAGAGGTGTTTTCGCGGGGTTATCCTCGACGGACCGGATTTTTTGGCGAGTGCGGACATCTCTAATCCTCACTCAATCAACTTTGTATACTCGATAAGTACATTGTTAGGGGGGTAGTAAAATGAATGGGCACTAACATACTCTGAATTTATCTGTGGGCCTGCTCGTTATACTCGGAGTTACTGGGGGAATGTTTGATTGGTGCTCTACTAGCCCCATCCGTCCGTCCTCATTGCCGCACTGTGTAGGTCTGGTGACACAGCGGGTGGCAATTTACCCAGAGCGCTATCGCTCTGGGTAAATCTAAATCTCCCGAACGGATTCATATCGGGTTTGCGCAAGTGGGGTAAAGCCCGTGCGTCGGGGGGGGGGCGCTATAGCGACAGAAGGGTGGAGTGCGGGTGTAACAGCAGGGGGGCCCAAGATCAGTGGGGGGGTTGGGGCATTGTCTGGAGGGGAGGGGCGGATCCTACGGGGGTGTAGCTTCGTGGGGGGAGGTCCAGGGTGGGTAAGAAGGGCACAGAAGTAACCCTTGTTTGAGTGGACAGGGTCTATCCACAGTAACAGGTGCTGTGTGTATATTTCCCACGGGATTATCTGCTCGATGAAGTCTAGCAGCGTCGGAAAAATTTTAGATCAAGCAAAAGACATTTAATTCGAAGGGGGGGGCTACCTTTGGTCTGATATAAATTTCGTTTTTTAACAGGTTGTAAAATTAGATTTTTGGAAGCAATAATGAGTATTACGAGAGGAACTGAAACTATTATTAGAAAAAAAAAGAAAAGAGAGAGGAAGCAATTATGTGACGGACTTATTATCGATTTTCTAATGCTGTTGACCTAGGGGGGGACTTGTTTTCCACGGATTAAGTCCACCGATGGTTCCAGAAGGGACCAAAAATACGAGATTCTTATTAGTCGAACGTTTTTTTCCCTTGGCGTTACAGTTATAACACGCGTGTGATTAATGAAGAAAATGTTTCTAAATGATTTGTTAGAATTCCAATGAATAATAAGGGGGGCAGCTATAAAGAAGTAACAAGGGGGTGAAAAAACAGCCACGGGTGTGCGTCCAAGCTATTAAAATCGATAATAAAGTGGCTGATCCAAATTATTAAAAAATCGAACAACGAAAGCGCAGAGCTTAATGTCCACAATTAACCGGGTAAATGATCATAGAAAGTTTGATATCTAATTGCTTTCTATTGTAGTCGAGAATGTAATATTAGATATCTATATGTTAGGGAAGTGGGATATTGATATAATTGGAGAATAACGGGGTAGATATGTGCGATGATGGTGTTCGAGTGCGAATCTCATGGTATTTCGAAATCCCAACTAAATTTCGAACCTCCCAAAAAGTTCATGAACCAAAGTAAAAGTAATATTTGGGTGCGGGATGAATTGTATACGATTTTATCGAAAATCGAAAGTAGCGTTGCTCGGAAAAATCGAAAGTAGCTGATTATCGAAAATTGCCGTAGCTGATGTGATCGAAGAATTGACAAGTAGAGCTGAGTAGCGATGCGAAAGTAGCTATGTTATTAACGAAATTGAAAGAGCTGATCTTCAAAAATTGAAAGTAGCGGATTATTCAACAATTGAAAGTAGCTGATTATCGAAAATTGAAGTAGCCGGGATTAATGCAACAATTGAAAGTAGCTGATTATCAAAAATTGGGGAAGTGAGCTGAGCTGATTAATCGAACATTGAAATAAGTAGCTGATTAGTCAACAATTTGGACAAGGTACTGAGAATGAGGGGTGGGCTTCAATTGAAAAGTGGCAGCGGAAGTTATCGTAAAATTGCAAGTAGCTGATTATGCAAATTGAAAGTACGGGTATCGGATTAAAGAGTACGCTGTTATCGAAAATTGAAAGTGCCTGATTATCGGAAATTGCGGAATTAATCATGTGCGTATATCAAAAAAGCATATGAATTAGCGGATGAACCGAAACACTCTCAGAAAATAGCTGTTATCAAATTGAAAGTAGCTGATTATCGAAATTGAAAGTGCTGATTATCGAAATTGAAGTAAGCTGATTATATCAAAATTGAAGTAGCTGATTTACTCGAAACAGATTGAAAGTAGCTGATTATCGAAAATTGAAAGCTATTAATCAAAGGAAAGTAGCTGATTACAAAAATTGGAAGTATCTGATTATCGAAATTGAAATAGCTGATTACGCAAATTGAAATAGCTGATTATCGCAAATGGTGGGAAAGTAGCTAGATTATCGACAAATTGAAAGTAAGCTGATTGCTCAACAATGTGAAAGTATCTGGATTATCAAGAAATTTAAAGTATCTATTATCGAAAATTGAAATTACCGATTATCGGGAAATTGAAAGTAGCTGATTATCGGAAATTGAAAGTAGACAGTATCGAAAATCGAATCAATTCCCCCCCCCGAAAACAAAAGTTCAAAACTGATCGATTTCGGTAGGTCTTGAAAATAGAAATGTGAAGCTCATACACAACCGATAGGAAGATAGTTTAAAAAGTTAAATAAGTGTTGGTGCTATTTACGGGTTTCCCGACCATTCCCCAGGCTCTGTGTCATTTACAGTAAACCTACTATTACTATTTGTCCCATCCAAATGACAGAAACTCTCCATAGACCTTCTATGGTCCGTTCGAATCATCGAATTTTCCGAACTTTGAAAACGGAACGAAACTTAACAGTTCAAACATCTTCTATTAACAACCTCCCTTAAAGGGCAAACTATGGGCTTCCAAACAAATAGGTTTAATAAAGCCTTTCCTTTAAAATACCAGGATATAAAAGATATTGTGAATAACGTTCACCTTCCTGCGGGCTGAGATGTGACAATGCTGGAAAAGGGCAGGAAGTATCCCCTGCACAGACATCACACTCCATGTCTATGCGGGACCCTCTCAGAAGAAGCTCCCGTTCCACCTGTCTGTCACTTTATTCCTCCCCCCGGTGCACAACTATGATAAATCTAAAATTTTGCTAACTTTAATAGAAATAAAAATGGTTAGAGTTAAGGACCTTCCAGACTGTGGGGTTTACCTTTCGTGGTTTTTCATCATGTGCAGTGGTGTTAGCTTTTCTATGTTTATAAGTATGCCAGTGTGGCAGATAATATGATATTGTATGGGGCCCAGGAATGTGCAATTGATTATCTTTTCTTTTTTTATAATGTATGCCAGTGTACAGATATAGGATATGGTAGGGGCCTAGAATTTCATTGATTATCTTCTCTCTGTTTTATAATGTATGCCATGTGCAGATAAAATGAATTGTAAATGTGTCCCGGTAGAAATGGGGGGGCACTTGGCATTGATTATCCTTTTTCTATGTTTATATGTAATGCCAGTGTAAAGATAACTGAACTGGTATGGGGCCTGGCATGTGAATTGATATATTTTCTATGTTTTATATTTAATGCCGTGTGCAGATATTATGATATTGTATGGGGCCTAGGAATGTGCCTTGACTATCTTTTTTTCTATGTTTATCATGTTGCCAGTGTGTCAGATAATAGATATTGTATGGGGCCTAGGAATGGCATTGATTATCCTTTTATATGTTCTAATGTATGCCAGGTGCTGATCAATAGGAATTGTATGGGGCCTCGGAATGTGCTTGATTATCTTCTCTAAAGTTTATAAGTTATGCCAGTGTGGCGATATATGATATTGTATGGGGCCTAGGATGTGCATTTTTATCTTCTATGTTTATAATGTAATGCCGAGTGTGCATATAATATGATATTGTATGGGCCTAGGAATGTGCTTGATTATCTTTGTCTATGTTTATAAGGTCTGCAGTGTGCAGATAATATGAGATTGTATGGGCCCAGGAATGTGCATTTGATTACTTTTCTATGTTTCTAATGTATGTCCGTGTTCAGATAATATGATATTGTATGGGCCCAGGACTGTGCATTGATATCTTTTCTATGTTTATAATGTATGCCAGTGTGCAGATAATATGAATTGTAGGGGCCCAGGAATGTGCATTGATTATCTTTTCTATGTTTATAATGTAATGCCAGTGTGCGATAATATGAATTGTAAATTGGGCCCAGGAATGTGCATTGTTATCTTTTCTATGTTTATAATGTATGCCATTGTGCAGATAATATGATATTGTATGGGGCCCAGAATGTGCATTGATTATCCTTTTTTCCTAATGTTTATAAAGTATGCAGTGTGCACGATAATAATGATATTGTATGGGGCCTGGAATGTCATGATTATCTTTCATGTTTATATAATGTATGCCAGTGTACAGATAATATGTATTTTATGGCCTAGAAGTGCATTGATTATCTCTCTATGTTATAATTGCATGCCAAGTGTGCAGATTAATATTGATATTGTTGAGCCTAGGATGTTCATTGATTTCTTTCTATGTTATAAATGCATCCAGTGTGCGAAATATTATTTGTAATGGGGCCCCAGGAATGTTGCATTGATTCTCCTTTTCTAGTTTATAATGTATGCCAGTGTGCAATAATATGATATTGTCTGGGGCCTAGAATGTGCAATTGATTATCTTTTCTATGTTTGTATCAATAGAGATAATAATATATATTATATATATTCTTAACCATTTTAACCTTTACTTATGTAAATTGTCATATTGTAATGTAACAGCTCTGTGTACCCTAGTGGCGCTATATAAATAACATATACATCATCCTGTAACTCGTTTTGTTAACAATGTACAGCGCTGCGTCCCCAATGGCTCTATTAAATAAACATTACCTACTACTGTATAATCTGTTTTGTTGATAATGTACAGCGCGTGGCGTCCCCAAGGGGGGGGTGGGCTGCTATATAGGGGGGGATTTAAACATATAGGCGATACATACTGTATAGGGTGGGTGGTATTGCTTATATGTACAGGCGCTGTTTACCCAAGTGGCGCTATAATAAATAAACATATACTACAGACTGTATAATCTTTCTTGTATAATGTCCGCGCTGCTCCCCAAGTGGCGCTATATACTAACCATATACATACTACTGTCTAATCTGTATTGTTATAATGTACTCATTTGTGTCCCCATGGCGCTATATAAATAAACATATACATACATACTGTCTAATCTGTATTGTTATAATGTACAGCCGGTGTCCCCAAGTGGCGCTATATAATACCATATACATACATACTGTATAATCTTTGTTGTTATAAGGTCCCGCGTTTGCATACCCAATTGGCGCTATATAAAAAACATATACATCATCTGTAATAATTGTGTTGTTTATAAGGTACAAGCTTGCTACCAGTGGCGCTATAATAAATAAACATTACATACATACTGTATAATCTGGATGTTCTAATGTACAGGCTCTGTCCCAAGTGGCGCTATATAAATAAACATAACTACATACTGTATATCTGTATTGTTAACTGTACATCGCTGCGTCCCCAGTGGCGCTATATAAATAAACATATACATACAGACGTAGCAATCTGAGTGTTATAATTGTGGGGCAGGGGCCGCTGCGTCGGGCGCAGGGGGGGGGGGGGTGGGGCGCTATATAACATATAACGTACCTCCTGTATAATCTGTGTTGTTTTAAGGGGTTATGTACAGCGTTGCATACCAAGTGGCTCTATATAAATAAACCATATACATACATACTTCTAATCTGTATTGTTTTAATGTATGCAGTCCTGCGCCCCCAAGTGGGGGGGCACGGTATAATAACATATACCGGACCATATTGTAACTGTCTAGTTAAGTACAACAAGCGCTGCGAACATCCAAGTGGCGCTATCTCGGGGGGGGAATAAAACGATTGGGATACAGTGCTTACTGTATAATCTGTATTGTTTATAATGTACAGCGCTGTGTCTCCCAAGTGGCGCTAATCTAAATACATATCCATACACCTGTATAATCTGTATTGTGATAATGTACACGCTGTGTCCACCCAATGGCGCTATATATAAATAAACATATAAGAACATACTGTCATAATCTGTATTGTTTTTTTATAGATACAGTGCTGTGACCCAGTGGCACTATAAATATAAATTAACCATATACATACATACTGTAAATCTGTATTGTTAGATTATAAAACGTACACGGCTGTTTCCCCAAGTGGCAGGGGTCTATATAAATAGGGGCACCTAGGTAGAACATACATCTGTTAGGGGTAATCTGGTAATGTTTAATGTCCAGCGCGGTGTACCCAATTGGGCGTTATAAAAAAAAAATAATAACATATACATCCATACTGTATAAAGTGGGACTGTATTGTTATAATTAAACGCTCTGTCCCAAGTGACGCTATTAAATTACATATCCATACATCTGTAATAGTCTGTATTTTTATAATGTACAGCACTGGTGTACCCAAGTGGGCGCATATAATAAACAATACATACATAGTATAATCTGTATTGTTTATATTGTAAAGCGCTGTGGTACCCAAGTGGCGCTATAAATAAACCTATACTAATACTGTATAACTGTATTGTTAAATGTACACGCTGTGTACCCAATTGGCGCTGTTAATACCATATCCCCTACATCCTGTATAATCTGTATTGTTTATAATGTTCAGCGCTGTGTACCCAGTGGCGCTTTATAAATAAAAGTATACTACATACTGTATAATCTGTATTGTTAAATGGACAGCGCTGTGTGACCCAAGTGCGCTATATCATAAACGATGATACAGTAATACTGTAACTTTGTATTGTTATACGGTAGGCGCGGGCTCTGTGTACCCAAGTGGCGCTGTTACGAAATAGAGGCATATCCAACATACTGTAGTCATCTGTATTGATTATAATTTACGGCGCTGTGTACCCATGGTGCTGGTATAAGAATAAATTATACATACATACCGAGATCGTATTTTTGGATGGGGGATGTACAGCGCTGTGTACACCAAAGTAGGCTCTATAGTAACATATACCACATACTGTATCATCTGTATTGTTCTAGGGATGTACAACGCTCCTGTTCCCCAAGTGGCGCTATAGAAATAAACTAACCATCATCCTGTAATCTGTAAGTCTGTATAATGTACGTGCTGTGACCCAAGTTGGCGCTATATAAATAAAATATCCATACCCTACCTTTATCATACTGTATTTGTTATAATGTACAGGGAGGCTGACCACGTGGCGGCTATATACAATAAACATATACTACTACTGTATAATCTGTATTGTTATAATGTACAGCGCTGTTACCCAAGTGGGCGCTATAGGGTAAAAAATATACATACATAGACTGTAAGTCGGGGGGGGAGAATCTGTATTGTTATAATGTACAGGGAGGGGGGGGGGCGCTGTGTCCCCAAGTGGTGCTATATAATAAACATATAGGGCATACATACTGTATAATGCCAAAGTATTGTTAATTCGGAGCTCTGTGTCCCAAGTGGCGCTTTAAATAAACATTTACATACATACTGTAATTAGATGTGTGTGTATGTTATAACAAATGTACAAGCGCTGCGTCCCAAGTGTCGCTATATACATAAACATATACATACATAACTGTATAATCTTTATTGTTTCTAATGTACAAAGAGCATGGTCAGGTCAACCCAGTGGGTCTATATCAATAAACCTATACAATAACATCTGTAATAATTTGTATTGTTTCTGATTTACAGCGCTGCGTCCACCAAAGTGGCGCTGATACGTAGAAAAACATATACATACATACAACCGACTGTATATCTGTGATTGTTATAATGTACAATACCGTCGCTGCTACCCAAAGTGGCCTATAAAATAAACATTACATAATACTGTATCATCTGTATTTGTTATATGTACAGCACTGCGTACCCAACGTGGCGCTATATGAATTAACATTACATCATACTGTATAATCTGTATTGTTTATATGTACAGCGCGCGTCCCCAGTTGGCCGCTTATTAAATGAACATTACATACATACTGTAATAATGTTATTGTTATAAGGGAATGGTAGCAAAGGGGGCGCTGTGTCCCCCAAGTGGCGCTATATAAATTAAACCTATACATCATACTGTTAAATCTGTATTGTTTAATGTACGGGCGCTGTGGTCCACAGTTGCCTAATAGAAATAAAACAGATAAGATACATACTACTTTATAACCTTTAATTGTGGTTATAAAGGATGTACAAGCGCTGTGTCCCCAAGTGGCGCTATAATAAATTAAACCTAATACATAATACGTATCATCGTTGTTAAATTGTACAAGGAAGGAGGAAGAGAAGGAATAAAAAAAGGCTCGTGTCCCCAAGTGGCGCTATAATGAGATAAGCATATACATACTACTGTATTATCTGTATTTCTCTATCATGTTCGCTCTGTGTCCCCAAGTGGGGCAATATAAATAAACATATAACATACATACTGTAATATCTGTATTGTTATAATTACAGCGCTGTGTACCCAGTGGCGCTGTATAAATAAACATCATCCATACATACTGTATAATCTGTATGTTATAATGGTACAGCGCTGTGTAACCCAAGTGGCGCTATTCATAAACATATAACATACTACTGTATAAATTTGTATTGTTTAATGTACATGCGCTGTGTACCCAAGTTGGGCGCTGTATAAATAACTATCCTACATACTGTATAATCTGATTGTTTATAATTTACAAAGGCTGTGTACCCAAGTGGCGCTATATAAATAACTATATCTACATCCTGTTAATCTGTATTGTTAAATTACCAAAAGGCGCTTTTGTACCCAGGTGTCGCTATATAAACATATACATACATACTTATAATCGTATTGTTATAAAAAAAATGTACGACGCTCTGGTCCCCAGTGGCGCTAATATAATAACCATATCCATACAACTGTATAATCTGTAGTTATAATGTAACAAGCCGCTGTTACCCAAGTGGCGGCTATATAATACATATACCTACCTAACTGTATAATCTGTATGGTGTTATACTGTACAGCCTGCGTACCCCAAGTGGCGCTATAATAATAAACATATACATACATACTGTATATCTGTATGTTAGAATTACACAAAAGCGCGGCGTACCCAAGTGGCCGCTATATAAATAAACATATACATACATACTGTATAATCTGTATTGTTATAATGTACAGGCTGCGTCCCCAAGGTGGCGCTATATAAATAACATATACATACATACTGTTATATTTGTTTGTTATAATGTACCAGCGCTGCGTCCCCAGTGGCGCATGACTAAATAAACATATACATACATACTGTATAATCTGTATGTTATAAGTACAGCGGCTGTGTCCCCAAGTGGTGCTATATAAAATAACATAGTACATCCAATACTGTATATCGTATTGTTATAATGTACACTCTGTGTCCCCAAGTGGCGCTTATATAACTAAACAATCATACATACTGTATAAGTTGTATTGTGAATGTACAGCGCTGCGTCCCCAAGTGGCCTCTAATAATGAACCATTATACAGACATACTGTATAATCTGTATTGTTTAATGTACAGAGCTGCGTCCCCAAGTGGCCGCTATAATAAACATAATCATACATACTGTATAATTTTGTAATTGTTATAATGTCCAGCGTGCGTTCCCCAGTGCGCCTATATAAAACATCTCATACATAAACTGTATAAAATCTGTATTGTTATAATGTACAAGCCTGCTTACCCAAGTGGCGCTATAAAAAACATATACATAAATACTGTATAATCTGTATTGTTTATAATGTACACAGCGCTGCGTACCCAAGTGGCGCTATATAATTAAACATTTACATACATATGTATAATCTGTAGTTTATCATGTAGCAGCGCTGCGTCCCCACTTGGCGCTAATATAAAATAAACAATAATGCATACTGTAATAATCTGTATTGTTATAATGGTACAGCGCTGTGTACCCAGTGGCGTCTATATAAATAAACATATACACTACCATACGTCAATCTGTATTGTTTATAATGTACAGCGTCTGTGTCCGCCCCACGTGGCGCTATATAAATAAACATATACATACATACTGTAATAATCTGTATGTTATAATGTACAGCCGCTGTGTCACCAAGTGGCGCTATATAAATAAACATATACAACATACTGTATAATCTGTATGTTTATAATGTACGCTCTGTGTCCCCAAGTGGCGCTATAACAAATAATAAGCTATACATACATACTGTATTATCTGTATTTCTATAATGTACAGCTCTGTTCCCCCAGTGGCCAAATATAAATAAACATATAACATCATACTGTAATAATCTGTAATTGTTATATGTATCAGTGCGTTGTCCCCTAGTGCGCATATCAACAACATCTACATAATACTGTATAATCGTATTGTAATAATGTAAGTGCTGTGTCTCCCCCCAAGTGGCACTATATAAATAACCATTACATACACTACTGTAACGCTGTATGTTTTTAATTACAGTGCTAGGTCACCCCAGGGGCCAATAATAACATACACATCATACTGTGAGAATCTGTATTGTTATAGGATGTACAGCGTGTGGTACCCAAGTGGCCGCTAATATCAATAAACACATATACATCATACTGTATAATCGTTTGTATAATGTACAGCGCTGCGTCCCCAAGTGGCGCTGTATAAATAGAAATAAACTATACTACATATTGTATAATCTGTATTGTTATAATGTACCGAGCTGCTTGGGTGTCCCAAGTGCAGCTATAAAAAAATCACCATATACATGGACATACGTGTTCATCCTGTAGTGTTAAATGTAGCAGCGCATGCGTACCCAAGTCAGCGCTATATAAATAGGGTCCGGTATAGAATACAGTCTGTATAATTGTATTGTTTATAAAGGTTAACAAAACGAGCGCTGCGTACCCCAAGTGGCGCGAGTAACTAAACATATACATCATACTGTATATCTGTATTGTTATAATGTACACACTTGTAAACCAAATGGCTCTGTATGAATAAACATTATCCATACAACATACTGTAATAATTTTTAATTTTTTTTATATGTCCAGCGCTGTGTACCCAATTGCTTATATAACTAACATATACATACATCTGTAAGCTAATCTTTATTGTGTTATAATGTTACACGCTAATGTACCCCAGTGGCGCTTAATAAGTAACATATCCATACATACTGTATAATATCTGTATTGTTATAAGATGTTAACGCACTGTGTTACCCAAGTGCGCTATATAAATAAAATATAACATACATGCTGTATAATCTTATTGTTATAATGTACAAGCGTGTTACCCAAGTGTCGCTATATAAATAAACTATACATACATGCTGTATAATCTTTTTGTTTAAATGTACAATCGCTGTGTACCCAAGTGGCGCTATATAAATAACATATACAACATACTGTAAAATGGTATTGTTATAAATGTACAGGCTGTGTCCCAAGTGTCGCTATATAGGAATAAAACATATGCATACATACTTATAATCTGTATTGTTATATGTTCCAGGGCTGTTTAAGTGACGACCAAGTGGCGCTATATAAATCAGCTATACATCGACTGTATAATCGGTATTGATTTATACTTTACAGGCGCTATTGTCCACCAGAAGGTGTAAGCGGCTAGAGAAAAATATGGGGGTGGATCACAGGAGTACATGAAACAGATACTGTAAACAGGTGGAGTAAAAAACATACTGTATACAAAAATCTGTAATTGTTAAATGAAAATGTACAAACAAAACAAATACCCACAGCCGATCTACACAGTGGATGAGATAGACGTATAAGACAATGATACTTAATGGAACTCGGGTTATAGTTGAATATGACATAATGAGCATAGCCAGTGCCGGGGTGTACCAGGTTCTCTCATATGGATAAGAGACCACGGCAAGGAGAACTTTAGTTTTGGGCGAAGGAAATCAAGTTTTTTGGTGGTGTGATGACTCTTTGCCATCCTACTTATACAACCCCAGTCAGCCACCGCTTCATTGTGTGAGCTTTTAGATGGCCTCGCATAGGTTTTGTAGTAGTGTGCTCTGTGTTCTACCTCTGCCACATTGAAATTAATGGCCTATACGAAGCTACGCAAACCCGTTGGCGTTTTGTTCTTGGCAGAGTGGAGGATAATAAGTAGGTTCATGTCTGTACCCGTCTATACGAGCATGGATGAGATAAGAAATATAGCACGTAGTCAGTCGTATAGTGACTCTGTTTCAATGTCTATTATAATATGCTATATCAATAATGCCAGATGCAGCCATCAGTGTTTTTGTAGCTCGGGCTATTAACTGACAGAATGTCCGTGGGGTAATAATATCTACGTTAATAAAGCTTGAGCACTGTTACTCTACTAGTCCTATTCTACTGGCGTATTGGCATAGAGCAATAAGCGCTGTATGACAATATCCGAGTTTGGTAAGGATACCGGTTGTACAACTGCAGGTGTAATAATAAAATTATTCTCCAATAATCGACCCAAATAGGCACTTCTTGACTACTTAATTAGATACACCAGTACTGTATTTGTAGATCTGCCCAAGAGATAGCAGGCCGTATTAGTCGTAAACGGTTACAATGGGTTAATATATATATAACCATTCATATAGCTATCGTGTACTTATATGATCCCAATCATTCTGTATGGATTATGTACAATGTGGCTGTACAGCAACTCAGTTGTTATAACAAGTTACTACACAGATATTATATAAATATACACAATTATTAATCTTAATATTTAAGCACTTTGATGAGCGACTAAATGATCATACTGTATGTGGATATGGCCTATTACGACAAGACCCGTATTAAGACACACGTACATTCCGCTGTTTGTATATCCCTATGGTTTACACTGGCATATCTATCCTATATATAAGAATCCATAGCCGCTGTACATTAATGATCACCCAAACTGTAATCTGTGGATCATGACCACAATGATTGCATAGTTTGCACGTACTCCGTTGTACCGTGGTATTCCACTAGACACTTGGGTAATAGTAGTCTATAACCATAATCAATGTAGCACTTGTACTTATCGTGTATGCCCAACTACTGTAAAGTTGATTGAGCCCAGTATAGGCTAGACAAATCAATGTACCAGTTACACTGGATAATATCATAATCATGCTAATCCTAGAGCAAGTATTCAATGCCTCCATACGTATAGTGGATATTGTCCAAGAGTTGCTAGAGATTTCGCTGTATCCTTCGTCTACATCCGTTTTTAATGCGATTAATATTTATCTTCAGGTACATAACTACATAAACCAATTAGAACCGTACGTTCTATGTATCCAGACTGTGGTATGTTGATATAAGCCCATTCATCGTCAACGATATGCTAGCCAATCCGACAGATGTGTTACCGCATGTGTCACACTTGTGTAGGATAATGTTATGTATACCACCGACCTATTTCGCCTCTCTGTGTTATTTAATTGATTCCTATACTGTAATGTGCAGCTGCTCATTTGCACTGCTAGTAACTGGACATAAGTCTGAGACACATGGGTGTTTACTACCTTGCCGGCCTCCACATTTCTACACAAATACACCGCCAACTTCCTCAACTTGAGCCTGGTAGTTTTAAATGATCATGATACTTGTACACATAGAATCTGGTACAAAGTTTGAGCAAGGTCGCTATGTCGCCGTGATGCACTGAACTAGTTGTACTCTATATTACCCGACCCTAGACCCTTGTATTTAACGTCCTTACACATATTCCGCGTATGTGGTTTGTCCCAACGAGAGCTAAGCCCAATCTCACCAAATTTGTGGATGTAACCTGATATCTAACGCCGCAGATGTCCCTCATATCTACAATGTTAACCATACATAAAGCCACCTTGTACACATTACTGATCGTCACCACAATGTAAATGTGCTATAATGCTAAGAGCTAGACAGAATCTAAGATTTGACCAGTCTACACTGTATAATCTATATAATCCATATTAGCACGTACTGTAAGTTGTGGTACCATACAGTTATGTGATATGGTCCAAAAGACGCCTAGCAATACGTTTCGACCAGTCTACTACGTGGGTAATATAAATAAAGATAAACCAATAGTCAATGTACTTAAATGATTCCAAATGCAGTATGTGATATGACCCAGGAGCTAGGGCAAAACATTCCGGTACCGTCTCCAATGGATGAACCTGATATTATGTATATGCACTACTGTAGCTTATATGACTCAGGGACTATGATGTATGATATGCCAAGATGTCGAAGCGAATGTATGTGCTAATGGGAATAAACTGTTGTATAGGATTTTTGTGATTTTAGGTACCGGCTAATTAGGTGATATAGGTGAGATCTGAATACAGTATATATTCATTTTTTAAAATGAATAATAATAGAATACTAAATGTGGGTTGAAGATTTATATATATAAGATATATATAATATTTAATGATAGAACTGGGCGGACACTTCTCCGGAATGTTGATCATTTGGCTCTACACCACAATACATTTTTTATGGACTTCATAAATCCCAGGAGAGGCGCCCATTTCTATATACATGAATGAATTATATATTGGGCGAGCACCAGTGTGGATGATACAAATATAGTGCTACCAGCCCTTTACGCGTTTCAACCCGAACAGGGTCGTCGCCACGACGGTTGCCACGACGGTTGAAACGCGTGTGACTGTTTTCAAACAGGAGGTTATGTACTGTTTTCGTGAGTATAGGACCCGTTGAGTGCTCTTTTGGAGAGGGTATGCAAGATATTGAGGATTTGGCACTCGTGGCTTGGGACTTGATTAGTGGATGTTGCTATAGTGCTATCAGGCGTATATTAAACTCTCTCTGCTCTCTCTCTCTCTCTATATATAATATATATATATATCGCCCGGGTGCACTCCAGTGAATACAAATGGGAGCAAATAGCGGAGCACTCGCAGGACTTGTAAAACATAAACTTCATTGAAGCATGTTTAAAAACGCTGTTAACATCAACGCGTTTTCGGCTCAGAGACAAGCCGTCCTCAGATGTGACGTACTATGTACATAACCCATCTTTATACCATGAACACCCAGCCCCACTGTGATGAAGGAAATGTAAACAAAAGTAAAAACAATTAAAACAGTTAAAAATATAAATAAAAACATTATGCACAAAAGTTACATAGAATCTGTAACAGGCTACAAAATGCACTATAATCCGAGGAACAGTAGAGGGGGAATTGAATGCAGCTGCTACAGAAACTAAGTAACAAGTAACAACATATCAAAAGGCAAGGGCTGTCATAAATAATTACAGAAAGACACAATGTATGCTGATCTCATCAGTGCTCACAAAAAACAAAGCGTTCAAGTCAATGTATCCTCGAGCTTCGTCTGTAACAACACCTTACGTGATCGATGTTGTACCGTATGTCCCGGGCACCGAGCCCATCCAAAAATCATGCCACCTAAGGGATGATAATGGTGTCCATTTTCTTAAAATGCGCGCAAACCGACAGGCACAAATTACAGTTAGATGTTACAGATTCGCTCTGAAAAGGTGGTTAGCCAGCTCGTTTTGAAAGATGTCCTAGTCTTCCCTATGTAGTAAGCCCACACGGGTACTATCTACTAATCACAGGAAAACCTCGGTCTCATGCGGGCTTCTGTGTCCATTATGCGGATGAGCAAAATGCTTGCCAGTCAACATGGACCGGCAGGGATGTGAGTCCGGACACCTGTAGCACGCCCAGTCTAAAATTGGACAAAAAAATTGTCGGATCCACCCTTCACATTGGTCCGTATCAAATAACTAGCCAAATTACGTCCCCTCCTTTACTGTGTCTAAGTCGGGTATTCGGAAAGGAAGATGTTTGTCCTTTCAACAATCCATATTTTTCAGTCACAGCTCTCATTTAGATACTTTGAGGTGTGTATGTAGCACAAAAATCTAGGACCAGTCCATTATCACGTTGGCCCCATGGTGATAGATCTAGCCCTTTGGGGTTCAATATCACATGGCGTGGGATGGGCCCCTGTCAACTAGCTGTTATACATGTATCCAGTTTGCACATATCCGCCAAGCAGACCGTCAGTATTGTTCCGAGAAACCCGCAAAAATGGCTATACGCCCAAACCAAATTTGGGTTCCGTACGGCAATGATGATGGACGGACGCATCAAGAAGAGAAACATTTGTCTGTGGGGCTCCTATACAGGTAGATCCCAATCTACCTCAGTCTTAAAAATACGCAGATCCAAAAAATCACAGTGTCAAAGTCTAAGTTACAATGTGAGTTTGACAGGAGTGTCTAATTCATTGAGAGAATGCACAAAATGTTCAGCCTTTCCCTGGTGCCACTCCAGAGAAGATAAGGTGTTATGTACTCCTGTAAAATAAAACCCTTTGTCGATGTATGGGAAAATGGAACCTCTCCTCAAACATCGCCATGTACAGGCTGGCTGCCGTGGGGAGCCACATTAGGAGCGATATTTCTAAACCGCTGCTATCGTTATCGCAAAAATAACGATCGTTATCGGTAAATACGATCGTATCGTAATAACGCTCGGCATTTTCCAGCTGTAACGCTCAGATTTTACGATACGTCGGTTATTTTACGATAACGATTGGTATTACCGATTAACGATCGTTATTTTTGCGATAACGATAGCGGGAGGTTTTATAAATATCGCCCTAGATCCCATGGACCACACAACCAGAGCATTGCACATAGAAATCCGACTTGAATTGGAAAAAAAATATAACCAAAAAAACGTAAGAGACTAGATTACAAAAAATCAATGGAAAGACCACTGTGCTCGGATTTCAAACAGGGCCGGGACGACATGCCTCAATGGCTTCACCATGCGGAATATGGTGTATAAACTCTTAACGTCACAAGTCATCAAAAAGACATACGTACAGAGATAGACATTGCAACAAATGTTACTATCACGTATTACGAGGGCCATTCTTTACTGCTGGCTGTGAGAAATACATCAATGTATCTATAGGTTTAAAGAGTGACCCATAGAAGACACAATAGGACCGACCACGGCGGCGGGTTCAATGCTTATGTATCTTGGGATAAGTATATAACACTGGACAGCGTGGATAGTCAGTAGTTAGAAAGTCCAAAGTTTTAGTAGTTATCCAGCTCGTACTATGAGCCAATGCTAATCTGGAATCAATATATATATAGAAAGTGAGAGACAGGAGCACTCCAAGGACTTTATAAACTTTATTGGAATAATATACACAGCTCGACGCGTTTCAACCAACTCGTGGTCGTCATCAGGATACGCCATCTTGGAGGCTGACCTCCTAAAATAGGTAAAACCCCTCCCATCAACCCTCGCGCATTACCACCCACCACACACCCACCCAATACAGTGTACTAGCGAAACAGGTATCAAAAATAGCATAGTAAAACAAACATAGTATATCAGCACATCGACCCTGTAACTAAGTATCCAACTCGCTATACTAACGGGACCTACCAGCTAGTGGGACATATCAGCACATCGTCACCCTGTAACTAAGTATCCAACCGCTATATAACGGGACCTACCAGTAGTGGGACATATCAGACATACAGACCTGAACTGAGTATCCAACTCGCTATACTAACGGGACTACCAGTAGTGGGGACATATCAGCACATCGACCCTGTAACTAAGTATCCAACTCGCTATAATAACGGCCTACCAGTAGGGGACATATCAGCACATCGACCCTGTAACTAAGTATCCAACTCGCTATACTAACGGGACCTACCAGTGTGGGACATATCGCACATCGACCCTGTAACTAAGTATCCACTCGCTATACTAACGGGACCTACCAGTTGGGACATATCAGCACATCGACCCTGTAACTAGTATCAACTCGCTATACTAACGGGACCACCAGTAGTGGAACATATCAGCACATCGACCCTGTAACTAAGTATCCAATCGCTATACTAACGGGACCTACCAGTAGTGGGACATATCAGCACATGACCCGTAACAAGTATCCAATCGCATACTAACGGTACCTAACCAGTGTGGGACATATCAGCACATCGACCCTGTAACTAAGTATCCAAATCGCTATACTAACGGGACCTACCAGTAGGGGGACATATCAGACATCGACCCTGTAACTAGTATCCAACTCGCTTAAACGGGACCTACCAGTAGTGGGACATATCAGTACATCAACCCTATAACTGAGTATCGGGACAAAGAGAGGACAAAATTCCGTATTAGGATAATCGAGTACTGCTAGATGATTCACTATGCAGGGTAATGGCGGAGATGGACCCGGAGTCCTACTGATTGAGTGGGTCAATGGACCTCAATCCAGTGGGACAGCGCTTCCGTGATCGGGACTCCTAAAGTACCGGCACCTGACTGCTCTGGTAAGTGTACACCCCCCTATTGGTCAGTTCTAAGACCAATCCCGGACGGTTATATAGGGTAGAAGACTCTCTCTACAAACTCATCGGAGGACAAGGGATACATAAATGAATAATTAATAATTAATAAAGAGCAGAGAAACCTATCAATACCAACTGGCACCAAGTGGATAGGGTGGAAGTAACAAACTAATAAACTAAAAACGGAGTTGAGCTGTGTATATTATTCCAATAAAGTTTATAAAGTCCCTGGAGTGCTCTGTCTTCACTTTCTAATTGTTGCTGTAGGAAGCACCCGGGCATATGGACATTATACGGAGGGTGCACTCCCGTTATTATGCTTTATAGATCGGGATTGCACCCACATTGTTTGTAGGATCCTGTTGATCGTCAGCATTATTACCTGCCTCCACCTACAGTCGGGAGCGTCATGGACGGAACACAGGGAACGGAATTCGTCTCTGTGATACGGAAGGTGATTTATATTTTACCCAGGAGGAGATACAACGTATACTGTTCTCAGATATAAGTATTGCAGCTGCAGCAGATATACAAACTAAGGAGAACTCTTTCAGTTGGTACGACTAAGAAAGAAACTGATTTACACCTCCATGGAGTGTTCTTATCTGAATACCATCGTATAAAAAAATCCCAAGGGGATTCCATGTCCGCAGTCCCTACTATTGGGAGGTATGATACAGACGTTTGTTCACGTGGTGTGCAATATCCAATCATTGCTCCTTTGATCTTCTGGTACTCGTCATAGAGCATATTACAAAGGAACTTAAGGCAACGCGTTTAAAATATGAGGAGATTGAAAATCAACATCTTGAAACTTTACGAACCGATCCTGAATGTGATTGGATACAAAAGCTGACGTACAAATCAATAAATATAAGGAGGATTTAATACGTTAAAAAAAAGAAAGGTTACACAAGTGGATCGGGGCTATCATGATCGGAAGACTTATGGGTGGCTTTTTGGAAAACCCCAATTCAAAACACTATAAAGATTTTTTAGGCGTAACCACAAGATCTGGGAGCCGAACAGAAACGAAAAAACGACGACTGCACACCAGATGAGGGGACGATAAGTGGCAAGCCCCCCCGATTGAGACTCCGAAGAAAATGTAGTAATAATCTCAGCACTTGTTTCTACTAAGGACGAACTCCAAACTTCTCAATAGAGGTTTGTCCTTTGTCCCTACACCAGTTCATGATGCTTTCAGGACGAAATTGATATATATAAATTGACGAGAAAACTCAAATGGAAAGAATTGTTTGGAGTTGGCTCAGAGCACGATATGAAACAGAAACACTTTAGAGCCAGGAACACATTGATCCACAGAATACTCCTCCAGCGATAAAAGTTTTTAATAAAAAACCAAGTGAGGGAAAATCTCAAATGCACACAGAAGGTGGCTAAATGGTCCAATTTATCTAAACGGGAAGTGGAAGCGTTGAAAGCTCTCCAAAGTGACCCTGAAATCATCATACGCCCCGCGGATAAAGGCGGTGCGGTGCAGTGGTTGTTCTTGGTCAAGCTTACTACAAACAGGAACTATTAGGGCTGCTATCAGACACTAAGATATATCAACAGATCCAGATGGACCCCACATTCAAGCTTAAAAAACAAGTGATATGAAGAATTAAACTGGCCTTGGAGGCAAATTGGATCAATCAAGAAGTAGCTACAACTTGACTTGTGAAACCCCTAAGTGTCCGGTGATTTACAGCGTCCCTAAGATACATAAGTCCCTTCAATCGCCGCCAGGGCGTCCGATAGTAGCCTCTAGGGGCTCCATCCTAAGCCCTATTCGGCTTATCTTGATTCCTTCCTACAGCCGATTGTTCGTAATATGAAGTCCTTTCTACGAGATAGTGGTCACCTATTGGAATTACTAACTAGGTTTGAGGGCCTCTGTCTGATATGGTACTGCTCACAGTGATGTGAGCAGTTACATACACGTGTTTTCCCCAGGCACAGGGGATTGAAGTCTGTAAACGAGCTTAATTAAACACAAACAACAAGGACCCCCCATGAATGGCTAATTGAGCTATTGACCTTGTTCTTAGGTGAGAACCACTTCCGATTTGATAACCAGTTCTACCAACAACTGTCCGGTATCGCAATGGGGACCAATGTAGGTCCCTCCTTTGCTAATTTATATATGGAGGATTTCGAAATACGATACATCTATCCCAATATGGTGATAAATTAGCAATCTATCGGCGATACACCGATGATTGCTTTATCCTCTGGAGGGGCACTGAGGAAGAAGGCAGAAACTTTATACTGATCTCAATAAACTCATACACATATAAACTTACGATGGAGAATATAAATATCAGGTGGACTTTTTAGACCTTCGTATTGAGAAGATAGGATAATAAGTTTGAGACTAGTTCTTAAAAAACCGACTGATAAAAATACCATCTTGCAGTTCTTGAGGAGAGGCTATAGTCCTAAAATGGTTGGCGAGCAGTTGGAGAAAGCATTGGAAACCTCGACCGAGGGGATAATAGTAATATTGCACATTATACCGCTAATGATAATGTAATGATGAAATGCCTATTTCATTACAATATTACCCCCACAGCAATTGTGGATAGGAATGCTATTACAAAAAATTGGGATATATTGACCAGTGACAATCATTACCGTTCAAGGACATAAAACCTGTTTTGCCTATAGACGGGGAAGAAATCTCAGGAACCTTCTAGTGAAGACAGACCTAGGAGGTAAACCATGGGTCCCCAGTCTTGGCTACCTGGACCGAAAAATGGATGTTTAAATGTAGTGGCTGCCAAGCATGCCGGATACCAAGCATGTGGACTTTCCACATCCACACAGTGGCCGTAGAATTAACATTGGATATAGACTAACATGCCTTAGACGTATGTTATATATATCATAACCTGTCCCTGTGGTTTGTACTATACTGGAAAAACCACGACCACACTTAGGGATAGAATGGCAAACCACAGGCAAGCATTGAGACAAGCCCTGATCGGTACCGAGTTGAACTCCAAGTTTTGGGGAAATTCAGTAGCTAGACACTATAGAGAAGCGGGTCATCAGCTGTCCAACTTTAGGTGGATGGCTATTGATCAGGAACCTAAGAGGGAGGGAATAGGGCGATTCTCAGGAGAGAAGAAAGATGGATTCGAACTTTGGGACCCCCTAGGGGGTTGATGAACAGCTAGCCTTATCTTGTTTTTTATAACCATTCAACTTGATTCATTTTTGTTTTTCATACTTATTGTCTATGTGGTTCATTCTTGGCTCCCATTGAGAGCCTGGTTCATATTTGGTTTCTTGTTTTATGTCTGAGTTGGCCTCCTAGCTATATTCTCTTCCATACGGGTCCACTGGGGATATTAGTTTGTTACTTACCCCTATCCACTTGTGCCAGTTGGTATTGATAGGTTTTCTCTACTCTTTATTAATTATTAATTATTCATTATGTATCCCTTGTCCTCCGATGAGTTTGTAGAGAGAGTATTCTACCCTATATAACCGTTCTGGGACTGGTCTTAGAACTGACCAATAGGGGGTGGTACACTTACCAGAGCATCAAGGCTGCCGGTACTTTAGGAGTCCCGATCACGGAAGCGCTGTCCCCACTGGATAGAGGTCCATGACCCACTCGATAGGTAAGGACTCCGGTCCATCTCCGCCATTACCCTGCATAGTGAATCATCTAGCAGGTACTTGATTATCCTAATACGAATTTAGTCTCTCATTGTCCGATACTCAGTTATGGGTTGATGTGCTGATATGTCCCGCTACTGGTAGGTCCCGTAGTATAGCGAATTGGAACTTAGTTACAGGGTCGATGTGCTGATATGTCCCGCCTACTGGTAGGTCCCGTTAGTATAGCGAATTGGATACTTAGTTACAGGGTCGGATGCTGATATGTCCCACTACTGGTAGGTCCCGTTGTATAGCGAGTGGATACTTAGTTACAGGGTCGATGTGCTGTAGTCCCACTACTGGTAGGTCCCGTTAGTATAGCGAGTTGGATACTTAGTTACAGGGTCGATGTGCTGATATGTCCCACTACTGGTAGGTCCCGTTAGTATAGCGAGTTGGATACTTAGTTACAGGGTCGATGTGCTGATATGTCCCACTACTGGTAGGTCCCGTTAGTTATAGCGAGTTGGATACTCAGTTACAGGGTTGATGTGCTGATATGTCCCACTACTGGTAGTTCCCGTTAGTATAGCGAGTTGGATACTTAGTTACAGGGTCGATGTGCTGATATGTCCCACTACTGGTAGGTCCCGTTAGTATAGTGAGTTGGATACTTAGTTACAGGGTCGATGTGCTGATAGTTCCCACTACTGGTAGGTCCCGTTAGTATAGCGAGTTGGATACTTAGTTACAGGGTCGATGTGCTGATATACTATGTTTCGTTTTTACTTGATATTTTGATACCTATTATCACTGCTTGCTAGTACACTGTATGTGGGGGGGTGTGTGGTGGGAGGTAATACGCGAGGGTTGATGGGAGGGGTTTTACCTATTTTAGGAGGTCAGCCTCAAGATGGCGTATCCTGACGACGACCACATACTGTATGTGATATGTCCAAGAGCTAGCATCGTTTGTACCGGTCTACATTGGGTAAATATATATATAAACCAATAGCACTGTACTTAATGATCCATACTGTATGTGATATGTCCAAGAGCTAGCAATCCATGTACCGGTCTATACTGGGTAATATATATATAACCAATAGCACTGTACTTAATGATCCATACCGTATGTGATATGTCCAAGAGCTAGCAATCCGTGTACCGGTCTACACTGGGTAATATATATATAATCAATAGCACTGTACTTAATGATCCATACTGTATATGATATGTCCAAGAGCTTGCAATCCATGTACCGGTCTACACTGGGTAATATATATATAATTAATAGCACTGTACTTAATGATCCATACTGTATATGATATGTCCAAGAGCTTGCAATCCGTGTACCGGTCTATACTGGATAATATATATATATAACCAATAGCACTGTACTTAAAGGATAACTAAACCCAACTTTTTATACTTCATAATCTGGAAACACCCCCCCTAAAAACACCAATAAGCTATAAAATCCCACTTCAGTAAATTGCATTAAAGTAAATGTAAGCCTGTTAAGAACTGGATGAAGTGTCTGTGTGTATGTGCAGTGTCAGACCACACTATGTATATACCTAGGGGGCTCTGATATATATATATATATATATATATATATATATACCTAGGGGGCTATATATATATATATATATATATATATATATACCTAGGGGGCTCTGCTATATATATATATATACCTAGGGGGCTCTGCTATCTCCGTGATTACTCACTAGGTTTATAAAGAATAAGAAAGTCACCAATCTCTCCAGGCTGGAAGAATTCACACAAGGCAGGTGAACAATTCAGAAATCAATATCGCACTTCCATCGGTAGAACAATAATGGAAAACATCATTTTATGAATCCTATATCATCCTTGAAAATAAATGACTCAGAGCTAAAAACACAAAGATTATTACTTTTAATATTTTATCGCAATAATCCAACAGAGTAAAAAAAACTTATTGATTTGACATTTGGCCCAGTTCGCGGATCAGAACCCGGATCCGCGGCGGATTTACCTCGTTCGCGAATGGCGGATATCGCGGATTTTCCGAACTTTTCCGAACCGCGTTTTCGAAAATTTTCCAAACTACGAGGATTTCTCGTATTTTCGAAAATACTGGAAAATACGAGAAATCCTCGTAAATTCTAAATTTCGCAGATTTTTCACATTTTTCGCGGAGCAACCCACTTTTACGGGTCCGTATTTTTGAAAAATCTTCGTATTTTCGAAGAACGGATTTTGCCGAACTTTCATTTTAATAGGTTTTAATGGGTCCGCTCACGGATTTTCGAATTTTTTAATTTTTTCGAAAATTCGCGAGTCATCGAGCGGACCGGATTTTGCGAAGTTCGGACATCTCTACTTAAAATCTTTATCTCATTGAAGTGTGGGCTTACAATCTATTAATTCTACGTTATGATAAACACATTTCCTTATTGAAGACGGAAAGAAGTAGCCTGCGACTTTAACCCGTCCTATTGTGTCGCTTCTTCTGCTAGTTTTCATTTTGTGGGTTGAAGATTCGCACCTTTCGAGGAGTTAATTAAAAATCCATTCAGTTCAAACGTTCCTATGAAAATTACAGTGTCTCTTCATTTAACAAAAAAACCCTGGTTGTGTAAGGAGCTCAGATCTCTGTATTTTCTTTCTTTACTAGCGCATGATAAAAGAATATTGCCATCGTTTGTTCTTACAGGGATTTTATTTTAAGGGCTAAAAATTGCTTTGAAACTTAATAGCAGCAGAAATGCTACGGCTTAAATCTCTGGGCCAAATGATTGTATATGATGTCAAGCGCAGTTTAGAGTAAAATGTAGACCTTATTTCATTGTCTAAGCTGTACGTGTCACTGCCATTTTAGCTCCTGCGCAAAACGAATGACTTGTCTGTGTGGATCTAACTCAGAAGAGTACAATTCTAGATAGGATAATTCTAGAAACATCCAGGCCAACTTAATAAAGGGCCGAGTTCTACAGGGCCCCATCTACTATGAGGCAGAGTAAAACATTTGTCTCAGGCGGCACCCCAGCACTGTAGAAGAAAAGCGGCAGACAGGCAGTGGTGACATTTTTCTTCCTTGACCAGTGCGCGCACAGCCACGAGAAGTGTGGGCACTACCCGCATGACTCCAATATACACGGAAGCAGCTTCAACTCTGTTTCTGCTTTATAAGGGAGTCAGAGTCAGGACACACACTCTGCTCAGTTCTCAGCATAACACAGGGCGCCTAGCCAAGGATGGGTGGCCTGGGCCTTGCTGGGTGCTGGGCCTTGCTGGGTATCCTGGGCCTTGCTGGGTGCTGGGTCTTGCTGGGTATCCTGGGCCTTGCTGGGTGCTGGGCCATGCTGGGTATCCTAGGCCTTGCTGGGTATCCTGGGCCTTCCTGGGTATCCTGGGCCTTCCTGGGTATCCTAGGCCTTGCTGGTTATCCTGGGCCTTGCTGGGTATCCTAGGCCTTGCTGGGTATCCTGGGCCTTGCCGGGTATCCCAGGCCTTGCTGGGTTTCCTGGGCCTTCCTGGGTATCCAGGGCCTTGCTGGGTATCCTGGGCCTTGCTGGCAGCAATATGACAGTGACAAGCTGTGTGAGAAAGGGATGTAATATTCGTTCTAGTCCTTTACATTATTGGTATTTGAAAGAACTGGTTAAATCCCTATGTGATAGACGGCTCAAAATTGTACAATTTTAACCACGCCCTTCAACAAAGCCACACCCACTTTAATGCGGCGGCAGATCGTCAGATTCTAAATTTTGGCTAAGGCAGCAAAACCCCTAGAAGTGCCCCTGATCCTAAAGGACGTTGTGTCCCTTACAGAAGCTAATTGTGTTTGTGTAACTATTACTGACGATGTGGACAGGAATGATTGTTAGCCATTTCAAGCTCTTTGTACCCATCTCTTCAGCACTTCAGGGCAGGGATCTCATTACTAATGTCCGTGCCCATTTCATCTCAACAGGAATCGTTTCTAATAATGAAACCTTGGTCAGTCCATGTTGGAGACCAGTTGGAAAATGTTGGTATAGAAATAAACTGACTTTCTAAATGGATAAATGGCCCAAGTTACCCACAATGCCACCTGGTAACCTCCATATTCCTTTAGGAAGGGATGAGCACAGTTAAACCTCTAATTCATTGTAAATAGAGATTAGGTCTTTTCCCACCATAACGGACATTCAATCAAAGCCACTTCTCCTGAACATGGGAGCCTGCTCCCATGTTCAGGAGAAAGGATACATTGGGAGTATGGACTCAGGGCAGGAGTTCATCATAACATCTTAAGGAACATCTAGCCAATCGGACGGACCATATCTTGGCTTACATCAGGGACTATCAATTTGGACAAAATAAGAAAGAAAAAGGGTATCAAGCATACCAACACTAGTATGACCGGCATAATATATGGGAAGCAGTTAGCACCATTAGGCGGGGGCACAACCTAGAACAACGTATAAACAATAAGGTAAGGGGGCCAAGGAAGGATAAAAGAAAATTAAGAAAAGGGACAGAAAAAAGCGAGAGAGAAAGAGCAGAGCCGGCAGTGATAGAGAAGAAAGGAACCAAGACTAGTCCCAAAGAGGCTGGGAGGGACTGAAAATGGAGCAATGAAATAAGACCAACGAAAAAGGAAAAAGGGAGTAAGCTAGGTAGTACAAGGGCACAAAGCCCAGAAGCACTCCAACTTCATATAAATCACCATCAAATAGAAATAATAGAGGGCCAACACGCAGCTCATACAAAGGTAACGGTCAGGAGGTGGACACTAGACTGATAACTATCAATTTGGACTCTGTCACTTTTCCATATTGGATTTACAAGTTTCTTGGACTGTTCATGGACTATCAGACGCCATTTATCTCTAAGTATTCTTCTTTTATCCCCTTCTACCCTCCCCTGTGTGTCACCTTTTATGTTTAGTAAGTTAACGTAGTTTTCTGTATATTTTTTATGCACTATTATGTTATCTTTTAATAAATGATATAAAAACATTTAAAGGATAATTGTCCTATACTGAGTATATCCCAAAATGAACCCGTGTCTTGGAAGTTACGCTACTATAGAAGAGTATTGTTTAGAAATATATATATATACTGTGTATAGAGTAATAGGTGTGGATACCCTTTTTCTTACAGGATTGTATAATTTAGGGGGTGTGGATAACCCCAAATATAGATTTAGCAGGTGATCCCCCTGATCTTGGAATGTGGTGGCAGCCTATCGTATAGATATTGAGAAATATTAAGTGTTTGTTATATCCGATTTGTTCACTACCCCTCCTTGTCCATTCTGTTGTTATCGACTTGTCGGTTACTTGAAGGGCGTTTTCGGGTAACAGATAGGAGGGTAAGCGGACTGCACAGGGGGGTTCGTGACAATATTTACTGGTCTACTGCAGTCAGATCTGATTGGTTACTTCACATTATTAGCAGAGGCAAACGTTTCCACTAGAGTCGCTCTACGAACGTCAGTAAAAGTTTAGAAGTTCAGATACAAACCCATTGAAGTCAATGGGGACATAATATTTTGGAAAGTTTGGATGAACAACAAATAAACTAACAGTAACTTACTGTTAATGGCTGTGGCTCCTGTGGCTCCTGTGGCTCACTGCCGGAAGAATAGCAAATGATCACACATTCAAATATGATTGGTTAATGTGTGATCATATGATCGCAAGCATTGAAATATTAACCAATCAGAATTGGCTTTGGTCCTTCAGCAAACCTATTTAAAGAGGTGAGAACCCCTATGGAACTCAGATCAAGACGTCCAACTCCGGCGATGTCACCGGCGAACAAGTAGATGCCACAAGGGTCACATTGGATTTTATTTAAGTGAAAATGGGTTCAGTTCCTTACTTTCCCTTTCCTTGTGTAGCTGAAAAGCACAAATAGAGGCGATCCTTCCAAACAAGGCAATCTTAATGCTGTTCAACCCTGTCCATCACTATGTTGAAAAATAACGCCCCTCATTACGTGTAGGGTCACTATTAGCATAGGACGCAATCCCAATGGTAATCATCACGCAGTTAGTCAATTTCCATGTAATTGGCCGAGACCAGTGATTTTGCTATGTTAAAATATTGGGGCACGTGCCCTGGATCTTTGATCTTTGGTTTTAACACAAAATCTCCTTTTCCCAGAAGTACTCCTCGGCTGCGCAATGATGTAACAGCATGCTCGTGCCTATTGATTCGATGATGTCATCGCCAGTTTGCTACCAGAATAAATCAAAATTTCTAGTTTTCTACCAGTTTATAATGAAATTGCCAGTTTGCTACCAGTATATAATGACAATGCCAGTTTGCTACCAGTATATAATGACAATGCCAGTTTGCTACCAGTATAAAATGAATATGCTAGTTTGATACCAGTATAAAATGAATATGCCATTTTGCTACCAGTATAAAATGAATATGCCAGTTTGCTACCAGTATATAATGACAATGCCAGTTTGCTACCAGTATAAAATGAATATGCCAGTTTGCTACCAGTATAAAATGAATATGCCAGTTTGCTACCAGTATATAATGACAATGCCAGTTTGCTACCAGTATAAAATGAATATGCCAGTTTGCTACCAGTATAAAATGAATATGCCAGTTTGATACCAGTATAAATTGACATTGCCAGTTTGCTACCAGTATATAGAAATTGCCAGTTTGCACCAGTATAAATTGAAATGCCAGTTTGCTACCAGAATATAATGAAATTGTGCCAGTTTGCTACCAGTATATAATGAAATTGCCAGTTTGCTACCATATATAATGAAATTGCCAGTTTGCTACCAGATATAATGAAATTGCCATTTGCTACCAGAATAAATGAAATCCAGTTTGCTACCAGTATATAATGAAATTGCCAGTTTGCTACCAGTATATAATGAAATTGCCAGTTTGCTCCCAGTATATAATGAAATTGCCAGTTTGCTCCCAGTATATAATGAAATTGCCAGTTTGCTACCAGTATATAATGAAATTGCCAGTTTGTTACCAGTATATAATGAAATTGCCAGTTTGCTACCAGTATATAATGAAATGTCAGTTTGTTAGCAGTTATATATGAAATTGACAGTTGCTACCAGTTTATAATGAAATGACAGTTTGCTACCAGTATAAATTGAAATTGCCAGTTTGTTACCAGTTTATAATGAAATTGACAGTTTGCTACCAGTATATAATGAAATTGTCAGTTGTTACCAGTATATAATGAAATTGCCATTTTGCTACCAGAATATAATTAAAAGGTCAGTTTGTTACCAGTATATAATGAATTGACAGTTTGCTACCAGTTTTAATGAAATTGTCAGTTTGTTACCAGTATATAATGAAATTGACAGTTTGCTACCAGTTATAATGAAATTGACAGTTTGCTACCAGTATAAATTGAAATTGCCAGTTTGTTACCAGTTTATAATGAAATTGCCAGTTTTCTAACAGTATAAAAGGAAATTAACAGTTTTCTACAGTGTAATGGAATACTGTGCCTCCATATCTTCTCAGACCCTAGAGATGCCCATGGCTAAGATTCAGCCAATCACTGACGCTGATGCCGGTCCGCCCTCTTCTGCTGTTAAAGCATTTTATTCAATTTAGAATGTAACCAATTCCTTTAACAACATCTAAATGGTCTCATATCCACTGCCTGCCGAGTTCCAGCCATTCAATTCAAACACAATTACCAGTGAATATTCCATCTGCTTCCTAATTAGTCCTCCAGCTTCTCTCCCAAATGGGTTTCGGAGGCGAGAGGGTTCCCACCCTTTTTAGGCATAATGCATTTTTTACTAATATTAAATAATAAGTTCCATTTACTCATTATATAAACAGTCCTTAATTAAAAAAACCAATACCACACAAATGGAAAAAAGAAATAGAGAGAATTTTATAATTAAAATGACCGAGCGGTGAAATATTCCTGGCTAATACTAATATCGTTAATAGTTTATAAACCATTTGGGAGACAACACAGAGAGTGATAACCCGCATTGATTGTCTAGGGCCAGAGTAAGACATAGGGGAACAGAATATAGAAAGAAACAGTGGAATTTAAAGGAATTTCACTCACTTTTAGTGAAAGTTGAATAAAAATGGGTCAATGTTTGTAATTTATTCCCTACGTTAAGACAAACCATTAGGCGTAATTTGTACATTGCCGGGTACAAACTAGAATGGAAAATATGACAATTTAATTAATTAAGACATTTTTATATTATATTTGCAGATTCGATAATTAGCAGACAGAACATTATTTAATTCCAGCTTGACACAAACATTTACCAAGCCAATCGCTAAAAAAATATAAACTTGATTACATGATTGTAATTAGAGATGTTCAAAACTGTGGAGCTTTGTTTAATTTTGAATTTCATAATTATCTACTTTCGATTTTCAATAATTATCTACTTTCGATTTCGATAGTTCTACTTTCGATTTTCGTATTAGCTACTTTTCGTTTTCGTAATTACTACTTTCGATTTTTGATATTATCTACTTTTCGGTTTTCGATAATTATCTACTTCGATTTTCGATAATTATCTACTTTCGATTTTCGATAATTATTACTTTCGATTTTTCGATAATTATCTACTTCGATTTTCGATAGTTATCTACTTTCGATTTTCGATAGTTATCTACTTCGATTTTCGTTAGTTATCTACTTTAGATTTTCGATAATTATCTACTTTCGATTTTCGATAGTTATCTACTTAGATTTTCGATAGTTATCTACTTTCGATTTTCGATAATTATCCTCCTTTCGATTTTCGATAATTATCTCCTTTCGATTTTCGATAGTTATCTACTTTCGATTTTCGATAATTATCTACTTTCGATTTTTGAAGTTATCTACTTTCGATTTTCGATAGTTATCTACTTCTGATTTTCGATAGTTATCTACTTTAGATTTTCGATAATTATCTACTTTTCGGTTTTCGATAATTATCTACTTTCGATTTTCGATAATTATCTACTGAGTTCTGAAAGTTTCATCGGACTTAGAAACCCTCAGATTCGATTCGAAACTGGGTCTATTCGAACCCACATTACATCTCTAGTTATAATTAAAACAGAATATTAGAATGGTTCTTCGTGGGCAGATGATTGGAAAAAAGGAGAAGTTTCAATAAAAAATAAGAAAATGGCCATCAATATAATACAGTATATCAGTGTATCCTTGTATTGTGCTTAATACAAAAGCCAAGCAAGTGTCCCAAGTTGTTCTGGGAAATTACCAGATTGCCCATTTTTAAAAAAATCTTTATGAACCAAAGAGGATTATCCCTAATGAAGCCTTCTGTACAGTTGGTTCTTGTATAGGGCAATGTTAATGTAATATTTCCAGATGTTTTTATTTATTCAGGGGCCCCATATTACATTATTACCTAGGGCCCTGTTAAGTCTTTTTCCAACGCTGTTGTGGTTGCAACATAGTAACATAGTAATTAAGGTTGAATAAAGACATTCGTCCATCAAGTCCAACCTATCTTTTTTTTTTTTTTTTTTAACCCTACCTAACAGTTGATCCAGAGGAAGGCAAAAACCCCCAGCTAAAAAAGGGGGGAAAAAATTCCTTCCTGACTCCCAAACGGCAATCGGAAAGTATCCCTGGATCAACCAATCTATACTTGCATTAATACCAGTAATTCTCAATATTTTTTAGTTTTAGAAACTTATCCAGGCCTTTTTAAAGTTATTCAATGAACTTGCCATTACCACCTCGCTGGAAGACAGTTCCACAGTTTCACCTCACACGTTCACGAAGAAACTCTCCTAACCTGAAGATGAAACTTCTTTTCTTTCTTCTTCCAACCTTAAAAGATGTCCACGAGTCTCCTGATATGACCTATTAGTGAACAATGCACCAGAGAGTTCACTGTATGGGCCATTAATATATTGTATAAGGTTATCATTCCCCACGCAACCGCCGCTTCTCCAATGTAAACAGCCCTAACTTGTCTAATCTGCCTGCATATTCAAGCCCCTCCATTCCCTTATTAATTTAGTTGCCCTTCTCTGAACTGCCAATTTCCAAGATTCCCTTTGTATAGGGGATTCCAAAACGCGCACCGCTATTCCAATGTGGCCTTCCAGTGCCTTGTAAGAGGGAGAATAATATTTTTCTCCTTGATTCCATTCCCCTCTTATACAAGACAATATCTTGCTAGCTCTAGCTGTTGCTACCTGGCATTGTTTGCTACAGCTAAGTCTGTTATCTACCAGAACCCCCAAATCTTTTTCCATTTCCGATGCACTTAACACAGATTATTTATGGTGTAGGTGGCACAGGGATTATTAATCCCAATGTCATCACCTTACTTTATCACATTGAATCTCATCTGCCATTCTGCTGCCCATTTTGATAATCTATCTAGGTCTGCTTGCAGCACTTGCACATCATTGGAAGTTTCCAAAGCTCTGCATAATTTTAGTGTCAACAGCAAACACAGGACCTTGCTCTCAATGCCCCCTTCTAAGTCATTTATAAACAGATTAAACAGAAGCGCCCCAGTACAGAACCCTGAGGAACTCCGCTTAGAACTTTAGCCCACATAGATGTAGCTCCATTAACCACCACTCTCTGTTTGCGGTCCATAACCAGTTCTCTATCCATGAACAAATGTTTTCTTCAAGGCCACATCCTCAGTTATTACATAGTTCGCCTATGTGGCACAGTATCAAAGGCTTTTGCAAAATCCAAATATACCAATCCACAGCTGTGCCTGAATCTAACTTCTTACTCACTTCTTCATAAAAACCAATTAAATTTGTCTGGCATTCTCTATTTCTCATAAATCCATGCTGACTATACTAATAGATGATCTCTGGAGACAAAGTCAGGATATGATCCCTTAACAAAGTTTCCATCACACTTCCCTACCACTGATGTTAGCTTACAGGTCTATAGTTACCAGGCTGTGAACGACTACCTTTTTTGAATATTGGTATTACATTGGCTTTTTTCCAATCCAGCGGCACATCCCCAGACAAAAGCGAATCTGAAAATATGAGACACAGTTGTCTTGCTAGAACTGAACTAAGCTCTTTTAAAATCCTAGGATGCAATCCATCTGGTCCTGGTGCTTTATTGATATTAACTTTGTCTAATTGATTCCGTACCATATCCTCTGTTATCCAATGTGAAAACTCTTCATTTCCTCCCTGCACATTGTACAATCCTACTGTAAGGATTCTCAACAGTAAAACCGATGTAAAAAAACGGTTTAGCAGATTAGCCTTTTCGGCATCCTCTACAACCACTCAGCTCCATTATTTAATGGTCCCACATTCTCATCCTCATTTTTTTACCATTTATATACTTAAAAAACATCTTGGGGTTGGACTTGCTTGTTCGGCAATCCGTATTTCATTTTCTATTTTAGCTAGTTTAATTGCTTTCTTGCACTCTATTACAACTTTTGAAGTCCCTGTAAGCCTGTTCTGTGCCTTCTGCTTTCAAAATTTAAAAGAGCCCTTTTCTTTTTTCCATTTCCCTTTTTACCTGAGCATTAAACCCATGCAGGAGTGGACCTAATTTTTTACACTTGTTTCCTAAAGGTACCGATTTGGAAATGTTATAGTTTAATATCCCTTTAAAAGTGGTCCACATCTGCTCAGTCTCTTTACCTAGAAACAGTTCCCCCAGTCTATGAGCAGGAGCGTTCCTTTAAAAGCATAAAATTAGCTTTCCTAAGTTAAAAGTTTTTGTTAAGCCAGTGCACTTTAGTTTCTGCAACCTATATTAAATGACACTATATCATGGTCATATTTCCCTAAGCTTCCCCTACCTTCATCTCCAAATGAGCTCTGGGTTATTAGATATCACCAGATCCAACAACGCATCTTTTCTTAGTAGGAACTTCTACTCACATCTTGAGAAAATGCTCATATAGGAAATTTAAAAACTTTATACCTTTTGAGGTGCTGGCAGTTCCATTCCTCCAATCTATTTCAGGGTAGTTAAAATCCCCCATAACCAGAACATCCCCATACCAGCACCTTCGCCAACTGCATATGGAGATTCATTTCCACCTCTTTCCCGGCATTTGGCGGCTTATACAACACTCCACAATTAATTACCACACCTTCTGCTTCCTGTACACAGTTTCCACCCATAATGTTTCGCCGCATCGTTTTCTCCCCCATCTATTCCTCTTTTAAATTTGGCTTCAATTCCTGTTAACATACATACATACTCCTCCCCTTTCTTATTAACTCGGTCATGTCTAAATAAGGAGTACCCTTCAATATTTACTGTCCAGTCGTGTGAATCATTAAGCATGATTCTGCTATACAATCATTCATAACCTTTCCTTTAAACGCTATTAATTCAAGTTCGACGGTTTTTCACAGCCAGACTCCTTGCTTGTAAACATACATTTTAGATTATCAATTGATTTACTTCCATACAGGGTCGTACATGCCTCCTTACCTCTATGCTCCCCCTCCTCCTTCTCCTCCCTCCGTTGTGTTACTAGCCCCCAGATCCCTAACTTCTCTACTACTA
Source organism: Hymenochirus boettgeri (assembly GCA_019447015.1). Taxonomy (NCBI): domain Eukaryota; kingdom Metazoa; phylum Chordata; class Amphibia; order Anura; family Pipidae; genus Hymenochirus; species Hymenochirus boettgeri. Next base: position 87,638 of record JAACNH010000489.1, on the reverse strand, counting down.
CCCCTGTGTAGTTACTTTCCCTCCCCCCCATACCTAGTTTAAATCTCCTCCAAACCCCCTAGCCTCTCTCTCCCCCAAAAAAGTTGCACCATCACCATTGAGGTGCAATCCGTCACTACAAAGAGCCTGTAGCCAACAGAAAAGTCAGCCCAGTTCTCTAAAAACCCAACCCCATCTCCTTACACCACTCTCTTAGCCACGCATTTATACTCCTGAGCTCCCGTTGCAAACGTCGCAGCTGTAGAGTGGCAGGGCGGTTAAAAACACAACAGACCGACATAGAATAAGAGTAAACGACTTGGTGGCCGGTGTAGAAGAATACAATGGCCAAATTGGATCAATCAAGAAGTAGCGACAATCTGACTTTTGTGAAACCCCCTAAGTGGTCCGGTGATTTACAAGCGTCCCTAAGAACATAGTCCCTTCAATTCGCCCGCCAGGGGCGTCCGATAGTAGCCTCTAGGGGCTCCATCCTAAGCCCTATATCGGCTTATCTTGTTCCTTCCTACACCGATTGTTCGTAATATGAAGTCCTTTCTACGAGATAGTGGTCACCTATTGGAATTACTAATAGGTTTGAGGGCCTCTGTCTGATATGGTACTGCTACATGTGATGTGAGCAGTTCTATACACGGTGATTCCCCAGGCACAGGGGATTGAAGTCTGTAAACGAGCTTAATTAAACACAAACACAAGGACCCCCCCATTGTGATGCGCCTAATTGACTATTGACCTTTGTCTTAGGTGAGAACCACTTCCGATTTGATAACCAGTTCTACCAACAACTGTCCGGTATCGAATGGGGACCAATGTAGTCCCTCCTTTGCTAATTTATATATGAGGATTTCGAAATACGATACATCTATCCCAAATATGGTGATAAATTACAATCTATCGGCGATACACCGATGATTGCTTTATCCTCTGAGGGGCACTGAGAAGAAGCAGAAACTTTATTACTGATCTCAATAAACTCGATACAAACCGATTAAACTTACGATGAGAATAGTAAATATCATGGTACTTTTTAGACCTTCGTATTGAGATACTGGATAATAAGTTTGAGACTAGTCTCTTAAAAAACCGACTGATAAAAATCCCCATCCTTGCAGTTTCTTGAGGAGAGCTATAGTCCTAAAATGGTTTGCGGAGCAAGTTGGAGAAGCATTGGAAACCTCGACCAGGAGGGATAATAGTAATATTGCACATTATACCGCTAATGATAATGTAATGATGAAAATGCCTATTTCATTACATATTACCCCCACAGCAATGTGGATAGGAATGCTATTACAAAAAATTGGGATATATTGACCAGTGACCAATCATTACCGTTCAAGGACATAAACCTATGTTTGCCTATAGACGGGGAAGAAATCTCAGGAACCTTCTAGTGAAGACAGACCTAGGAGGTAAACCATCGGGTCCCCATTTGGCTACCTGGACCGAAAAATGGATGTTTTAAATGTAGTGGCTGCCAAGCATGCCGATACCAAGCATGTGGACTTTCCACATCACACAGTGGCCGTGAATTAACATTGGTATGACTACATGCCTAGGTACGTATGTTATATATACAAACTGTCCCTGTGGTTTGTACTATACTGAAAAAACCACGACCACACTTAGGGATAGAATTGGCAAACCACAGGCAACATGAGACAAGCCCTGATCGTACCGAGTTGAACTCCAGGTTTGGGGAAATTCAGTAGCTAGACACTATAGAGAACGGGTCACAGCTGTCCACTTTAGGTGGATGGCTATTGATCAGGAACCTAAGAGGGAGGGAAATAGGGCGATTCTCAGGAGAGGAAAGATGGATTCGAACTTTGACCCCCTAGGTTTGTATGACAGGCTAGCCTTATCTTGTTTTTTATAACCATTCAACTTGATTCATTTTTGTTTTTCATACTTATTGTCTATGTGGTTCATTCCTTGGCTCCCATGAGAGCCTGGTTCATATTTGGTTTCTCTGTTTTATGTCTGAGTTGGCCTCCTAGCTATATTCTCTTCCATACGGGTCCACTGGGTTATTAGTTTGTTACTTACCCCTATCCACTTGGTGCCAGTTGGTATTGATAGGTTTCTCTACTCTTTATTAATTATTAATTATTCATTTTGTATCCCTTGCCTCCGATGAGTTTGTAGAGGAGAGTATTCTACCCTATATAACCGTTCTGGGACTGGTCTTAGAACTGACCAATAGGGGGTGTTACACTTACCAGAGCAGTCAAGGCTGCCGGTACTTTAGGAGTCCCGATCACGGAAGCGCTGTCCCACTGGATAGAGGTCCATGACCCCTCGATCAGGTAAGGACTCCGGTCCATCTCCGCCATTACCCTGCATATGAATCATCTAGCAGGTACTTGATTATCCTAATACGGAATTTAGTCCTCTCATTTTCCCGATACTCAGTTTAGGGTTGATGTGCTGATAGTCCCGCTACTGGTAGGTCCCGTTGTATCGCGAATTGGATACTTAGTTCAGGGTCGATGTGCTGATATGTCCCCGCTACTGGTAGGTCCCTTAGTATAGCGAATTGGTACTTAGTTCAGGGTCGATGTGCTGATATGTCCCACTACTGGTAGGTCCCGTTTAGTATAGCGAGTTGGATACTTAGTTCAGGGTCCGATGTGCTGATATGTCCCACTACTGTAGGTCCCGTTAGTAAAGCAGTGATACTTAGTTACAGGGTCGATGTGCTGATATGTCCCACTACTGGTAGGTCCCGTTAGTATAGCAGTTGGATACTTAGTTACAGGGTCGATGTGCTGATATGTCCCACTACTGGTAGGTCCCGTTAGTAGCGAGTTGGATACTCAGTTACAGGGTTGATGTGCTGATATGTCCCACTACTGGTAGTTCCCGTTAGTAAGCGAGTTGATACTTAGTTTACAGTCGATGTCTGATATGTCCCACTACTGTAGGTCCCGTTAGTATAGTGAGTTGGATACTTAGTTACAGGGTCGATGTGGCTGATATGTTCCCACTACTGGTAGGTCCCGTTAGTATAGCGAGTTGGATACTTAGTTACGGGTCGATGTGCTGATATACTATGTTTCGTTTTTACTATGTCTATTTTTGATACCTATTATCACTGCTTCGCTAGTACACTGTATTGGGTGGGTGTGTGTTGTGGGAGGTAATACGCGAGGGTTGATGGAGGGGTTTTACCTATTTTAGGAGGTCAGCTCTCAAGATGGCGTATCCTGACGACGACCACATCCTATGTGATATGTCCAAGACTAGCAATCCGTGTACCGGTCTACATTGGGTAATATATATATAACCAATAGCCCTGTACTTATGATCCATACTGTATGGTGATATGTCCAAGAGCTAAGCAATCCATGTACCGGTCTATACTGGGTAATATATATAACCAATAGCACTGTACTTAATGATCCATACCGTATGTGATATTTCCAAGAGCTAGCAATCCGTTACCGGTCTACACTGGGTAATATATATATAATCAATAGCACTGTATTAATGATCCATACTGTATATGATATGTCCAAGAGCTTGCAATCCATGTACCGGTCTACACTGGGTAATATATATATATTAATAGCACTGTACTTAATGATCCATACTGATTGATATGTCCAAGAGCTAGCAATCCGTGTACCGGTCTATACTGATAATATATATATATACCAATAGCACTGTACTTAAGGATAACTAAACCCAACTTTTATACTTCATAATCTGGAAACACCCCCCTAAAAAACACCAAAAGCTATAAAATCCCACTTCAGTAATTGCATTAAAGTAATGTAAGCCTGTTAAGAACTGGAATGAGTGCTGTGTGTATGTCAGTGTCAGACCACACTATGTATATACCTAGGGGGCTCTGGATATATATATATATATATATATATATATATATCCTAGGGGCTATATATATATATATATATATATATACCTAGGGGGCTCTGCTATATATATATATACCTAGGGGGCTTGCTATATATATAATATTACTAGGGGCTATATATATATATATTATATAATATACCTAGGGGGCTCTGCTATTATATTATATACCTAGGGGGCTCTGCTATCTCCGTGATTACTCACTAGGTTTATAAGAATAAGAAAGTCACCAATCTCTCCAGGCTGGAAGAATTCACACAAGGCAGGTGAACAATTCAGAAATCAATATCGCACTCCATCGGTAGAACAATAATGGAAAACATTCATTTTTGAATCCATAATCATCCTTGAAAATAAAGACTCAGAGCTAAAAAACAAAGATTATTACTTTTAATATTTTATCGCAATAATCCAACAGAGTAAAAAAAACTTATTGATTTGACATTTGGCCCAGTTCGCGGATCAGAACACCCGGATCCGCGGCGGATTTACCTCGTTCGCGAATGGCGGATATCGCGATTTCCGAACTTTCCGAACCGCGTTTTCGAAAATTTTCCAAACTACGAGGATTTCTCGTATTTTCGAAAATAACTGGAAAATACGAGAAACCTCGTAAATTCTAATTTTCGCAGATTTTTCACATTTTTCGCGGAGCAACCCACTTTTACGGGTCCGTATTTTTGAAAAATCTTCGTATTTTCGAAGAACGGATTTTCCGAACTTTCATTTTAATAGGTTTTAATGGGTCCGCTCACGGATTTTTGAATTTTTTCGAAAATTCGCAGTCATCGAGCGGACCGGATTTTGCGAAGTTCGGACATCTCTACTTAAAATCTTTATCTCATTGAAGTGTGGGCTTACAATCTATTAATTCTACGTTATGATAAACACATTTCCTTATTGAAGACGGAAAGAAGTAGCCTGCGACTTTAAACCGTCCTTTGTGTCGCTTCTTTCTGCTAGTTTTCATTTTGTGGGTTGAAGATTCGCACCTTTCGAGGAGTTAATTAAAATCCACATTCAGTTCAAACGTTCCTATGAAAATTACAGTGGTCTCTTCATTAACAAAAAACCCTGGTTGTGTAAGGAGCTCAGATCTCTGTATTTTCTTTCTTTACTAGCGCATGTAAAACAATATTGCCATCGTTTGTTCTTACAGGGATTTTATTTTAAGGCTAAAAATTGCTTTGAAACTTATATCAGCAGAAAATGCTACGGCTTAAATCTCTGGGCCAAATGATTGTATATGATGTCAAGCGCAGTTTAGAGTAAAATGTAGACCTTATTTCATTGTCTAAGCTGTACGTGTCACTGCCATTTTAGCTCCTGCGCAAAAACGAATGACTTTCTCGTGTGATCTAACTCAGAAGAGTACAATTCTAGATAGGATAATTCTAGAAACATCCAGGCCAACTTAATAAGGGCCGAGTTCTACAGGGCCCCATCTACTATGAGGCAGAGTAAAAACATTTGTCTCAGGCGGCACCCCAGCACTGTAGAAGAAAAGCGGCAGACAGGCAGTGGTGACATTTTCTTTTCCTGACCAGTGCGCGCACAGCCACGAGAAGTGTGGGCACTACCCGCATGACTCCAATATACACGGAAGCAGCTTCAACTCTGTTTCTGCTTTATAGGGAGTCAGAGTCAGGACACCACTCTGCTCAGTTCTCAGCATAACACAGGGCGCCTAGCCAAGATGGTGGCCTGGGCCTTGCTGGGCTGGGCCTTGCTGGTATCCTGGGCCTTGCTGGGTCTGGTCTTGCTGGGTATCCTGGGCCTTGCTGGGTGCTGGGCCATGCTGGGTATCCTAGGCCTTGCTGGGTATCCTGGGCCTTCCTGGGTATCCTGGCCCTTCCTGGGTATCTAGGCCTTGCTGGTTATCTGGGCCTGCTGGGTATCTAGGCCTTGCTGGGTATCCTGGGCCTTGCCGGGAATCCCAGGCCTTGCTGGTTTCCTGGGCCTTCCTGGGTATCCAGGGCCTTGCTGGGTATCCTGGGCCTTGCTGGCAGCAATATGACAGTGACAAGCTGTGGTGAGAAAGGGATGTAATATTCGTTCTAGTCCTTTACATTATTGGTATTTGAAAGACTGGTTTAAATCCCTATGTGATATAACCTCAAAATTGTACAATTTTAACCACGCCCTTCAACAAAGCCACACCCACTTTAATGCGGCGGCAGCAGATCGTCAGATTCTAAATTTTGGGCTAAGGCAGCAAAACCCCTAGAAGTGCCCCTGATCCTAAAGGACGTTGTGTCCTTACAGAAGCTAATTGGGTTTGTGGAACTATTACTGACGATGTGGACAGGAATGATTGTTAGCCATTTCAAGCTCTTTGTACCCATCTCTTCAGCACTTCAGGGCAGGATCCATTACTAATGTCCGTGGCCCATTTCATCTCAACAGGAATCGTTTCTAATAATGAAACCTTGGTCAGTCCATGTTGGAGACCAGTTGGAAAATGTTGGTATAGAAATAAACTGACTTTTAAATGGATAAATGGCCCAAGTTACCCACAATGCCACTGGTAACCTCCATATTCCTTTAGGAAGGGATGAGCACAGTTAAACCTCTAATTCATTGTAAATAGAGATTAGGTCTTTCCCACCATAACGGACATTCAATCAAAGCCACTTCTCCTGAACATGGAGCCTGCTCCCATGTTCAGGAGAAAAGGATACATTGGGAGTATGACTCAGGGCAGGAGTTCATCATAACATCTTAAGGAACATCTAGCCAATGCGACGGACCATTCTTGCTTACATCAGGGACTATCAATTTGGACAAAATAAGAAAGAAAAGGGTATCAAGCATACCAACACTAGTATGACCGGCATAAATTATGGGAAGCAGTTAGCACCATTAGGCGGGGGCACAACCTAGAACAACGTATAAACAATAAGGTAAGGGGGCCAAGGAAGGATAAAAGAAAATTAAGAAAAGGGACAGAAAAAAGCGAGAGAGAAAGAGCAGAGCCGGCAGTTGATAGAGAAGAAAGGAACCAAGACTAGTCCCAAAGAGCTGGGGGACTGAAAATGGAGCAATGAAATAAGACCAACGAAAAAGGAAAAAGGGAGTAAGCTAGGTAGTACAAGGGCACAAAGCCCAGAACACTCCAACTTCATATAAATCACCATCAAATAGAAATAATAGAGGGCCAACACGCAGCTCATACAAAGGTAACGGTCAGGAGGTGGACACTAGACTGATAACTATCAATTTGGACTCTGTCACTTTTCCATATTGGATTTACAAGTTTCTTGGACTGTTCATGGACTATCAGACGCCATTTATCTCTAAGTATCTCTTTTATCCCCTTCTACCCTCCCTGTGTGTCACCTTTTGTTTAGTAAGTTAACGTAGTTTTTCTGTATATTTTTTATGCACTATATGTATCTTTAATAAATGATATAAAAACATTTAAAGGATATTGTCCTATACTGAGTATATCCCAAAATGAACCCTGTCTTGGAAGTTACGCTACTATAGAAGAGTATGTTTAGAAATATATATATATATACTGTGTATAGAGTAATAGTGTGGATACCCTTTTCTTACAGGATTGTATAATTTAGGGGGTGTGGATAACCCCAAATATAGATTTAGAGCAGTGATCCCCTGATCTGGAATGTGGTGGCAGCCTATCGTATAGATATTGAGAAATATAAGTGTTTGTTATATCCGATTTGTTCACTACCCCTCCTGTCCATTCTGTTGTTATCGACTTGTCGGTTACTTGAAGGGCTTTTTCGGGTAACAGATAGGAGGGTAAGCGGACTGCACAGGGGGGTTCGTGACAATATTTACTGGTCTACTGCAGTCAGATCGATTGGTTACTTCACATATTAGCAGAGGCAAACGTTTCCACTAGAGTCGCTCTACGAACGTCAGTAAAAGTTTAGAAGTTCAGATACAAACCCATTGAAGTCAATGGGACATAATATTTTGGAAAGTTTGGATGAACAACAAAAAAACTAACAGTAACTTACTGTTAATGGCTGTGGCTCCTGTGGCTCCTGTGGCTCACTGCCGGAAGAATAGCAAATGATCACACATTCAAATATGATTGGTTAATGTGTGATCATATGATCGCAAGCATTGAAATATTAACCAATCAGAATTGGCTTTGGTCCTTCAGCAAACCTATTTAAAGATGAGACCCCTATGGAACTCAGATCAAGACGTCCAACTCCGGCGATGTCACCGGCGAACAAGTAGATGCCACAAGGGTCACATTGGATTTTATTTAAGTGAAAATGGGTTCAGTTCCTTACTTTCCTTTCCTTGTGTAGCTGAAAAGCACAAATAGAGGCGATCCTTCCAAACAAGGCAATCTTAATGCTGTTCAACCCTGTCCATCACTATGTTGAAAAATAACGCCCCTCATTACGTGTAGGGTCACTATTAGCATAGGACGCAATCCCAATGGTAATCATCACGCAGTTAGTCAATTTCCATGTAATTGGCCGAGACCAGTGATTTGCTATGTTAAAATATTGGGCACGTGCCCTGGATCTTTGATCTTTGGTTTTAACACAAAATCTCCTTTTCCCGAAGTACTCCTCGGTGCGCAATGATGTAACCCATGCTCGTGCCTATTGATTCGATGATGTCATCGCCAGTTTGCTACCAGAATAATCAAAATTTCTAGTTTTCTACCGTTTATAATGAAATTGCCAGTTTGCTACCAGTAATAATGACAATGCCAGTTTGCTACCAGTATATAATGACAATGCCAGTTTGCTACCAGTATAAAATGAATATGCTAGTTTGATACCAGTATAAAATGAATATGCCATTTTGCTACCAGTATAAAATGATATGCCAGTTTGCTACCAGTATAAATGACAATGCCAGTTTGCTACCAGTATAAAATGAATAGCCAGTTTGCTACCAGTATAAATGAATATGCCAGTTTGCTACCAGTATAAATGACATGCAGTTTGCTACCAGTATAAATGAATATGCCAGTTTGCTACCAGTATAAATAATATGCCAGTTTGATACCAGTATAAATTGACATTGCCAGTTTGCTACCAGTATATAGAAATTGCCGTTTGACCAGTATAAATTGAAATGCCAGTTTGCTACCAGAATATAATGAAATTATGCCAGTTTGCTACCAGTATATAATGAAATTGCCAGTTTGCTACCATATAATAATGAAATTGCCAGTTTGCTACCAGATATAATGAAATTGCCAGTTTTGCTACCAGAATAAATGAAATCCAGTTTGCTACCAGTATATAATGAAATTGCCAGTTTGCTACCAGTATAATAATGAAATTGCCAGTTTGCTCCCAGTATATAATGAAATTGCCAGTTTGCTCCCAGTATATAATGAAATTGCCAGTTTGCTACCAGAATATAATGAAATTGCCAGTTTGTTACCAGTATATAATGAAATTGCCATTTTGCTACCAGTATATAATGAAATGTCAGTTTGTTAGCAGTTATATATGAAATTGACAGTTGCTACCAGTTTATAATGAAATTGACAGTTTGCTACCAGTATAAATTGAAATTGCCAGTTTGTTACCAGTTTATAATGAAATTGACAGTTTGCTACCAGTATATAATGAAATTGTCAGTTTGTTACCAGTATATAATGAAATTGCCATTTTGCTACCAGAATATAATTAAAAGGTCAGTTTGTTACCAGTATATAATGAATTGACAGTTTGCTACCAGTTTTAATGAAATTGTCAGTTTGTTACCAGTATATAATGAAATTGACAGTTTGCTACCAGTTATAATGAAATTGACAGTTTGCTACCAGTATAAATTGAAATTGCCAGTTTGTTACCAGTTTATAATGAAATTGCCAGTTTTCTAACAGTATAAAAGGAAATTAACAGTTTTCTACAGTGTATGGAATACTGTGCCTCCATATCTTCTCAGACCCTAGAGATGCCCATGGCTAAGATTCAGCCAATCACTGACGCTGATGCCGGTCCGCCCTCTTCGCTGTTAAAGCATTTTATTCAATTTAGAATGTAACCAATTCCTTTAACAAACATCTAAATGGTCTCATATCCACTGCCTGCCGAGTTCCAGCCATTCAATTCAAACACAATTACCAGTGAATATTCCATCTGCTTCCTAATTAGTCCTCCAGCTTCTCTCCCAAATGGGTTTCGGAGGCGAGAGGGTTCCCACCCTTTTTAGGCATAATGTCATTTTTTACTAATATTAAATAATAAGTTCCATTTACTCATTATATAAACAGTCCTTTAATTAAAAAAACCAATACCACACAAATGGAAAAAAGAAATAGAGAGAATTTTATAATTAAAATGACCAGAGCGGTGAAATAATTCCTGGCTAATACTAATATCGTTAATAGTTTATAAACCATTTGGGAGACAACACAGAGAGTGATAACCCGCATTGATTGTCTAGGGCCAGAGTAAGACATAGGGGAACAGAATATAGAAAGAAACAGTGGAATTTAAAGGAATTTCACTCACTTTTATGTGAAAGTTGAATAAAAATGGGTCAATGTTTGTAATTTATTCCCTACGTTAAGACAAACCATTAGGCGTAATTTGTACATGCCGGGTACAAACTAGAATGGAAAAATGACAATTTAATTAATTAAGACATTTTTATAATTATATTTGCAGATTCGAGAATTGAGCAGAGCCAGAACATTATTTAATTCCAGCTTGACACAAACATTTACCAAGCCAATCGCTAAAAAAATATAACTTGATTACATGATTGTAATTAGAGATGTTAAAACTGTGGAGCTTTGTTTAATTTTGAATTTCATAATTATCTACTTTCGATTTTCAATAATTATCTACTTTCGATTTCGATATTCTACTTTCGATTTTCGTATTAGCTACTTTTCGTTTTCGTAATTACTACTTTCGATTTTTGATATTATTTCTACTTTTCGGTTTTCGATAATTATCTACTTCGATTTTCGATAATTATCTACTTTCGATTTTCGATAATTATCCACTTTCGATTTTTCGATAATTATCTACTTTCGATTTTCGATAGTTATCTACTTTCGATTTTCGATAGTTATCTACTTTCGATTTTCGTTAGTTATCTACTTTAGATTTTCGATAATTATCTACTTTCGATTTTCGATAGTTATCTACTTTAGATTTTCGATAGTTATCTACTTTCGATTTTCGATAATTATCTCCTTTCGATTTTCGATAATTATCTCCTTTCGATTTTCGATAGTTATCTACTTTCGATTTTCGATAATTATCTACTTTCGATTTTCGATAGTTATCTACTTTCGATTTTCGATAGTTATCTACTTTAGATTTTCGATAATTATCTACTTTTCGGTTTTCGATAATTATCTACTTTCGATTTTCGATAATTATCTACTGAGTTCTGAAAGTTTCATCGGGACTTAGAAACCCTCAGATTCGATTCGAAACTGGGTTCTATTCGAACCCACATTACATCTCTAGTTATAATTAAAACAGAATATTAGAATGGTTCTTCGTGGCAGATGATTGGAAAAAAGGAGAAGTTTCAATAAAAAATAAGAAAATGGCCATCAATATAATACAGTATATACAGTGTATCCTTGTATTGTGCTTAATACAAAAGCCAAGCAAGTGTCCCAAGTTGTTCTGGGAAATTACCAGATTGCCCATTTTTAAAAAAATCTTTATGAACCAAAGACGGATTATCCCTAATGAAGCCTTCTGTACAGTTGGTTCTTGTATAGGGCAATGTTAATGTAATATTTCCAGATGTTTTTATTTATTCAGGGGCCCCATATTACATTATTACCTAGGGCCCTGTTAAGTCTTTTTCCAACGCTGTTGTGGTTGCAACATAGTAACATAGTAATTAAGGTTGAATAAAGACATTCGTCCATCAAGTCCAACCTATCTTTTTTTTTTTTTTTTTTAACCCTACCTAACAGTTGATCCAGAGGAAGGCAAAAAACCCCAGCTAAAAAAGGGGGGAAAAAATTCCTTCCTGACTCCAAACGGCAATCGGAAAGTATCCCTGGATCAACCAGATCTATATGCATTAATACCAGTAATTCTCAATATTTTTTAGTTTTAGAAACTTATCCAGGCCTTTTTTAAAGTTATTCAATGAACTTGCCATTACCACCTCCGCTGGAAGACAGTTCCACAGTTTCACCGTTCTCACTGTAAAGAAAACTCTCCTAACCTGAAGATGAAACTTCTTTTCTTCCAACCTTAAAAGATGTCCACGAGTCCTCTGATATGACCTATTAGTGAACAATGCACCAGAGAGTTCACTGTATGGGCCATTAATATATTTGTATAAGGTTATCATGTCCCCACGCAACCGCCGCTTCTCCAATGTAAACAGCCCTAACTTGTCTAATCTGCCTGCATATTCAAGCCCCTCCATTCCCCTTATTAATTTAGTTGCCCTTCTCTGAACTGCCTCAATTTCCAAGATGTCCCTTTTGTATATGGGATTCCAAAACTGCACCGCATATTCCAAAGGTGCCCTTACCAGTGCCTTGTAAAGAGGGAGAATAATATTTTTCTCTCTGATTCCATTCCCCTCTTATACAAGACAATATCTTGCTAGTCTAGCTGTTGCTACCTGGCATTGTTTGCTACAGCTAAGTTGTTATCTACCAGAACCCCCAAATCTTTTTCCATTTCCGATGCACTTAACACAGAGTTATTTATGGTGTAGGTGGCAAAGGGATTATTAAATCCAAATGCATCACCTTACATTTATCACAATTGAATCTCATCTGCCATTCTGCTGCCCATTTTGATAATTATCTAGGTTCTGCTTGCAGCACTGCACATCATTGGAAGTTTCCAAGACTCTGCATAATTTTAGTGTCAACAGCAAACACAGGAGACCTGCTCTCAATGCCCCCTTCTAAGTCATTTATAAACAGATTAAACAGAAGCGGCCCCAGTACAGAACCCTGAGGAACTCCGCTTAGAACTTTAGCCCACATAGATGAGCTCCATTAACCACCACTCTTTTGCGGTCCAATAACCAGTTCTATCCATGAACAAATGTTTTCTCAAGGCCAACAGTCCTCAGTTTTATACATAGTCGCCTATGTGGGCACAGTATCAAAGGCTTTTGCAAAATCCAAATATACCACATCCACAGCTGTGCCTGAATCTAACTTCTTACTCACTTCTTATAAAAAACCAATTAAATTTGTCTGGCATTATTATTTCTATAAATCCATGCTGACTACTAATATAAGATGATCTCTGGAGACAAAGTCAGGATATGATCCCTTAACAAAGTTTCCATCACCTTCCCTACCACTGATGTTAGGCTTACAGGTCTATAGTTACCAGGCTGTGAACGACTACCTTTTTTGAATATTGGTATTACATTGGCTTTTTCCAATCCAGCGGCACATCCCCAGACAAAAGCGAATCTGAAAATAGAGACCCAGTTGTCTTGCTAGAAACTGAACTAAGCTCTTTTAAAATCCTAGATGCAATCCATCTGGTCCTGGTGCTTTATTGATATTAACTTTGTATATTGTTCCGTACCATATCCTCTGTTATCCAATGTGAAAACTCTTCATTTCCTCCCTGCACATGTTACAACCCTAATGTTGATCTCAACAGTAAAAACCGATGTAAAAAAAAGGTTGCAGATTAGCCTTTTCGGCATCCTCTACAACCTCAGCTCCATATTTAATGGTCCCACATTCTCAGTCCTCATTTTTTACCATTTATAACTTAAAAAACATCTTGGGGTTGGACTTGCTTTGTTCGGCAATCGTATTTCATTCTATTTTAGCTAGTTTAATTGCTTTCTTGCACTCTTATTACAAATTGAAGTCCCTGTAAGCTGTTCTGTGCCTTGCTTTCAAAATTTTAAAGCCCTTTCTTTTTTTTCCATTTCCCTTTTTACCTGAGCAGAAAGCCATGCAGGAGTGGACCTAATTTTACACTTGTTTCTAAAGGTACCGATTGGAAATGTTATAGTTTAATATCCCTTTAAAAGTGGTCACATCTGCTCAGTATCTTTACCTAGAAACAGTTCCCCCAGTCTATGAGCAGGAGCGATTCCTTTAAAAGCATAAAATTAGCTTTCCTAAAGTTAAAAGTTTTGTTAAGCCAGTGCACTTTAGTTTTCTGCAACCTATTATTAAATGACATAATCATGGTCACTATTCCCTAAGCTTCCCTACCTATCTCCAAAATGAGCTCTGGGTTATTAGATATCACCAGATCCAACAAACGCATTCTTCTTAGTAGTCACTTCTACCATCTGGAAAGAAAATGCTCATATAGGAAATTAAAGAACTTATACCTTTTGAGGTGCTGGCAGTTCCATCTCCAATCTATTTCAGGGTAGTTAAAATCCCCCATAACCAGAACATGCCCCATACCAGCAGCCTTCGCCAACTGCATATGGAGATTCATTTCCACCTCTTCCGGCATTTGGCGGCTTATACACACACTCCAACAATTAATTTAACCACCTTCTGCTTCTGTACACAGTTTCCACCCATAATGTTTCTGCGCATCGTTTTCTCCCCATCTATTCCCATCTTTTAAATTGGCTCAATTCCTGTTTAACATACATACATACTCCTCCCCTTCTATTAACTCGGTCAATGTCTAAATAAGGAGTACCCTTCAATATTTATGTCCAGTCGTTGTGAATCATTAAGCCAAGATTCTGCTATACCAATTACATCATACCTTTCCTTAAACGCTATTAATTCAAGTTCGACGTTTTTCAGCCAGACTCCTTGCATTGTAAACATACATTTAGATTATCAATTGATTTACTTCCATACATGGGTCGTACATGCCTCCTTATCCTCTATGCTCCCCCTCACTCCTTCTCCTCCCTCCGGTGTGTTACTAGCCCCAGATCCCTAACTTCTATATCTACCCCTGTGTAGTTAACTTTCCCTCCCCCCATACCTAGTTTAAAATCTCCTCCAAACCCTCTAGCATCTTCTCCCCAAAACAGTTGCACCATCACCATTGAGGTGCAATCCGTCACTACAAAGAGCCTGTAGCCAACAGAAAAGTCAGCCCAGTTCTCTAAAAACCCAAACCCCATCTCCTTACACCACTCTCTTAGCCACGCATTTATACTCCTGAGCTCCCGTTGCCTCCCTAGGTAGCACTGGCTGGGTAGTATTTCTGAAATCACTACCCTGGAGGTCCTTGCTTTTAACTTGGCCCCTAATTTGGAAAATCTTTTAAGGACCTCACCTCCACCTCTAACTTGTCATTGGCACCAATGAGGAACAAAGACCGCGGGGTCCTCCCAGCCCACCCAAATCTGTCATACCAAACGATCCACCACATGTCGCACCTAGCACCAGGCAGACAACACCACTGTTCGGCATGCAGGGTCCTGGCGACAGAAACCCTATCTACCTTCTATAATAGAATCCCCTACCACTACCACCTGTCTATCTTCCTAGCCCCCAGTCTCCCTCCATTGTATGGAGATGGCCATCCCCTGGGTGCTCAAGGGAAAGGCCCGCTACATACATGCTGCTCCGAGCCATCGTCCTCCAAGATCTTCACCTAAAATGGCAAATCTGTTGGGATCGACCACTGGGAGAAGCACCCCCTATCTCCGTCCCCTTACCCCTGGTGACCCTTCAAAATCTATCTTCCTTCTCCACTTATCGCCCCATCTCCACCCACCAGTTTACTGGCCCCTGCTATAGTTGTACCTATAGAACAGAATTTTACTAATTATTTCATGGAGTGAAAAGTATTTTCTTTTCTTTTGTAAGACATTAAAGATGAGAAGTGTCAGAGGGGCCCCTGGGGGTCTGTAGGGAGTTAACTGGTAACGTGCAAATAGTGAGTTTCCATAAACGCCGTGCACCTAGAAACACATTGTGCACGATTGTTCATACGAGGTGAAACAAAACTTTATTCATTTCTTTAGGGACGATCGATCTTTATCATTGGGATTGTTGCTTTGAGGGAAATGTAGATTGATTTTATTATCCACAGTAAAATAAATATAATAATGTTGGTTAAGAAATTCACTATGAGAGACAATTTATTTAATTTTAAATAGATCTACGGGGGGCATCGGCAACTTCAGTGATGTTGGTGTCGCGGCGGATCAAGACCGCCGCCCACTGGGGGTACACCTGGTGGCCTCAGGGGTACCTCTTGGGGTCGGTGTCCTCAGTGGAGCTGGTGTTGCCGGATGGAAGTAAGAAAAAGCCACCCAAGGACTCTTTTAAGAGCCGCTAGGGGCCACGGTTCGAGCTGCAGGACCCCCAACAAAGGCACCTTACAAGGGCCCCAAAAGGCCCTTCTCAAAACCGCAAGGGCATTCACCAGAAGAAGGGGGTATCCCCCCGAAACGTTGTGACGTGAATATGTGTGGTTTGAAATAAAATTTCTTGATGATTTGGAGTGCGACCCTCAGCTACCCTTTTTTTTCCTGCGAAGCCACTGGTTCCTAAGGGAAGAACCTACAGAGGCATCTGCACCTACAGTTAGGTAAGAGTGCACCTCCACCATTGTTTATCCTGCATTTCTCAGTGCCTCAAAGGCCCTGAATAGGGATGGGGAGGGGGGTCCTGGTTCGAGCTGCGGGACCCCTAAGCCCCAAAGGGCCCTTCTCAGGGCCGCAAAGGCCCTGGATAGGGCCGGGGAGGGGGGGTCCCGGTTTCGAGCTGTGAGACCCCCTAAGCCCCAAAATGCACTAAGCCCCGCTGGAGGGACCCTCCACCCCCCCCAGCAGGCCCTTCCCGTGAGCTCACGGGGGCTGCTGGAAAAGGGGCGGTGGCGGGTGGTTGCCTCACCCACGGGGGGTGAGGTTCGCCCCACCCCCCGCGGCAGATGCAACCACCTGCTGCGACCCCTTCCCAGCACAGCCCCTCGCAGCCTCCTGATCCGTAACGCCGTGAAGGGATTTGAACTCCCTTTGTGGCGATATTGTACTAATACTGCATTGCGTGCAGTACTGCCGCGAAGATAGCTCAAATCACTGCCGCACATCGCCACGGCAATACTTTATGCGGGGATATCATGCGCCATAATAAATCTGGCGATCGTGGTATTTTCGTGGGGGCGATGTGCGGCGGTAATTTTAGGACGTTATTTTCGCCCCTTTATAAATATGCCCCTTAGTAATTAATGAGCATGCTTGACTTCACAGAAAGTCATGTTGAAAAGTGAACTGTTCCTTTAGTGTATTGATTGAAGACCGGGACTTTAAGGAGTTTTGCCTTCCATTCTTCAATCAATTTACCTTTCTCGCGACCCTCCACAGCAGCACTGAAAATTCCCGACAGCTTACTGGATTAGATGAACTATAGCGTGCATTGTCTCACATACGTGCTATAGTTAATCTGAACTAGGAAGAGGTCGGGACCTGTCAGCGGAGGATTGTGTGTAAGGTAAATATCTTCTATGTTCGTCCGTGGTCAATTGATGGAAGAACGGGAGGTAAGGCATAGCTCAATGGCCTTTTAAAAAAAGAGAAGGAGCAGTCACCACCAATCAGAACAAGATATAAGAAAAGCAATTTGCAAAGATAAAAGTATAGCAAATCGAGTTGCCATTAAAGGGCCATTATACTCACTAGTGATGGCCCAGTTCGTGGATCCGAACCTGGATCCGCCGCAGATTTACCTCATTTGCGAACGGCGGATATCGTGGATTTTCCGGTTTTCCACCTTCCGAACTTTTCCGAACAGCGTTTTCGGAAATTTTCAAAATTGCGGGGATTTCTCGTATTTTTGAAAATACGAGAAATCGCAGATTTTGTATTTTCGAAGAAACCTCGTATTTTCTAATTTTAATAGGTTTTAATGGGTCCGCTCGCGAGTTTTCGAATTTTTCCGAAAATTTGCGGATCCTCGAGCGGACCGGATTTTGCGAAGTTCGGACATCTCTAATACTCACTCAATCAACTTTGTATAATGTTAGGGTAGTAAAATGATAGCACTAACATACTGAATTTATCTGTGCCTGCTCTGTTAGTAAATTACTAATGTTTATTGAGTGCTCCTAACTAGCCCCATCCTCCTTACTCATTGACCACTTGTAGGTCTGGTGACACAGGGCAATTTACCCAGAGCTGCTATCGCTCTGGGTAAATCTCCCGAACGTGATTCAATATCGTGTTTGCGCAAGTGGGTAAAGCCTCTCACCTATAGCACAAAGGGAGCTGACAGGCAGCCCAAGATCATTTGCATTCTTGGAGGGAGATCCTAGTTAGATGTCTGGGGATGTCAGGGGAGGGGCACAAAGTACCCTGGTTTGAGTGACAGGTCTATCCCATTACATGCTGTTATATTCCAAAGGAGATTTCTCAGCATCTACAGCTCGGATTTTAAATACAAAAAAAGATTTGAAGTCGAGGACCTTTGGTCTATATAAATGTATCGTTTTTAAAAATTAGATTTTTGGAAGCATAAATGAGTATTCAAATGAACAACTATTATTAGCAATTATGACTACTTATAATTTCTAATGCTGTTGACACTTGTTTTCCACGATTTAAAGTCCACCGATGGTTCAAAGGACAATAAAGATGATTTCTTATGTCATAAACGTTTTTTTAATTGCTTTACAGTGAAAACAAGCTGTGTGATTATTAAAATGTTTTCTAAATATTGGTGAATTCATTAATATCAGCTATAAAAATTAACAATGAAAAAAAAAGCCACTATACTCAACCAAGCCTATTAAAAATATAAATATCCAAATTATTAAAAAATCAACAAAGAAAACAGAGCTAATTCCACAGATTAACACGGTAAATGATAAATAGAAGTTTGATATCTAATTGCTTTCTATTTGTAAGGCTAAGAAGGTAATATAATATATATATATTATAATATATTATATAATATAATAACTAGATATGTAATGTGGTTTCGAATCGAATCTGAGGGTTTCGAAGTCCCAACTAAACTTTCGGAACTCCCAAATTTCATGGAACCCGTATTTTTAGAATTTTCGATTTTTATCGAAAAATCGAAATAGCTGATTATCGAAAATCGAAAGTAGCTGATTATCGAAAATTGAGGTAGCTGATTATCAAAATTGAAAGTAGCTGATTATCGAACTCGAAAGTAGCTGATTGATTATCGAAAATTGAAAGTAGCTGATTAATCAAAATTGAAAGTACTGTATATCAAAATTGAAAGTAGCTGATTATCGAAATTGAAAGTAGCGATTATCAAAAATTGAAAGTAGCTGATTATCAAAAATGAAAGTAGCTGATATCGAATTTGAAAGTCTGATTATAAAAATTGAAAGTAACTGATTATCGAAATTGAAAGTAGCTGATTATCGAAAATTGAAAGTAGTCTGATTATCAAAAATTGAAAGTAGCTGATTATCGGAAATTGAAAGTAGCTGATTATCGAAAATTGAAAGTAGCTGATTACGAAATTGAAAGTAGCTGATTATCAAAAATTGAAAGTAGCTGATTATCGAAAATTGAAAGTAGCTGATTATCAAAAATTGAAAGTAGCTGATTATCGAAAATTGAAAGTAGCTGATTATCGAAAATTGAAAGTAGCTGATTATCAAAAATTGAAAGTAGCTGATTATGCGAAAATTGAAAGTAGCTGATTACGAAAATTGAAATAGCTATTATCGAAAATTGAAAGTAGCTGATTATCGAAAATGAAAGTAGCTGATTATCGAAAATTGAAAGTAGCTGATTATCGAAAATTGAAAGTACTGATATCGAAAATTGAAAGTAGCTGATTATCGAAATTGAAATATGCTGATATCAAAAATTGAAAGTAGCTGATTATCAAAAATTTAAAGTAGTTGATTATCAAAATTGAAAGTAGCGATTCTCGAAATTAAAGTAGCTGATTATCGGAAATTGAAAGTAGACGAGTATCGAAAATCGAATCATCGAAAGTAATGATCGATTTCGGTAAGTCTTGAAAATAGAATGTGGAAGCTCATAAACAAACCCGGATGGAAAGATAGTTTTTAAAATAAGTTAATAAGTTTTGGTTCTATTTACGGGTTCCCAGACCATTCCCCAGGTCTCGGTGTCATTTACAGTAACCTACTATTACTATTTGTCCCTCAAAATGGACAGAAACTTCTCCCATAGACTTCTATGGGTCCGTTTTCGAATCATCGAATTTTCCGGAAAATTTGAAAACGGAACGAAACTTAACAGTTTCAAACATCTCTAATAACAACCATCCCTTAAAGGGCAACTATGGCTTCCAAACAAATTAGAGTTAAATAAAAGCCTTTCCTTTAAAATAAGCCAGATATCAAAAATGATATTGTGAATAACGTTCAATCTTCCTGCTGGCTAGAGTGACAATGCTGGAAAAGGGCAGGAAGTACCTGCACAGACATCCACACTCCATTGTACTATGCGGGACCTCTCAGAAGAAGCTCCCTGTTCCCACCTGTCTGATCACGTTATTCCTCCCCCCGGTGCACAACTATGATAAATGCTAAAATTTGCTAACTTTAATAGAAATAAAAATGGTTAGAAGTTAGGACCTTCCAGACTGGGGTTACCTTGACGTGGTTTTTCATTCATGTGCATTGATTATCTTTTCTATGTTTATAATGTATGCCAGTGTGCAGATAATATGATATTGTATGGGCACAGGATGTCATTGATTTTTCTTTTCTAGTTTTATAATGTTATGCCAGTGTACAGATAAATACTGAATAATGTATGGGGGCCAGAGAATGTTGCATGATATCTTCTCTATGCTTTATATGTATGCCAGTGTGCTCGATAAATAGATGATATTGTAGGGGCCTAGGAATGGTGCATTGATTATCTTTTCTATTTTTAATGTATGCCAGTGTCAAGATAATATGAAATGTATGGGGCCTAGGAAGTGCATTGATTATATTTTCTATGTTATAATGTATGCCATGTGCAGATAAATAGATTGGTATGGGGCCTAGGAATGTGCATTGACTATCTTTTCTATGTTTATAATGTATGCCATGTGCAGATAATATGGATATGTATGGGCCTAGGAATGTGCATTGATTATCTTTATATGTTTATAATGTATGCCAGTGTGCTGTATATGATATTGTATGGGCCTAGGAATGTGCATTGATTATCTTCTCTATGTTTATAATGTATGCCAGTGTGCAGATAATAGGATATTGTAATGGGGCCTAGGAATGTGCTTGATTATCTTTCTCTATGGTTTATAATGTATGCCAGTGTGCAGATAATATGATTTGTATGGCCTAGATGTGCATTGATATCTTTTCTATGTTTATAAGTATGCCAGTGTGCAGATAATATGAATTTGTATTGGGCCAGAGAATGTGCATTGGATTATCTTTCTCTATGTTTAATGTATGCCAGTGTGCAGGATAAATGATATTGTATGGGGCCCAGGAATGTGCATTGATATCTTTTCTATGTTTTTAATGTATGCCAGTGTTGCAATAAATATGATAGTGTATGGGGCCCAGGAATGTGCATGATTATCTTTTTCTATGTTTATATGTATGCCAGTGTCAGATAATATGAAATTGTATGGGGCCCAGGAATGTGCATTGAGATCTTTTCTATAGTTTATAATGTAATGCCAGTGTGCAGAAATATGATATTGTAGGGGCCCAGGAATGTGCATTGATTCATCTTTCTATGTTTATAAGTAAATGCCAGTGTGCAGATATATGATATGTATGGGGCCTAGGAAGTGTCATTGATTATCTTTTCTATGTTTAAATGTATGCCCAGTGTCAGATATAATGATTTGTTATGGGAGCCAGAATGTGCAATTGATTATCTTCTCTATGTTTATAATGCATGCCAGTGTGCAGATAATCTGATATTGTATGGAGCCTAGGAATGTGCATTGATTATCTTTTCTATGTTTATAATGCATGCCCAGTGTGCAGATTATGATAGTTATGGGGGCCCAGGATGTGCATTGATATATCTTTTCTATTTGTTTATAATGTCATGCCAGTTGTGCAGATAATATGATGATTTGTTGGGCCTAGAATGTGCATGTTACTTTTCTAGGTTTTGTATAAATATACTATAAATAAATATATATATATATATTCTTAACCTTTGAAACTTTACTTATGTAATTCTGTATATTGTAATGTACAAGCTCTGTTCCCGAGTGGCCGCTATAAAATAAACTATCCATACATACTGTATAATCTGTATTGTTATAATGTACAGCGCTGTGCCCCAAGTGGCGCTATATAAATAAACATATACATACATACTATATAATCTGTATTGTTATAATGTACAGCGCTGCGTCCCCAAGTGGCGCTATATAAATAACTAAACAATAACATACATACTTGTAATTCTTATTGTTAGAATTACAGCGCTGTGTACCCAAGTGGCGCTATATAAACAAACATATACATACTACTGTATAATCTGTATTGTTATAATGTACAGCGCTGTGTACCCAAGTGGCGCATATAAATAAACATATAACTACATACTGTATAATCTGTATTGTTATAATGTACAGCGCTGTGTCCCCAAGTGGCGCTAAATAAATAAACATATACATACATACTGTATACTTGTATTGTTATAATGTACGCGCTGTGTACCCAAGTGGCGCTATATAAATAAACATATACATCATACTGTATAATCTGTATTGTTATAATGTACAGCGCTGTGTCCCCAAGTGGGGCTATATAAATAAACATATACATACATACTGTATAATCTGTATTGTTATAATGTACAGCGCTGTGTACCCCAGTGGCTATATAAATAAAACATATACATACAGTACTGTATATCTGTTATTGTTATATGTACACGCTGTGTACCCAGTGGCGCTATATTAATAACATATACATCCATACTGTATAATCTGTATTGTTATAATGTACAGCGCTGTGTACCCAAGTGGGCTATATAATAAACATAACATACATACTTATAATCTGTATTGTATAGATTAACAGCGCTGTGTACCCAGTGCGCTATAATAAAAACATATACATACTACTGTATAATCTGTATTGTTATAATGTACAGCGCTGTGTACCCAAGTGGCGCTTATAATAAACTAATACATACACACTGTATAATCTGTATTGTTATAATGTACAGCGCTGTTACCAAAGTGCGCTATATAAATAACATATACATACATACTGTATAATCTGTTTGTTATAATGTACACCGCTGTGTACCCAAGTGGTGCTTATATAAAAACATATACTACACACTGTATAATCTGTATTGTTATAATGTACAGCGCTGTTACCCAAGTGGCGCTATATAAATAAACATATACATACATACTGTATAATCTGTATTGTTATAATGTACAGCGCGCGTGTACCCAAGGGCGCTATATAAATAAACTATACATACATACTGTATAATCTGTATTGTTTATAATGTACGCGCTGTGTACCCAAGTGGCGCTATATAATAAACATATACTACATACTGTATAATCTGTATTGTTATAATGTACAGCGTGCGTCCCCAAGTGGCGCTATATAATAAACATATATACATACTGTATATCTGTATTGTTATAATGTACAGCTGCTGTGTACCACAAGTGGCGCTATATAAATAAACATATACATACATACGTAATAATCTGTATTGTTATAATGTACAGCGCTGTGCCCCAATGGCTGAATAATAAACATATACATACCACTGTATATATCTGTATTGTTATAATGTACAGCGCTGTTACCCAAGTGGCGCTATATAAATAAACATATACAACGTACTGTATAATCTGTATTGTTATAATGTACAGCGCTGTGTACCCAAGTGGCGCTATATAAATAAACATATACATACATACTGTTAATATCTGTATTGTTATAATGTACAGCGCTGTGTACCCAAGTGGCGCTATATAAATAACATATACATACATACTGTATAATCTGTATTGTTTATAATGTACGCGCTGCGTCCCCAAGTGGCGCTATATAAACAAACATATACATCATACTGTATAATCTGTATTGTTATAATGTACAGGGCTGTGTCCCCCAATGGCGCATATAAAACATATACATACATACTGTATAATCTGTATTGTATAATGTACAGCTCGCTGTTACCCATGGCGCTATATAAAAACATATACATACATACTGTATACTCTGTATTGTTATAAGGTACAGCGCTGTGTACCCCAATGCGCTATATAATAAATATACATACATACTGTATAATCTGTATTGTTATAATGTACCAGCGCTGTCCCCAAGTGGCGCTATATAATAACATATCATACATACTGTATAATCTGTATGTTTATAATGTACAGCGCTGTGTACCCAAGTGGCGCTATTAAATAACATATACATACATACTGTATAATCGTATTGTTATAATGTACAGCGCTGTGTCCCCAAGTGGCGCTTTATAAATAAACATATACTAACATACTGTATAATCTGTATTTGTTATAATACAGCGCTGTGTCCCCAAGTGGCGCTATATAAATAAACTATACAACATACTGTATAACTGTATTGTTATAATGTACAGCGCTGGTACCCAAGTGGCGCTATATAAATAAACATATACATACATACTGTATACTGTATTGTATAATGTATCAGCGCTGTGTCCCCAAGTGGCGCTATATAAATAAAACATATCATACATACTGTATACTCTGTATTGTTATAATGTACAGCGCTGTGACCCAAGTGGCGCTATATAAATAAAATATACATACTACTGTATAATCTGTATTGTTATAATGTACAGCGCTGTGTCCCCAGTGGCGCTTTATATAATAAACATATACATACATACTGTATAATCTGTATTGTTATAAGTACAGCGCTGTGTACACAAGTGGCGCTATATAAATAAACATATACATACATACTGTATAACTCTGTATTGTTTATAAAGTACAGCGCTGTGTACCCAAGTGGCGCTATATAATAAAATACATAACATACATACTGTATAACTGTATTGTTATAATGTACAGCGCTGTGTACCCAAGTGGCGCTAATAAATAAACATATACATACTACTGTATAATCTGTATTGTTATATGTACAGCGCTGTGTACCAAGTGGTGCTATCATAATAACATATTACATACTGTATAATCTGTATTGTTAAATGTACAGCGCTGTGTCCCAAGTGGCGGTCTATAAATAAACATATACATACATACTGTATAATCTGTATTGTTATAATAGCACGCTGTGTCCCCATGTGTGCTTTATAAACTAAACATACATACATACTGTATAACTGTATTGTTATAATGTACAGCACTGTGTACCCAAGTGGCGCTATATAATAAACATATACATCATACTGTATAATCTGTATTGTTATAATGTACAGCGCTGTGTCCCCAATGGCGCTATAAATAAATACATATACATACATACTGTATATGTGTATTGTTTATAATGTACAGCGCTGTGTCCCAAGTGGCCTATATAAATACACATATACATACATACTGTATAATCTGTATTGTTATAATGTACAGCGCTGTGTATCCAAGGGCGCATATAAAAAACATATACATACATCTGTATAATGGTATTGTTATAATGTACAGCGCTGTGTACCCAAGTGGCGTATATAAATAAAACATATACATACATACTGTATAATCTTATTGTTATAATGTACAGCGCTGTGTCCCCATGTGGTGCTATATAACAAACATACATACATACTGTATAATCTGTATGTTTTATAAATGTACAGCCTGTGTCCCCAAGTGCGGCTATATAATAAACATATACTACATCACTGTATAATCTGTATTGTTATAATGTACAGCGCTGTGTACCCAGTGGCGCTTATAATAAACATATACATACATACTGTATATTGTAATTGTTTTATAATGTACAGCGCTGTGTCCCCAGTGCGCTATTAAATAAACCATACATACATACTGTATAATCTGTATTGTTATAATGTACATCGCTGTGTCCCAAGTGGCGCGCATATAAACAAACATACATACTGTTAATCCTGTATTGTTATAATGTACAGCGCTGTGTACCCAAGTGGCGCTTTATAATAAAACATATACATACATACTGTATAATCTGTATTGTTATAAGTACAGCGCTGTGTCCCAAGTGGCGCTATATAAACATATACAACATCCGTAATAATCTGTATTATTATAATGTCAGCGCTGTGTACCCATTGGCGCTTATAAATAAACATATCCTACATACTGTATAATCTGTTTGTTATAATGTACAGCGCTGGTGTACCCAAGTGGTCCATATAAATAACATATACTACATACTGTATAATCTGTATTGTTTATTATGTACCCGCTGTGTCCCAAGTGGCGCTATATAAAATAAACATATACATCATACTGTATAATCTGTATTGTTATAATGTACGGCGGGTTAACCCAAGTGGCGCTATATAAATAACAATATACCATACATACGTATATCTGTATTGTTATAATGTACAGCGCTGTGTACCCAAGTGGCGCTATATAAAATAAACTATACGTAATACTGTATAATCTGTATTTATAATGTACACTCTGTGTCCCCAAAGTGGCGCCATATATAAAACATATACATACATACGTATAATCTGTATTGTTATAAGTACAGCGCTGTGTCCCCAAGTGGCGGCTATTAAATAAACATATACATACATACTGTATAATCTGTATTGTTAATGTACAGCGCTGTGTACCCAAGTGGCGCTTTTAATAAATAAATATCATACATACTGTATAATCTGATTGTTTATAATGTACAGCGCTGTGTACCCAAGTGGCGCTATATAAATAAACATATACATACATACTGATAATCTGTATTGTTATATGTACAAGCGCTGTGTACCCAAGTGGCGCTTTATAAATAAACATATACATACATACTGTATACTGTATTGTTATAATGTACAGCGCTGTGTCCCCAAGGGCGCTATAAATAAACATATACATACATACTGTATAATCTGTATTGTTATAATGTACAGCGCTGTGTCCCCAAGTGGCCTATATAAATAAACATATACATCAATCTGTATAATCTGATTGTTATAATGTACAGCGCTGGTACCCAAGGGGCGCTTTATAAATAAACATATCATACATACTGTATAATCTGATTGTTATAATGTACAGCGCTGTGTCCCAAGTGGCCTTTATAAATAAACATACATAATACTTGTATAACTGTATTGTTATAATGTACAGCCTTGTGTACCCAAGTGGCGCTATATAAAATATAACATACATATACTGTATAATCTGTATTGTTTATAATGTACAGCGCTGTGTATCCAAGTGGCGCTATATAAATAAACATATACATACATACTGTATATTGTATTGTTATAATGTCACAGGCTGCGTCCCCAAGTGGCGCTATTAAATACACATTACATACATACTGTATAATCTGTATTGTTATTAATGTAGCGCTGCGTCCCAAGTGGCGCTTTAAATAAACATATACATACATACTGTATAATCTGTATTGTTATAATGTACAGCGCTGTGTACCCAAGTGGCGCTATAAAATAAACATATACATACATACTGTATAATCTGTATTGTTATAATGTACAGCGCTGTGTACCCAAGTGGCGCATAAAAAAACATATATACATACTGTATAATCTGTATTGTTATAATGTACAGCGCTGTGTACCCAAGTGGCGCTATATAAAAACATATACATACATACTGTATAATCTGTATTGTTATAATGTACCAGCGCTGTGTCCCAAGTGGCGTCTATATAAACACAATACATATCATACTGTATAATCTGTATTGTTTATAATGTACAGCGCTGGTGTACCCAAGTGGTGCCATATAAAATAAACATTACATACATACTGTATAATCTGTATTGTTATATGTACAGCGCTGTGTACCAAGTGGCGCTATATAAATAACATATACATACATACTGTATAATCTGTATTTTTATAATGTACGGCGCTGTGAACCCAGTGGCGCTATATAAATAAACATATACATACATACTGTATAACTGTATTGTTATATGGTACAGCGCTGTGTACCCAAGTGGCGCTATATAAATAAACATATCAGTACATACTGTATAATCTGTATTGTTATAATGTACAGCGCTGTGGTCCCCAAGTGGTGCCATTAAATAAACTATACATACATACTGTATAATCTGTATTGTTATAATGTACAGTGCTGTGTCCCAAGTGGCGCTATATAAATAAACATATACATTACATACTGTATAATCTGTATTGTTATAATGTACAGCGCTGTGTACCCAAGTGGCGCTTTATAATAAACATATACATTACATACTGTATAATCTGTATTGTTATAATGTACAGCGCTGTGTCCCCAGTGCGCTATATAAATAAACATATACATACATACTGTATAATCTGTATTGTATAATGTACACAGCGCGTGTACCCAAGGGCGCTTTATAATAACATATACATACATACTGTATAATCTGTATTGTTATAATGTCAGCGCTGTGTACCCAAGTGGCGCTATTAAATAAAAACATATACATACATACTGTATAATCTGTATTGGTTATAATGTACAGTGCGTGTACCCAGTGGCGCTTTTAAATAAACTATACATACTGTTATAATCTGTATTGTTATAATTACCGCGCTGTTTACCCAGTGGCGCTTTATAATAAACATACATACATACTGTATAATCTGTATTGTTATAATGTACAGCGCTGGTACCCAAGTGGCGCTTATAAATAACATATACATACATACTGTATAATCTGTTATGTTATATGTACAGTGCTTTGTACACAAGTGCGCTATATAAATAAAACATATACATACATACTGTATAATCTGTATTGTTATAATGTACAGCCGCTGTGTACCCAAGTGGCGCTATATAAATAAACATATACATCCATACTGTTAATCTGTATTGTTATAATGTCAGCGCTGTGTACCCAAGTGGCGCTATATAAATAAACATAACATACATACTGTATATATCTGTATTGTTATAAATGTACAGCGCTGTGTACCCAAGTGGCGCTATATAATAAACATTAACATACATACTGTATAATCTGTAGTGTTATAATGTACAGCGTGCGTCCCAAGTGGCGCTATATAAATAAACATATACATACATACTGTATAATCTGTATTGTTATATGTACAGCGTGTGTACCCAAGTGGCGCTATATAAATAACATTACATACATACTGTATAATCTGTATTGTTATAATGTACAGCGCTGTGTACCCAATGGCGCTATATAAATAAACATATACATACATACTGTATAATCTGTATTGTTATAAGTACATGCGTGTATCCAAGTGGCGCTATATAAACATTACATACATACTGTTAATCTGTATTATTTATAATGTTACAGCGCTGCGTCCCAAGTGGCGCTATATAATAAACATATACATACATACTGTATAATCTGTATTGTTATAATGTCAGCGCGGTGTACCCAAGTGGCCGCTATATAAAACATACATACATACGTATATCTGTATGTATAATGTACAGCGTGTGTCCCCGTGGTGCTTTAAATAAACATTACATCATACTGTATAATCTGTATTGTTATAATGTACAGCTGCTGTGTACCAAGTGGCTGATAAAATAAACTATCCATCCATACTATACATCTGTATTGTTTTATAATGTACAGCGCTGTGTACCCAAGTGCGCGCTATATAATAAACATATACATACATACTGTATAATCTGTATTGTTATAATGTACAGCGCTGTGTACCCAGTGGCGCTATATAAATAAACATATACATACATACTGTATAATCTGTATGTTTAAATGTACAGCGCTGCGTACCCAAGTGGCGCTATATAAATAAACATATACATACATACTGTAAATCTGTATTGTTATAATGTACAGCGCTGTTACCCAAGTGGCGCTATATAAATAAACATATACATCACATACTGTACAATCTGTATTGTTATAATGTACAGCGCTGTGTACCCAAGTGCGCTATATATAAACATATACATACATCTGTATAATCTGTATTGTTATAATGTAAGCGCTGGTACCCAAGTGGGCGCTATAATAATAAACTATACATACTACTGTATAATCTGTATGTATAATGTACAGCGCTGTGTACCCAGTGGCGCTATATAAATAAACATATACATACCTACTGTATATCTGTATTGTTATATGTACAGCGCTGTGTACCCAAGTGGTGCTATATAAATAAACATATACATACATACTGTATAATCTGTATTTTATAAGTAGCAGCGCTGTGTACCCAAGTGGTGCTATATATAAACATATACATACATACTGTATAATCTGTATTTATCAATATGTACAGCGCGTGTACCCAAGTGGCGCTATATAAATAAAAAAACATATACATACTACTGTATAATCTGTATTGTTATAAATGTACAGCGCTGTGTCCCCAAGTGGCGCTATATAAATAAACATATACATACATACTGTATATCTGTATTGTTATATATGTACAGCGCTGCGTCCCAGTGGCGCTATATAAAAACATATACATACATACTGTATAATCTGTATTTTTATAATTACAGCGCTGTGTACCCAAGTGGCGCTATATAAATAACATATACATACATACTGTATATCTGTATTGTTTATAATGTACAGCGCTGTGTCCCAATGGCATTATAAATAAACATATACATACATACTGTATATCTGTATTGTTATAATGTACAGGCTGCGTACCCAAGTGGCACTATAATAATAAACATATACATACATACTACTGTATAATCTGTATTGTTATAATGACAGCGCTGCGTCCCAAGTGGCGACTATATAAATAACACATATACATACATACTGTTATATCTGTATTGTTATATGTACAGCGCTGGTACCCAAGTGAGCGCTATATAAATAACATATACTACATACTGTATAATCTGTATTTTATAATGTACAGCGCTGTGTACCCAATTGGCGCTATATAAATAAACATATACATACATACTGTATAATCTGTATTGTTATAATGTCCAGCGCTGTGTACCCCAGTGGGCCTATATAATAAACATATACATACATACTGTATAATCTGTATTGTTATATGTACAGCGCTGTGTACCCAAGTGGTCTATATAATAAACATATACATACATACTGTATAATCTGTATGTTATAATGTACAGCGCTGTGTACCCAAGTGGTGCATATAATAAATATACATACATACTGTATAATCTGTATTGTTATAATGTACAGCGGTGTACCCAGTGCGCTATAAATAAACATATACAATACATACTTTAGAATCTGTATTGTTTATATGTACACGCGTGTGTACCCAAGTGGCGCTATATAAAATAAACATATACATACATACTGTATAATCTCGTATTGTTATAATGTACAGCGCTGCTGTACCCAAGTGGCGCTATTAATAACATATACATACATACGTAAATCTGTAGTGTATAATGTACAGCGGTGGTACCCAAGTGGTGCTATATAAATAAACATATACTTACATACTGTACAATCTGTATTGTTATAAGTACAGCGCTGTGTCCCCATGTGCCTATAAATAACATATACATACATACTGTAATAATATATAAATTAAAAACATATAAAAGTTAACTTATAATAAATATAAAAAATGTATAATTCTGTATTTTTATAATGTTACAGCGCTGGGTCCCCAAGTGGCGCTCTATATAATAAACATATCATACATACTGTATAATCTGTATTGTTATAATGTACAGGCTGTACCCAAGTGGCCTATATAAATAAACATATACATACATACTGTACTAATCTGTATTGTTATAATGTACAGCGCTGTGTCCCAAGTGGCGCTATATATAAACATATACATACATCTATATAATCTGTATTGTTATAATGTACAGCGCTGTGTCCCCAAGTGGCGCTATATAATAAACATATACATACTGTATAATCTGTATTGTATAATGTACAGCGCGTTCCCCAAGTGCGCATATATAAATAAACATATACATACATACTGTATAATCTGTATTGTTATAAGTACAGCGCTTGCGTCCCAAGTGGCGCTATATAAATAAACATATACATACATACTGTAATCGTATTGTTATAATGTACAGCGCTGTGTCCCCAGTGGCGCTATAAATAAACATATACATACTACTGTATAATCTGTATTGTGATAATGTACAGCCGCTGTGTACCCAGTGGAGCTATTAAATAAACATATACGTACATACTGTATAATCTGTATTGTTATAATGTACAGCGCTGCGCCCCAAGTGGCGCTATATAATAAACATATAACTACATCTATATATCTGTATTGTTTATAATGTACAGCGCGTGTACCCAAGTGGCGCTATATAAATAAACATATACATACATACTGTATAATCTGTAGTTATAATGTACGCGCTGTGTACCCAAGTGGCTCTATATAAATAAACATATACATACACCATACTTCCCATATACTTACGGTTATCTGGGAGAAAATATTTCATTAGTATTCACTAATAACGAAGCGCTAAACTCCAAAATGACTAATAACACATTATGACATAAGAAATGTAGCTAGACTTGCAATTCTCAAAAAAAGAAACACTATAAACTATTACAAAGCAATGGTACCCAATGGTTTCTGCTTCATGGAAGACCATTAGTACACACACACACACCTAGAGCTATCTGTGTGATGTCATCTCTGCAACATTCCGATCTGCTTAATGCCACCCTTGACTTATAATTCCGGAGGTGCCACACTGCACAATTTATTTTTGTCTTGGCGAGAACTGGGTCATTCCACCCACACTTAACCATTTTAACTTCTAGGTAAGTAACTTCTGTCCCAAATGTAATTAGATTTCTGGGAACAAAGTAAAGTTGTTCAACTGTAATGACAAAATACTGCCCCAGGGACATTTCAACATTCGGTGCTAGTGCTCCTCCATGCACTCTCAGTCTCCCACCCCCTCAGGGTAAGTCCAACAGTCAGGAATTTCTGTACTCTGCCTGGGACAGGCCACAAATTGCTTGAGGCTGAAAGGGCCATATTTGCACCAATCCTGATTGTACATTATCAGGATCTTCTTGTTCAAGTACAATGTTTCTACAATGTTCATACAAAATTTATTCCCTATCGAACACTCACACATCTTTTATCTATCCAATACTAAAGTATGTGTGTGGATTGTCGATTGGTATGTGTATGGGCCCTTTCATGGGCATTTTGCTGTTGCCAGGTTCTACATTTTGATAAATAGCTCTACCTACAGGTTGTATGGTGTATTACTAACCAGCGGTTCTGCACATGTGCGTTGAGACTTGTCTGCACCTACATAAACCAATTATTATTATATTATTATTAAGTACTGTTTGCTCTGAGTGCACTGACACCCTTGGCTATAATCTCTCTACATTTTTATGGTTCATTGCGGTTATGCCGTTAATTCTACACAGTGCGGGTACAGGAACTGTAGAGTCATTGTCCAGGAATGTTTTGTGCAATTTCTGCTTTTACTAAGAGGGGGGGAGGACAGGAATGAAACAAGATCCCTGTTCTGGGTTGGCCACAGCCTGCACATACCAAGGACAGTTCAACTTGTTATGGGACCAATAACCATTGTCTGATGGCTTAACCCTCTGCACGCTGCACACAAACGTCACATTACATTTATTATTAACCAGACCAGATCCGAGACAGTTCGCAGTTTGTATTTTGTCTAAAGTTTTCAATGTGTTGCTAGGGTCAGCTAACAATAGCAACCTGGCAGGGTTGGAATGACAGAGTTTAAAGGACAACAATGTACCTAAGCTTCCCCCCTTCCATTCGATTACCCAGGGCGAGAACCTGCTGTAAACTGCTCAGTCCTCACCACTGGGTTCAATTGAAATCTCTGCAAATCTTTAATTGATTTCCAATTGCAGTTTGGCCTAGTTGTCCCCCTTATAGGGTTGACTCATGGATGATGCCCAATGCAAAGAACACCTTTTCCTCATTGAACAAAGCCCGAAATGATATATTGGATTTATGGTAAACCCAGGGATGAGACCTATGTTAAGTTTCTCACTCTGGGCGTCTTATGGTATAATAAAGCCTCAGGCACAATTCTTGTGTATGATTGTCCTCACATTTAACCCAATACAGCTAGAAGGACATGATTCTGTACAATGTAAAACAACCAAATAATTATTCAAAATGTCAATTGCACTTCAACCAATAAAACTTTATCTCCCAGAGCAAATACATAAACAAGGAATCAGATCTGGGCAGCCACTAGAATCTCCCAGGTACCCTATAGCCTGGGCTCCCTTGACTACATGCGTCTGTGGGATGTTCCTGCTCATAGCTTCGGAACATAGGGGCCAGCTCCTAAACCTACTACGCATGATATTTACCTGCCAAAGGGAACCAGGGACAGCTGAAATCTGCAGTGATCACTGGGCTTCCTCCACATCTGATCCCTAATGGTCACCCAGAGTGTGAAGGATGCCCAAACGGAACCCGTAGGAAATCAGGGCACTCTATGGGAGAAAATGGCAATCGGAGGAACCAAAACTAGGTCCTCTCCACCTCATTAATAAATCTATTGATTGTGATTGGTTTTTATTCTATTTGTTGTTGGATCATTTAAAAATGCCCAGTGTTAATTTAATTCGACAAAATCACGTTATCCCCTAGCACGGCCACATTGCGCCGCACACTTTTTGAGATCCGAAATCGCATGCAGTTGCGCATAAAAAGGCGACCGCATGCGATTTCGGTATCGCAAACTGATGCGCAATGCATCACATCCGAAAACACGCTTTTTGGTGCGTTGCCGTGATTCCTATGTTCGGCAAAAATCTACGATCAACCCGAAAAAACGCGTAGTGTGCCTTAGCCCTAAGTGCTATTCCCTCTGTTTAATGTTGAAGCCTGGAGACTGGAATCCTTGAACAAAGACTTGGTCTAGTTTGTTCTAAACTAAAGACATCCCAGAATTCCTGGAATACAGATAAAAACACCCTTTAGACCAAAAGACGTCAACATTTTATTAATTGATCGCGGTGAGTGTGGGTGAAAAACGTTGCACACTTAATATAACCCAATGCTCTATTTAAATCAAGCTAGGAAGATTTTATTGGTAGATTGCTCTCCGGATTTAATTGCATTGGTGTTTCTCGACCCCCCCCCCTTTATCCCAGGGACTACCAATGGGAAGACATGTTCCATAAGAAGCGCTTCTTTGTATTGGATAGATCAAACAGTGAGATGGGCAGAGCTTAAGGTGACCATACACTCTAGCGATAATGGAACAGATGGGATTTACCCATTCATTGTCAGTGTGTAGGGGCTCTTCCCAACCGTAGTTTGCATTACGTTTTCAGGAATGATTGAAACATTTCCATCGTTCGTATCGCTTCGTTACTTTAAGTAGAGGGGGCAAATTCGATTGTAACCGTGTATGGCCCCACGGCGACCGATCCTATAACGCGTATGGGGATGGTCGGGTCCGTGTGTGTGGTCCCTATAGCATGTTGGCCGACAGATACCAATGTGATCAGATACCAATGTAATCTGTCGGCCCACATGCGGTGAAACGCATGTGTATGGCCACCTTTAGACCATGGTCCTTGGTCATGGCCATACCCCATATGATTACAATATGAGCGGACACCCCCCTGATTGTGCTCCTTCCTAGAGCTATTTAAGAAACTAACCAGGATCATCTTGTAGCCAGGGTTGCCAGTTGTACCTATTGTTTAAGATTGCTGTTTGCAGGGCAAATCCCAAATCTCG
Source organism: Hymenochirus boettgeri (assembly GCA_019447015.1). Lineage (NCBI taxonomy): Eukaryota > Metazoa > Chordata > Amphibia > Anura > Pipidae > Hymenochirus > Hymenochirus boettgeri. Next base: position 52,040 of record JAACNH010000489.1, on the reverse strand, counting down.
GTATGTAGGGCTGAACACCATCCATCACTGGCCCTGGCTGCCCGCCCAAGGAACGCCCACAGGTCCCTAGTCCTGCCTCCTACCTCTGCTCTGCCCAGTCTCTCCCTGACAAACCTCCTGCTCTGCACCAAACGCCCCCCTCCTGCTCGGATAGGGTCACTTTACGTGATACTCATTACTTATCTGTACTTGCTTTGTCATTAAATTATTATGTTTTTAGTGAGTACTCTAATTGCTTCCCTCCCCTTAAGGTTCGTACACACGTGCGATCGCGGGTCCTGACCCGCGACCACGTGTGTACGATCGTTCATTTCGGCGAAATCGTTCGGAGATCTGCCAAGTCGGTCTTCACGATGCCTGACCGAACGTTCGTTTCGGGCATATAACAGCCCACAATGGTTATCGGCCGGGACCCCGCGTAGCACGTGTGTACCAACCTTTCTCACCACCTTTTTGTAGTGTCTTTGACACTAAAGTTCTGCAACAGCCCACCATGGACAGTTCCCTGCTTACACATCCTCTCACCTGCCTCTTCTTTCTTTCTCTGCTGATTCTCTTAAATGTTGCCGAACTTTACTGCCAGCAGCCATATTCCAGTAAGAGGTCAGGGATGGGCACATATTATCATTTCTGTTTCTGGAGTGACGGTCTTTCCCTGTACACGCTTGATTTCAAATGATGATTTTTCAAAATCTACAGGTCAGATTTAAAATCCGAAAAAGTTTTTAACAGTGGGAACCGCTGAATCAACAAACAACGTCAAACAACATGGCCATGGTTCCTAGAGACATGTTGTTCATTATTATAAAAAGTCCTCTTTTTACGTAATTGCGTAAAACAAGGCCTTTAGCCATCGTCTTGTGGAGGTGGTTATGTAAATATCCATGACCTACAAAGAAAATATTTTGTACAAGAATTACAAAATGTAAAAACAACAACAACCAGATCCTACATTTTCCCCCCGTGGAGGTTATAACCAGAAATAAAAGACCCAGGACCAATTCATTTGTTGAGGCGGATTATTGGTGAACTTTGACTGGAGAACACAAGAGTCTTACTTGATTTTATGACGAACCCTGTACTCTACTGCATGCGCAAGTGAAATGCGCATAGAGCACAGATCTTTTGGGACGATGTCAGACTACACAGCAGAGAGGAGCGAGCGATAGGGTAAGTACTTTACCTGTGTTCCCGGCTCTGCAGGTTTATTGATGAACGGGGGGTAAGACACAGCTCCTTTACCTCTCGTTCTTCAATAAAACTGAATACCAAATTTTTATCAAGTGGAGATACCTTTCACAACAATGTTAGGGTCATGTTGGGCATTTCCGACTGACCAGAAGGCCGATGGTGAACGTTTGTCGCCTCGCGATACGCCACACACATTACGATAAAGCATCGGATCTATCATCGTTTGACCATTTATATCTGGCCAAAGACACACGCTTATGGCAGGGGCTGTTAAAGTTAAAGGATCAGTTGAAAGACTAGAACTTTTTTTTTGTTTACAGCACTGCAGACTTAAGAGGCCTGGATCAATTTAAAGGACTACACAACCCTATAATTAAATGCATTTTTTTCTTTTGAAATTCTGCTTCACATGGAGCATACTGTAGACTTGGTTTATACTTGGTTAAACATATCTCTTATGAGGCAATAAAAAGACAGATATTTCCGATTGTGTAAAAGAACGGGCCAAGTTAAAATCTCGGTAATTAGGATGACTGTTTCCCTATAATAAAAGGATAATAAAAAAAACAAACAATTGTCGTTATATCCAGAATTCCTCTCCATGGTCACAATTTGAGCCCAATTATCAACTGGTTAATTTTAGGACGTTCTGGTAGAAATATCCACTCACATATACCAAGTGACAAACGCTCTCAACCAATCACATCCTTCCAGCCAACCTTTTCGACCAATCAACATCCTTCCACAGCCACCTTGCCCTAAGCAGAGAATAAGAATGATCACTACTATATACTCCTGAATACAATTACATAATATTAGGTAATTACAGAACGCTGTCTCCATGCAATAAATAATTACGGATATGGACAATGATCCAAACTATCATGTAATACCCAAAGCACATTTTTCACATTCTATGTTGCAGCTGCACATTAATTAGGAATCATCACCGAGAATCTGACTGAATCTAGACTTCATGGGAAGTTACGTTGTCAGGATTCTTTTTTTCACTTTCGTAGGAACGAGAAGCATTGGGTGTGATCAAAGAACAATGTGAGGGATCCCGATCATGAATATAAAGTGGAACAACACTAAAAAAACTGGGATGCATATCATGTAAATATCTACTCTTATAAACCTGTTTTTAAACGGCGTGACCTGTTTGTACTCGGCGCTCTAGCTATGTCTCAGTTGTACTCGGTGTTTAGAAATGTATCAGTTATAATCAGTGTTTAACTATGTCATCAGTTATAATCAGTGTTTAACTATGTCATCACGTTATAATCAGTGTTTTCAGTTACTATGTCATCAGTTATAGAATCAGTGTTTAACTCTGTCATCATTTAATCAGTGTTTAGAGCTATGTCATCAGTTATAATCAGTGTTTTTACTATGCGATCAGTTATTATCATGTTTATAACTATGTCTCAGTAACATTGTTAACTGTCAAAAATCATGTTTTAGCTATGTCATCAGTTATAATCAGTGTTTAGCTATGTCATCAGTTAGTAAACCAGTGTTTTAGCTATGTCCATCAGTTTTAACCCATTGTTTAGCAGTCTCATTTTATACTGTTGCATTCTAGTTATAATCCGTTTTTAGCTATGTCAGTCAGTTATACATCAGTGTTTAGACTATGTCATCAGTTATACCAGTGTTAGCTATGTCATCATTTATAACCAGTGTTTTACTTGTCCATCAGTTGAAATCCGAAGTGTTTTAACTATTGTCCATCCAGTTATAATCAGTGTTTACTATGTCATCATTATAACCAGTGTTTAGCTATGTCACAGTTATAACCAGTGTTTAGCTATGTCATCATATCCGTTACTATCATATCTCGGCACTTAGCTAAGTCAATCAGGTTATAAATAGCACTTAGACATCTCATGGTTGCATCAAATCTGTGAGTAAAATGTCCATTATACCTAGGGGCGAGCATCGAATCCGTGAGTAAAATGTCTATTATAACCTATACGGGAGCATCAAATCCGCGAGTAAAATGTCCATTATACCTAGACGCGAGCATCAAATCTGTGAGTAAAATGTCCATTATAGGGCGAGCATTGAATCCGTGAGTAAATGTCCATTATACCTATAAGAGCACATCGAATCCGTGAGTAAAATGTCCATATACCTATATACGAGCATCGAAATCCGTGAGTAAATGTCCATTATACCTAGACGCGAGACACGAATCCGTGAGTAAAATGTCCATTATACCTAGGGGCGAGCATTGAATCCGTGAGTAAAATGTCCATTATACCTATATACGAGCATCGAATCCGTGAGTAAAATGTCCATTATACCTATATACGAGCATCGAATCCGTGAGTAAAATGTCCATTATACCTAGACGCGAGCATCGAATCCGTGAGTAAAATGTCCATTATACCTAGACGCGAGCATCAAATCTGTGAGTAAAATGTCCATTATACCTATATACGAGCATCGAATCCGTGAGTAAAATGTCCATTATACCTAGACGCGAGCATCAAATCTGTAAGTAAAATGTCCATTATACCTATATACGAGCATCGAATCCGTGAGTAAAATATCCATTATACCTAGACGTGAACATCGAATGTTCGAACGCGAGAGCTCGAAAGTAGCTCATGTGAGAGTAAAATCAGATGTTCCTTTTTTACTATAGTTAGAAAACATCTGATATTTTGTGATTGGTTGTTGCAGATTAAGAACACTGAACGTGTTTTGCATTAAATAAGCCCCCCCAAGTGTATTAAATTGTTTGTTGACATGGAGCAAATCTCTCACAGGGTACCATTTATCCTAAGGCCAGCCTTGTAGACAGCCATGCCCAGCATTAACTTCTCTAAAACACAATGATCCTTAGACTAGGTACACAAGGTTGATATTTCAGCACAACGCAGGGCAATACAGTATTTCGGCCTGAATGGACGCAACAGAATTTTCAGCATAACTAATATTTTTTTTTTTTTTTTTCCCACCAAAGTTTAATAAATTAAATAAATTGAACATGGAAGGAAATAATGACTGCTCAACTTTCCTTTTCGTATTGCTCAGTAGATATATCAGGTGGTAGTTGTATGTACTGTATGTATAGTTTATTTATAAAGTGCCACTTGGGGACGCAGCGCTGTACATTATAACAATACAGATTATACAGTATGTACGTATATGTTTATTTATATAGCGCCACTTGGGTACACAGCGCTGTACATTATAACAATACAGATTATACAGTATGTATGTATATGTTTATTTATATAGCGCCACTTGGGTACACAGCGCTGTACATTAAAACAATGCAGATTATACAGTATGTATGTATATGTTTATTTATATAGCGCCACTTGGGTACACAGCGCTGTACATTATAACAGACGATTATTACAAGTATGTACGTATATGTTTATTTACTATAGCGCCACTGGGTACACAGACGCGCTGACACTTAACAATCTAGCTTATAAGTTGTCAGTATGTTTATTTAATAAAGCGCCCACTTGGGTACACCCAGCGCTGTACAATATAATAACAAATGCAGATTTATACAGTATGTATGTATATGTTTATTTATAGTGCCACTTGGGTACACAGCCTGTACATTATAACAATACAGATTATACAGTATGTATGTATATGTTATTTATAGCGCCACTTGGGACCAGCGCTGTACATTATACAATCAGATTATACAGTATGTATGTATATGTTTATTTTATATAGCGCCACTTGGGTACACAGCGCTGTACATTAAACAATGCAGATTATACAGTATGTATGTATATGTTTATTTATATATGCGCCACTTGGGTACACCAGGCTGTACATTATAACAATAACAGATTATACAGTATGTATGTATATGTTTATTTATATAGCGCCACTTGGGGTACACAGCGCTGTACATTATAACAATACAGATTATACAGTATGTATGTATATGTTTATTTATATAGCGCCACTTGGGTACACAGCGCTGTACTTATAACAATACAGATTATACAGTATGTATGTATATGTTTATTTATATAGCCACTTGGGTACACCAGCGACTGTACATTATAACAATACAGATTTACAGTATGTATGTATATGTTTATTTATATAGCGTCCACTTGGGGTACACAGCGCTGTACATTATAACACTACAGATTATACGTATGTATGTATATGTTTATTTATATAGCCCACTTGGGGACACAGCGCTGTACATTATAACACAATACAGATTATACAGTATGTATGGTATATGTTTATTTATATAGCGCCACATGGGTAACACACGCTGTACATTATAACAATACAGATTATACAGTATGTATGTATATTTTTATTTATATAGCGCCACTTGGGTACACAGCGCTGACATTAACAATACAGATTATCAGTATGTATGTATATGTTTAATATAGCGCCACTTGGGTACACACGCTGTACATTATAACATACAGATTTACAGTATGTATGTATATTTTATTTATATAGCGCCACTTGGGTACACAGCGCTGTACATTATCAATACAGATTATCCAGTGTTATGTATATGTTTATTTATAATAGCGCCACTGGGTACACAGCGCTGTACATTATAACAATACAGATTATACACAGTATGTATGTATATGTTATTAGCGCCACTTGGATCACAGCGCGTACATTATAACAATACAGATTATACAGTAGTATGTATATGTTTTATTTATATAGCGCGCCACTTGGGGACACAGCGCTGTACATTATAACAATACAGATTATACAGTATGTATGTATATTTTATTTATATAGCGCCCACTTGGGTACACAGCGCTGTACATTATAACAATACAGATTATACAGAGTATGTATATTTTTTTATTTTATTGCGCCACTTGGGTACACACGCGTGTACATTATAACAATACAGATTATACAGTATGTATGTATATGTTTATATATATATAGCGCCACTTGGGTACACAGCGCTGTACATTATAACAATACAGATTATACAGTATGTATGTATATGTTTATTTATATAGCGCCACTTGGGTACAACAGCGCTGTACATTATAACAAACAGATTATACAGTGTGTATTAATGTTTATTTAATAGCGCCACTTGGGTACACACGCTGTACATTATAACAATACAGATTATACAGTATGTATGTATATGTTAATGTAGCGCCACTTGGATACACAAGCGCTGTACATTATAACAATACAGATATACAGTATGTATGTTATAGTTTTATTGTTATATAAGCGCCACTTGGTGGACACAGCGCTGTACATTATAATACAATACAGATTACAGTTGTATGTATTGTTTATTTATATAGTCGCCACTTGGACACAGCGCTGTACATTATAACAATCCAGATTATACATTAGTATGTATATGTTTATTTAATATAGCACCACTTGGTACACACGCTGTGACATTTAACACTAATACAGATTATCAGTATGTATTTATATGTTTAATTTATATACGCGCCACTTGGGACACCCGCGCTGTCATTATAACATACAGATTATACAGTATGTATGTATTGTTTATTTATATACGCCACTTGGGTACACAGCGCTGTACATTTAACAATACAGATTATACAGTTGTATGTATATGTTTATTATTTATATAGCGCCACTTGGGGACCAGCGCTTGTACATTATAACAATACAGATTATACAATATGTTGTATGTTTATTTATATAGCCCCACTTGGTAATACAGCGCTGTACATTATAACAATACGGATATATACAGTATGTATGTATATGTTTATTTATATAGCGCCACTTGGGTACACAGCGCTGTACATTTAAACAATACAGATTATAACAGTGTATGTATGTATATGTTTATTTATATAGCGCCACTTGGGGACCAGCGCTGTACACATTATAACAATACAGATTATACAGTTGTATGTATATGTTTATTTATAAAGCGCCACTTGGGTACACAGCGCTGTACATTATAACAATACAGATTATACAATATGTATGTATAGGTTATTTATTATAATAGCGCCCACTTGGGAACACAGCGCTGTACATTATACAATACGGATTATACAGTATGTATGTATATGTTTATTTATATAGTCGCCACTTGGGACACGCGCTGGTACATTATACAATACAATTATACAGTATTATGTTATGTTTATTATTATATAGCGCCACTTGGACACAGCGCTGTAATTATAACAATACAGATTATACAGTTGTATGTATATGTTTATTTTATAGCGCCACTTGGGTACACACGCCTGTACATATAACAATACAGATTATACAGTAGTATGTAATATGTTTATTTATATATGCCACTTGGGGACACAGCCTGTACATTATAACAATACAGATTACAGTTGTATGTAATATGTTTTTATTATATAGCGGCCACTTGGGTACCAGCGCTGTACATTATAAACAATACGATTATACAGTAATGTATGTATATGTTTATTTATAATAGCGCCACTTGGGGACACAGCGCGTACATTATAACAATACAGATTTACAGTATCTGTATGTATATGTTATTTTTATAGCGCCACTTGGGTACACAGCGCTGTACATTATAACAATACAGATTATACAGTTATGTATGTTATGTTTATTTATATAGCGCCACTTGGGGACACAGCGCGTACATTATACCAATACAGATTATACAGTATGTATGTATATGTTTATTTTATAGCGCCACTTGGGTACACAGCGCTGTACATTATAACAATACAATTATACAGTATGTATGTATATGTTTATTTATATATAGCGCCACTTGGGGACACAGCGCTGTACATTATAACAATACAGATTATACAGTAGTAGGTATATGTTTATTTATATAGCGCCACTTGGGTACACAGCGCTGTACATTAAACAATACAGATATACAGTATGTATGTATCTGTTATTTTATACAGCGCCACTTGGTCGCACAGCGCTGTACATTATAACAATACGATTATACAGTATTATGTATATGTTTATTTATAATCGCCACTGGGGACACAGCGCTGTACATTATAACAATACAGATTATACAGTATTTATGTAATGTTTATTTATATAGCGCCACTTGGGTACACAGCGCTTTACATTATAACATACAGATTATACAGTATGTATGTATATGTTTATTTTATAAAGCGCCACTTGGGTACGCAGCGCTGTGACATTATAACAATACAGATTATACAGTATGTATGTATATGTTATTTATTATGCGCCACTTGGGACACAGCGCTGTACATTATAACAATACGATTATACAGTATGTATGTATGTATATGTTTATTATATAGCGCCATTGGGTACGCAGCGCTGTACATTATAACAATACAGATTATACAGTATTATGTATGTATTTATTTATATAGCGCCACTTGGGGACACAGCGCTGTACATTATAACAATACAATTATACAGTATGTATGTATATGTTTATTTATATACCCCACTTGGGTACACAGCGCTGTACATTATAACAATACGGATTATACAGTATGTATGTATATGTTATTTTATATAGCGCCACTTGGGACACAGCGCTGTACAGTATAACATACGATTATACAGTATGTATGTATATGTTTATTTATATAGCGCCACTGGGACACAGCGCTGTACATTTAACAATACAGATTATACAGTGTTATGTATATGTTTATTTATATAGCGCCACTTGGGGCACAGCGCTGTACATTAAACAATACAGATTATCAGTATGTATGTTATGTTTATTTAATATCGCCACTTGGGACGCAGCACTGTACATTATAACAATACAGATATACAGTATTTATGTTATGTTTATTTATATAGCGCCACTTGGTACACAGCCTGTACTTATAACAATACAGATTATACAGTATGTATGTATATGTTTATTTATATAGCGCCACTTGGGGACACAGCGCTGTACATTATAACATACAGATTATACAGTATGTATGTATATGTGTTATTTATATATCCGCCACTTGGGTACACAGCGCTGTACATTATAACAATACATTATACAGTATGTATGTATATGTTTTTATAAAGCGCCACTGTGGACGCCGCGCTGTACATATAACAATACAGATTATACAGTATGTATGTATATGTTTATTTATATAGCGCCACTTGGGGACACAGCGCTGTACATTATAACAAACAGTTATACAGTATGTATGTATATGTTTATTTATATAGCGCCACTTGGGTACACAGCGCTGTACATTATAACAATACAGATTATACAGTATGTATGTATATGTTTATTTATAAAGCGTATCCACTTGGTACGCAGCGCTGTACATTATAACAATACAGATTAACAGTTATGTATGTATATGTTTATTTATACGCCACTTGGGGACACAGCGCGGTACATTATACACTAGATTATACAGTGTATGTATGTATATGTTTATTTATATAGCGCCACTTGGGTACGCAGCGCTGTACATTATAACAATACAGATTATCCAGTATGTATTATATGTTTATTTATATAGCGCCACTTGGGACACAGCCTGTACTTATAACAATACAGATTATACAGTATGTATGTATATGTTTATTTATATAGCGCCACTTGGGGACGCAGCGTCTGTACATTATAACATACAGATTATACAGTATGATGTAATGTTTATTATATGCGCCACTTGGGTACACAGCGCTGTACATTATAACAATACAGATTATACAGTATGTATGTATATGTTTATTATATAGCGCACTTGGTACACAGCGCTGTACATTATAACAATACAGATTATACAGTATGTAGTATATTTTTATTTATATAGCGCCCACTGGGTACACAGCGCTGTACGTTATAACAATCAGATTATACGTATGTATGTATATTTTTTATATAGCTGCCACTTGGGGACGCAGCGCTGTCATTATAACAATACAGATTACAGTATGTATGTATATGTTTATTTATATAGCGCCACTGGTACACAGCGCTGTACATTATACAATGCAGATTAACAGTATGTATGTATATTTTTATTTATATAGCGCCACTTGGGTACACAGCGCTGTACATTATAACAATACAGATTATACGTATGTATGTATATGTTTTATTATATAGCGCCACTTGGGTCACAGCGCTGTACATTATAAACAATACAGATTATACAGTATGTATGTATATGTTTATTTATATAGCGCCACTTGGGACGCAGCCTGTACATTATAACAATACAGATTATACAGTATGTATGTATATGTTTATTTATATAGCGCCCACTTGGGTACACAGCGCTGTACATTATAACAATACAGATTATACAGTATGTATGTTATGTTTATTTATATAGCGCCACTTGGGGACACAGCGCTGTACATTATAAATAACAGATTATACAGTATGTATGTATATGTTATTTATATACGGCCACATGGGTACACAGCGTGTACATTATAACAATACAGAATTACAGTATGTATGTATGATGTTTATTTATATAGCGCCACTTGGGCACAGCGCTGTACATTATAACAATACAGATTATACAGTATGTATGTATATGTTTATTTATATAGCCCCACTTGGGACACAGCGCTGTACATTATAACAATACAGATTATACAGTATGTATGTATATTTTTATTTAATAGCGCCACTGGTACACAGCGCTGAACATTATAACAATACAGATTATACAGTATGTATGTATGTTTATTTATACAGCGCCACTGGGGACACAGCCTGTACATTATAAACATACAGATATACATATTATGTATATGTTTATTTATATAGTGCCACTTGGGTACACAGCGCTGTACATTATAACAATACAGATTATACAGTATGTATGATATTTATTTATATGGGCCACTTGGGTACACAGCGCTGTACATTATAACAATACAGATTATACAGTATGTATGATATGTTTATTTATATAGCGCCACTTGGGGACACAGCGCGGTACATTATAACAATACAGATTATACAGTATGTTTATGTTTTATTTATATAGCGCCACTTGGTACACAGCGCTGTACATTATACAATACAGATTTACAGTATGTATGTATATGTTTTATATAGCGCCACTTGGGTACACAGCGCTGTATCATTATAACAATACAGATTATACAGTATGTAGTATATATTTATTTATATAGCGCCACTTGGGACACACAGCGCTGTACATTATAACAATACAGATTATACAGTATGTAGTATATGTTTATTTATATAGCGCCACTTGGGTACACAGCGCTGTACATTATACAATACAGATTATACAGTATGTAGTAATGTTTATTTATATAGCGCCACTGGGGACCAGCGCTGTACATTATACACATGACGAGTTATACAGTATGTATGTATATGTTTATTTATATAGCGCCACTTGGGTACACAGCGCTGTACATTATAACAATACAGATTATACAGTATGTATGTATATGTTTATTTATATAGCGCCACTTGGGACCAGCGCTGTACATTATAACAAACAGATTATACAGTATGTATGTATATGTTTATTTATATAGCGCCACTTGGGTACGCAGCGTCTGTACATTAACAATACAGATTATACAGTATGTATGTATATGTTTATTTAATAGCGCCACTTGGGTACGCAGGCTGTACATTATAACAAACAGATTATACAGTTATGTATGTATATGTTTATTTATATAGCGCCACTTGGGTACACAGCGCTGTACATTATAACAATACAGATTATACAGTATGTATGTATATGTTATTATATAGCGCACTTGGGAACAGAGCGCTGTACATTATAACAATACAGATTATACAGTATGTATGTATATGTTTATTTATATAGCGCCCTTGGGTACACATGCTGTACATTATAACAATACGATTATACAGTATGTATGTATAGTTTATTATATAGCGCCACTTGGGTACCAGCGCTGTACATTATAACAATACAGATTTACAGTATGTATGTATATGTTTAATTATATAGCGCCACTTGGGACACAGCGCTGTACATTATAACAATACAGATTATAACAGTATGTATGTTATGTTTATTTATATAGCGCCACTTGGGACACAGCGCTGTACATTATAACAATACAGATTATACGTATGTATGTATAGTTTATTTATAAATGCGCCACTTGGGGACGCCGGCTGTACATTATAACAATACAGATTACAGTATGTAGTATATGTTTATTTATATAGCGCCACTTGGGACACAGCGCTGTACATTATAACAATACAGATTATACAGTATGTATGTATATGTTTATTTTATAGCGCCACTTGGGACAGCAGCGCGTACATTATAACAAACAGATTATACAGTATGTATGTATATGTTTATTTATATAGCGCCACTTGGGTACAGCGCTGTACATTATAACAATACAGATTATACAGATATGTATGTATATGTTTATTATATAGCAGCCACTTGGGGACACAGCGCTGACATTATAACAATACAGATTATACAGTATGTATGTATATGTTTATTATATAGCGCCACTTGGGTACGCAGCGCTGTACATTATAACAATACAGATTATACAGTATGTAGTATATGTTTATTTATATAGCGCCACTTGGGGACACAGCGCTGTACATTATAACAATACAGATTATACAGTATGTATGTATATGTTTATTTATATAGCGCCACTTGGGTACCAGCGCTGTACTATTATAACAATACAGATTATACAGTATGTATGTATATGTTTATTTATAAGCGCCACTTGGGGACACAGCGCTGTACATTATAACAATACAGATTATACAGTATGTATGTATATGTTTATTTATATAGCGCCACTTGGGGAACGCAGCGCTGTACTTATAACAATACAGATTATACAGTATGTATGTATATGTTTATTTATATAGCGCCACTTGGGTACACAGCGCTGTACATTATAACAATACAGATTTACAGTATGTATGTATATGTTTATTTATATAGCGCCACTTGGGGACACAGCGCTGTACATTATAACAATACAGATTTACAGTATGTATGTATATGTTTATTTATATAGCGCCACTTGGGAACACAGCGCTGTACATTATAACATACAGATTATACAGTATGTAGTATATGTTTATTATATAGCGCCACTTGGGACACAGCGCTGTACATTAATAACAATACAGATTATACGTATGTATGTATATGTTTATTTATATAGCCACTTGGGACACAGCCTGTACATTATAACAATACAGATTATACAGTATGTAGTATATTTATATAGCGCCACTTGGGGACCAGCGTGTACAGTAATAAAATACATATTATACAGTATGTAGGTATATGTTTATTTTATATAGCACCACTTGGGTACACAGCACTGTACATTATAACAATACAGATTATACAGTATGTATGTATAGTTTATTTATAAAGCGCCACTTGGGGACGCAGCGCTGTACAGTAATAAAATACAATAAAGTCATACAAGGGGGATAAATACACAGATAGTTCAGTACATAAATATATAAATAGAAGTGCTAGAGCTTAGCTGACCCATGTGTAACTTTATGAAGTATAGATAAGGGTCATAGTAAACCCAACAATCAGGAACATTGGTGTTCATCCTCTTGCGATTCTTAAATTCAAATATTAACTTTCTTTTTCTACTTTTTCAATTTCAAAAAGAGTCAATTGTCCTGAGGGTTACTCACTAAAACATGGGTAAAAAAAACCCAGTAGAATTGAGGCAAAAAAATGGCATCCTGCCTTCTCTATTCTGTTGTTCCTTTTCAAATATAAGAAATCCTATACACTGAGGATATGTCCATTTAATAGGTTTCTACAGAACTGGTGGAATAAAGACTAGACATTGTACTTGATGAGAAAAATATTGAAACTTTTTGTTGCACCCAATATCTGCACAGTCCAGATTATACTAGAAAATACTTGTTAACTTGTTAACCCTTTATATTTGTGAGCATTTCTGCAAGACTGTGTCTTTGTATGTGTTTAATTTTGTACTCTACCATTTATATTAGTGTGTGTAGTGTAATACAAGCTGCATTAATTTCAGTTTAGCCATACAGCATGTATTTAATGCAATGGAATTTAGCAATTTCCTGAGGCTGTGGCCCCACTTAAGTGCAAGGGACTTAATGCATGTTTGCAATAATGGCACTCCAATAGCACATGGAAACACATTGCATGTAGTGGGGCCAGTCCCATAGGCTATTACATGTGTGCAACTCCCACTAGCACAATCGGGTCGCAAACCGTAATCCAAAACACGCTAGTGGAAGCTAGCCCTAAGTGTTTGAGTCTTAAAGGGAAAGGTGGAAACCCCAGTAGAATTGAACTGACCACTTTACAAGGTGCAGCGTATTGCCGTGAACCTGGTCTTAGCACAGCTCTGTGCAATGCATTTTAAAGGGGAATATTGGAGCCTGGAAGTAGTTTTGGAAGTAGTGTAAAGGCAAAGGCCACCTTTGCCTTTAAGACCCAAACACATATTAAATATACATGTTGTAGTGCTAAGTACCATTGCATTAAATACAAACTGTATTAGCCTGCATCATGCTTCTAAAGAAAATACTAACAACCTTTTGTTGTGTAGATATTATCAGGCCTATGTCATAAACGTTCTTATGCTAAAATCTGATTGGTTGAAGACAAATTTGCACCATTTTTAACAATAAGAACTTTAATACATAGGCCTGTATATGTGTTTGGGTATTAAAGGCAAAGGTGGGAACCGTAGTTGGAAGAGTGATTTTGTTTATGCAAAACTTCCTACAGGCAGCCCTCCTGCTGCATTAATTTTATAGAACATGTTTGCGTTCCCTCTAACAGTGCCCCTTTAATTGGCATTCCCTCCAATAATTCCTATTAATATGTACATTTATATAAATAACATGGTGCAGAGCTGCAAATGGCATACCCTCCAACATTCCCCTTTAATATGTACACTTATAGAGCCTGGTGCAGGGGGAGGATAATATACTGACTCTGATCTTAGCACAGCTCTGTGCAAAGCATTTCTTAGCTTAGCTCTGTACTACAGTTTGTTGTTTTTATACAGGCAGCTGAATCAAAAACACACTCTTTCCCTACTCCAACATTCCTTTTAATAAGGTACACTGATGAGAAATGCATTACACAGAGCTGTGCTAAGATCAGGTTCACCTCACTATCCTCCCCCTACAGTTCCGCACCATGTGGTTCCTATAAAAACACACTCTTCCTACCCTCCAACATTCCTTTTAATAAGGTACACTGATGAGAAATGCATTACACAGAGCTGTGCTAAGATCAGGTTCACCTCACTATCCTCCCCCTACAGTTCTGCACCATGTGGTTCCTATAAAAACACTCTTCCTACCCTCCAACATTCCCCTTTAAGAAGCTACACTTTCCACTAATATTGCTGCAGCTGACAGGGAGAGCTAGAGACCTTCACACCACAGGCCATGTTTATAAAGTTGGGTATCGCCTTCTTTAGCGATCGTTATGGCAATCGATAATTTATGATCACTATCGGAAATCTTGTAAATGTAAAAAAAAAATAGTCAACATAAATCTACGACCGTCGTAGAATATCGTTACGGTAGTTTATAACAGCATGGTATACTACTGCCATAGTCATACAGTATCAAAAACCCGCGGTACAAAAACACAGCCTGTAACTTTGAATAGTGCAGGTTTATTGCTAAACATGCTTTCTACATGTTTCTGACCCACTTGTCCTTCCTTAAGTGCTTGAGTGGGTCTGAAACAAGTAGCACGCATGTTTTGCTATAAACATGCAATATTTACAGCTACAGACCTGTGTCTTTGTGTGTTTCACCTGCAATTTATAGTTTATATATGGGATTTGGTGAGTGAAAGCCGTAGGTGAGACAGACATTATTTCAGATCCGGACACAAAAGATACCCAGACCTATATACATGACACTACAACACTGCTACTAGGAAATCGATATACAGGACCTATATACATCACACTACAACACTGCTACTAGGAAATCTATATACAGACCTATATACATGACACTACAACACTGCTTACTAGGAAATCTATATACAGACCTATATACATCACAGTACAACACTGCTACTAGGAAAAGGTTAATCAGCTGCCCCACCAATTTGAATATTGATGATGTAATATATTCCTACATCATAGGGGTTAAGAGGTGGGAGTGGAAATCACACAGGGGCTGAACATGTAATCAAGGTAAAAGTACTGGCAGGGAAGGGGAAATGTCAGCTTCAGATTTGGGGAACAAACAGAACCTAAAATGAGCTCATAGAGGTAAAGAAAAGGCCCCTGAGTGGGACCTTCCATGCTGAGAAGGATGTTGAGGTAAGTACTTTCTAACTTCAACTTTGATTTTTTGGGTTTAGTTCTCCTTTAAAAATGTAAAGGTGTTATGGGGAGAAAAGCCTTCACATAATGGGTAAAAATGTAGGTTTAGGGGCATATTTATAAAGGATTGTCTTTTTCGCCAAATAATTAGCGAATAATTTATTTATAAAAAAGCGAAAAAAACACACTTCACGGCTGAAAAAGGCGAACGGGCGCGATAAAGAGCGAAAAGTATCGCAGCGAAAACTTAACGCATCTAAGAAGACTGCATTGTGAAAACCATTCGAAACCAGAAAAGCCCACTAGAAAATGATGTCAAGTTCAAAATGGCCACCTCACATTTACCAAGAAGTCAGCCATGTCTTATTTAGTCAATCTTCTTTTTTCTCAATTGGAATACAATTTTCTTTTGCACTGCACATTCGCCTTTCTAATGCGCGTTCGCTTTTCCAAGGCATATTACATTCTAATGCGCGATCGCCTTTCTAATGTCGCTTTTCCAAGGCATATTACACTCTAATGCGCGATCGCCTTTCTAATGCGCGTTCGCTTTTTCAAGGCATATTACCCATTAGAATGCCTTTTCGCTCAAACAATGACTTTTCACCACCTTCAGGGTCGCGCTAATCTTTCGCTCTTTTTAACGCAAAAACCCCCTTTCGCCCTTTTATAAATCGCGTTACGCCTTTTTGCTCCTTTTTCGCTAAAATTACCATTGCGAAGTAAGGCGAAAAGGGTTTAGCGATAGCTCGTGGAAACGGTTTCGCCATTCGTTAACGCTACCTTTATAAATAGCGTTAACTGTCTTTTTGGCGAAAACCCATGCGAAAAGCGAATGCGAAAACATTTCGCTATTTTTCGCTCTTTTATAAATATGCCCCTTAGTTTTCCTTTAATTTTTTAGATCATTTTAAGTAGTACTTTACCCCATGTAAATTAATACTCCTAATTGCAATCTATGTGAAATAATGATGCATTTAGTTTATTGCACAAGCACTTCCCCCCCCATAAAAGTACCCAGGGTAAGGACCTAAACCGTTACTTCCACACCCTTGGGTTTCCTGTACTTATCTTAAAGGGCATGTCCACCCCCAAAACTATAATTAAACACACTTTTGGCACCATTCTGTCATTTAAAATAAACCTTACCTTACATCTCTGCTCCTTATGGTTCCCAAGATATGCCTTTTCAAAGTTGATATCCAGTCTTAGCTCTGCCCCCTCCTAATCAGGAATGCTTCAACAGTCTGGGACTAGATGGAAGTGGTGCTAAGACCATCCCTACAACATACACTTTGTTGGCTTTGTTTAAGTACAGCAAACCAGGGGTGAGGATCTAGTGGTTCAGCTCCCTACCCTGGGTGGGGGGTATTTTTGTAGGGTACAATTGTCTTTTAAACATGTTACATCACATTTCTAGAAAATATTGCTAACACAATACATACTGTACCAACAAAGTTGCATTGTAGGACTTCTGAAAGATCATACTCATTGCATATTAGTGAAATGTCTATCCTGGTTTACTCAGCTAATTTCCACTATAGAAATAATGAATCTGTTTATCTCCTTACGAACATTCTCCGGTTTATATACTGTGTGTGTTAGATGAAATCCTTCAGGGAGTACAGAAGAGTCAGCGATTATTTTTTTATTTTTTTTAATAGCAACAAAGTAATTGTGCCCTCAGTTGGACAGATAAACATGTTTTAAA
The DNA here is from genome assembly GCA_019447015.1 of Hymenochirus boettgeri. Lineage (NCBI taxonomy): Eukaryota > Metazoa > Chordata > Amphibia > Anura > Pipidae > Hymenochirus > Hymenochirus boettgeri. Next base: position 33,817 of record JAACNH010000489.1, on the reverse strand, counting down.
GGACAACACTAGAATAAACAATTCTTTTTCATTTTATTTTTTTTACCTAAATTAGAGTCATTTTACTCCAAATATGGGCCCTTTTTTTGGTTTAGATAGGGGTGAATTGAATTACATAAAGCAAAGGGAATAGGCTTCCATGAGAGATGGAGAGTTAATACTTGCCGATAGTAAAGTGGGAGGTAAAATTGAATTAAAATGTAGATACTAGTACAGTTACTCCTAGAAAACAATAAATAGAAGAAATACTGCTCCATAGACCCTGTACTGTGTTACTACAATAGGAAGCAGATGTGGCAGGAAATGGACACAAACCTTGACCTCAACAAGGTTAATATATCTGAAAGCTCTCCCCAAATGTACTTACCAGCCTTCATTCCCTCGCTGCCTTCTGCTTGTCTTCCATGCTTGCAAGCAGAAGGGCCTTGACCAGCATCCACTCCTGTGATTGGTTAAGAAACCATGCCTTAGCCAATCACAGGAGAGGATGCCGATTGAGCCCCTTCTGCTTGTCTTCCATGCACGGAAAAGGAACGGAAGACAAGCAGAAGGCAGTAAGGGAACGAAGGCTGGTAGCAGTAAGGGAACGAAGGCTGGTAAGTACATTTGGGTAGAGCTTTCAGACATTTAAACTTCGCGAGCTCGAGGTTTGTACTTATTTCCTGCCACATATTAAAACATTTTTGGGGGGATGGACATACCCTTTAAAGGAAATTACAGCCAATCGATAAATTGTTAAAAGCCAGGGTGAATTCTGAATGAACCAGGCAGCACTGAGTATTTCAGGACTGGCCCATTCAAAATAATTAGCAAATGAAAACACATAAGGGGAAAATAAACACATAAAACACTGCATGTGCGTGTATGAGAGCTAGCACAGAAAGCAGGGGAGTCATTTCTAACACATACAGTACATTTAAACTTTAAACTCTTGGGGGGCATGGATAGATGTCTTGTTAACCTAAGAAATCAGGCAGGCAGCCCTGTGATTTAATATTTATTCAATTGTAAATAAAAATCAACTACTTATTTTAAGAGCCCCCATTCAAAAAGTGAATAATATAGGAAATAAAATAAATAGGAAAAAAAAACATTTTATGGGATTCTTCTAATGGTATTTTCACCAATTTAAAAATGAATAGATTAATTTTACTTGTTCTAAATTATAACCATGTTATGGACCTGGTAAGGTTTTGATGGGACATTACATAAAAAAACATCATATTGGAGGTGGTATAAAGACATACGTCCATCTAGTCCAACCTTTATACCCTACCCATAATGTCTGTATAACAGTTACATAGTAACATAGTATGGGAGTTGTATAAGACCATACGTCCATCTAGTCCAACCTTTATACCCTCACCCATAATGTCTGTATACAGTTACATAGTAACATAGTATTGGAGGTTGTATAAAGAACATCCATCCACTAGTCCAACCTTTATACCACCCATAATGTCTGTATAACATTTACATAGTAACATAGTATTGGAGGTTGTATAAAAGACATACGTCATCTAGTCCAACCTTTATACCACCCTACCCATAATGTCTGTCTACCAGTTACATAGTAACATAGTATGGAGGTTGTATAAAGACATCGTCCACTAGTCCAACTTATACCCTACCCATAATGTCTGTATAACAGTTACATAGTAACATAGTATTGGAGGTTGTATAAAGACATACGTCCATCTAGTCAACCTAATACCCTACCCATAATGTCTGTCTAACAGTTACATATTAACATAGTATTGGAGGTGTATTAAAGACATACATCCATCAAGTCCAACTTTTATACCCTACCCATAATGTCTGTATAACAGTTACATAGTACATAGTATTGGGTTGATAAAGACATACATCCATCTAGTCCACCTTTATACCCTACCATAATGTCTGTCTAACAGTTACATAGTAACATAGTATTGGAGGTTGTATAACATAGTCCATCTAGACCAACCTTTATATCCCTACCCATAATGCCTGTCTAACAGTTACATGTAACATAGTATTGGGGGTGTATAAAGACATACGTCCATCTAGTCCAACTTTATACCCTACACATAATGTCTGTCTAAACTGTTAATATACATAGTATTGGAGGTTGTATAAAGACTACTCCATCTAGTCCAACCTTTATCCTACCTAATGTCTGTATAACAGTTACATAGTAACATAGTATTGGAGGTTGTTAAAGACATACATCCATCTAGTCCAACCTTTATATCCTACCCATAATGTCTGTCTAACAGTTACATAGTAACATAGTATTGGGGGGTTTTAAGACATACATCCATCAAGTCCAACTTTTATACCCTACCCATAAGGTCTGAAACAGTACATAGTAACAAGTATTGGTGGTTGTATAAAGACATACATCCACAGTCCAACTTATAACCCTACCCAAAGTGCTGTACAACGTTACTAGTAACATAGTATTGGGTTGTATAAAGACATACTCATCTAGTCCAACCTTATACCCTACCCATAATGTCTGTCTTCACAGTTACATGTAACAAGTATTGGAGGTTGTATAAAGACATACATCCATCAGTCCCAACTTTTAACCCTACCCATAATGTCTGTATAACAGTTACATAGTAACATAGTATTGGTGGTTGAATAAAGACATACATCCATCTAGTCCAACCTTTATACCCCCCAATGTCTGTCTAACGTTCATAGTAACATAGTATTGGAGGTTGTATAAAGACATATTCCATCTAGTCCAACCTTTATACCCTACCCTATGTCGGTATAACAGTTCATGTAACATGTATTGGAGGTTGTATAAAGACATACGTCCATCTAGTCCAACCTTTATACCCTACCCATAATGTCTGTATAACAGTTACATAGTAACAAGATTGGAGGTTGATAAAGACATACATCCATCTAGTCCAACCTTTATATCCTACCCATAATGTCTGTATAACAGTTACTAGTAACATAATTGGAGGTTGTATAAAGACATACGTCCATCTAGTCCACCTTTATACCCTACCATAATGTCTGTCTACCAGTTACATAGTAACATAGTATTGGAGGTTGTATAAGACATACGTCCATCTAGTCCAACCTTTATACCCTACCCATAATGTCTGTATAACAGTTACTGTAACATAGTATTGGAGGTTGTATAAAGCATACTCCATCTAGTCAACCATAATACCCTACCCATAATGTCGGTCTAACAGTTACATAGTAACATATTATGGAGGTTGTATAAGACATACATCCATCAAGTCCAACTTTTATACCCTACCATAATGTCTGCTAAACGTTCATAGTAACATAGTATTGGAGGTTGTATAAAGACATACTCCATCTAGTCCACCTTTATATCCTACCCATAATGTCTGTATAACAGTTATAGTAACATAGTATTGGAGGTGGTTGAATAAAGACTACATCCATTAGTCCAACCTTTATACCCTACCCATAATGTCTGTCTAACAGTTACATAGTAACATATTATTGGAGGTTGTATAAAGACATATGTCCATCTAGTCCAACCTTTATAACCCTACCCATAATTTCTTTCTAACAGTTACTTGTAAACATAGTATTGGTGGTTGTATAAAGACATACGTCCATCTAGTCCAAACTTTAACCCTACCATAATGTCTGTCTAACGTTCATTAAACTAGTATTGGAGGTTGTATAAACATCATCCATCTAGTCCAACCTTTATACCTACCTATAATGTCTGTATAACAGTTACATAGTAACATAGTATTGGAGGTTGTATAAAGACATACATCCATCTAGTCCAACCTTATATCTACCCATATGTCTGTACAAGTTACATAGTAACATAGTATTGGAGGTTGTATAAGACATACGTCCATCTAGTCCAACCTTAATACCCTACCCATTTGTCGTATAACAGTTACATAGTAACATAGTATTGGAGGTTTGTATAAAGACTCGTCCATCTAGTCCAACCTAATACCCTACCCCATAATGTCTGTCTAACAGTTACATGTAACATAGTATTGGAGGTTTATAAAGACATACATCCATCAAGTCCAACTTTTATACCCTACCCTAAGTCTGTATAACAGTTACATATAACATAGTTTGGTGTTGTATAAAGACATACATCCATCTAGTCCAACCTTTATACCCTACCCATAATGTCTGTCAACATTACTAGTAACAAGTATTGGAGGTTGTATAAAGACATATCCATCTAGTCCAACCTTTATACCCTACCCTAATGTCTTTCTAACAGTTACATTGTAACTAGTATTGGTGGTTGTATAAAGACATACTCCATCTAGTCCAAACTTTATACCCTACCATAATGTCTGTCTAACTTCATATAACATAGTATTGGAGGTTGTATAAGACATACATCCATCTAGTCCAACCTTTATACCTACCTATAATGTCGTAAACAGTTACATAGTAACATAGTATTGAGGTTGTATAAAGACATACGTCATCTAGTCCAACCTTTATCATACCCATAATGTCTGTAACAGTTACATAGTACATAGTATTGGAGGTTGTATAAAGACACGTCCATCTGTCCACATTTATACCCTACCCATAATGTCTGTATAACAGTTACATAGTAACATAGTATTGGAGGTTGTATAAGACATACATCCATCTAGTCCAACCATAATACCCTACCCATAATGTTGTCTAACAGTTACTAGTAACATAGTATTGGAGGTTTATAAAGACATACATCCATCAAGTCCAACTTTATACCCTACCCATAATGTCTGTATAACAGTTACATAGTAACATAGTATTGTGTGTATAAAGACATACATCCTCTCCTCAACCTTTATACCCTACCCATAATGTCTGTCTAACAGTTACATAGTAACATAGTATTGGAGGTTGTATAAAGACATACTGTCCATCTAGTCCAACCTTTTATACCCTACCCATAATGTCTGTCTAACAGTTACATGTAACATAATTGGAGGTTGTAAAGACATACGTCCATCAGTCCAACCATATACCCTACCATAATGTCTGTCTAACAGTTACATGTAACATAGTATTGGAGGTTGTATAAAGACATACTTCCATCTAGTCCAACCATAATACCCTACCCATAATGTCTGTCTAACAGTTACATGTAACATAGTATTGGAGGTTGAATAAGACATACTCCATCTAGTCCAACCTTTATACCCTACCCATATTTCTGTCTAACAGTTACATAGTAACATAGTATTGGAGGTTGTATAAAGCATATGTCCATCTAGTCCAACCTTTATACCCTACCCATAATGTCTGTCTAACAGTTACATTTAACATAGTATTGGAGGTTGTATAAAGACATACGTCCATCTAGTCCAAACTTTATACCCTACACTAATGTCTGTCTAACTGTTCATAGTAACATAGTATTGGAGGTTTGTATAAAGACAACATCCTCTAGTCCAACCTTTATATCCTACCATAATGTCTGTATAACAGTTACTAGTAACATAGTATTGGAGGTTGTATAAAGACATACATCCATCTAGTCCAACCTTATATCCTACCCATAATGTCTGTATAACAGTTACATAGTAACATATATTGGAGTTGTTTATAAAGACATACGTCCATCTAGTCCAACCTTTATACCCTACCCATAATGTCTGTTAACAGTTACATAGTAACATAGTATTGGTGGTTGTATAAAGACATACGTCCATCTAGTCCAACCATAATACCCTACCCATAATGTCTGTCACAGTTACATAGTAACATAGTATTGGAGGTTATATAAAGACAACACCATCAAGTCCAACTTTATACCCTACCCATAATGTCTGTATACAGTTACATAGTAACATGATTGGTGGTTGTATAAAGACATACATCCATCTAGTCCAACCTTTATACCTACCCATAATGTTCGTCTAACATTACATAGTAACATAGTATTGGAGGTTGTATAAAACATATTCCATCTAGTCCAACCTTTATACCCTACCCATAATGTCTGTCTAACAGTTACATTGTAACATAGTATTGGGTTGTATAAAGACATACGTCCATCTAGTCCAAACTTTATAACCCTACACATAATGTCTGTCTAACTGTTTCATAGTAACATAGTATTGGAGGTTGTATAAAGACATACATCCATCTAGTCCAACCTTTAATCTACCTACTAATGTCTGTATAACAGTTACATAGTAACATAGTATTGGAGGTTGTATAAAGACTACGTCCATCTAGTCCAACCTTTATACCTACCCAAATGTCTGTATACAGTTACATAGTAACATAGTATGGAGGTTGTATAAAGACATACGTCCATCTAGTCCAACATTAATACCCTACCCATAAGGTCTGTATACCATTTACATAGTAACATATGTATTGGGTTTGTATAAAGACATACGTCCATCTAGTCCAACCATATACCCTACCCATATGTCTGTCTAATAGTTACATGTAACATAGTATTGGAGGTTTATAAAGACATACATCCATCAAGTCCAACTTTTATCCCTACCCATATGTTGTATAACAGTTACATAGTAACAAGTTTTGGTGGTTGTATAAAGACATACATCCATCTAGTCCAACCTTTATACCCTACCCTAATGTCTGTCTAACAGTTCATAGTAACATAGTATGGAGGTTGTATAAAGACATATGTCCATCTAGTCCAACCTTATACCCTACCCATAATGCTGTCTAACAGTTACATGTAACATAGTATTGGTGGTTGTATAAAGACATACGTCCATCAGTCCACACTTTAACCCTACCATAATGTCTGTCTAACTGTTCATAGTAACATAGTATTGAGGGTTGTATAAAGACATACATCCATCTATTCCACCCTTATATCCTACCCTATAATGTCTGTATAACAGTTTAGTAACATTATTGGAGGTTGTATAAAGACATACATCCATCTAGTCCAACTTTAATATCCTACCCATAATGTCTGTCTAACAGTTCATAGTAACATAGTATTGGAGGTTGTATAAGACATACGTCCATCTATCCAACCTTTATACCCTACCCATAATGTCTGTCTACCAGTTACTAGTAAATAGTATTGAGGTTGTATAAAGACATACGTCCATCTAGTCCAACCTTTATACCCTACCCATAATGTCTGTATAACAGTTAACTAGTAACATAGATGGAGGTTGTATAAGACTACGTCCATCTAGTCTAACCATAATACCCTACCCAATGTCTGTCTAACAGTTACATGAAACATAGTATTGGAGGTTGTAATAAGACATACTCCATCAATTCCAACTTTTAACCCTACCATAATCTGTCTAACTGTTCATAGTAACATAGTATTGAGGTTTGTATAAAGACATACATCCATCTAGTCCAACCTTTATACCTACCTATAATGTCTGTATACAGTTACATAGTAACATTTATTGGTGGTTGAATAAAGACATACATCCATCTAGTCCAACCTTTATACCCTACCCATAATGTCTGTCTAACATTACATAGTACATAGTATTGGAGGTGTATAAAGACATATGTCCATCTAGTCCAACCTTTATACCCTACCCATAATGTTGTCTTCTAACGTTACATTGTAACATAGTATTGGGGTTTATAAAGACATACGTCCATCTAGTCCAAACTTTATACCCTACACATAATGTCTGTTAACTGTTTCATAGTACATATTATTGGAGGTTGTATAAAGACATCCATCCATCTAGTCCAACCTTTAATCCCTACCTATAATGTCTGTATAACAGTTTATGTCCCACTACTGGTAGGTCCCGTTAGTATAGCGAGTTGGATACTCAGTTACAGGGTTGATGTGCTGATATGTCCCACTACTGGTAGTTCCCGTTAGTATAGCGAGTTGGATACTTAGTTACAGGGTCGATGTGCTGATATGTCCCACTACTGGTAGGTCCCGTTAGTATAGTGAGTTGGATACTTAGTTACAGGGTCGATGTGCTGATATGTCCCACTACTGGTAGGTCCCGTTAGTATAGCGAGTTGGATACTTAGTTACAGGGTCGATGTGCTGATATACTATGTTTCGTTTTACTATGTCTATTTTTGATACCTATTATCACTGCTTCGCTAGTACACTGTATTGGGTGGGTGTGTGGTGGGAGGTAATACGCGAGGGTTGATGGGAGGGGTTTTACCTATTTTAGGAGGTCAGCCTCCAAGATGGCGTATCCTGACGACGACCACATACTGTATGTGATATGTCCAAGAGCTAGCAATCCGTGTACCGGTCTACATTGGGTAATATATATATAACCAATAGCACTGTACTTAATGATCCATACTGTATGTGATATGTCCAAGAGCTAGCAATCCATGTACCGGTCTATACTGGGTAATATATATATAACCAATAGCACTGTACTTAATGATCCATACTGTATGTGATATGTCCAAGAGCTAGCAATCCGTGTACCGGTCTACACTGGGTAATATATATATATGAATATGCCAGTTTGCTACCAGTATAAAATGAATATGCCAGTTTGATACCAGTATAAATTGACATTGCCAGTTTGCTACCAGTATATAATGAAATTGCCAGTTTGCTACCAGTATAAATTGAAATTGCCAGTTTGCTACCAGAATATAATGAAATTGCCAGTTTGCTACCAGTATATAATGAAATTGCCAATTGCCAGTTTGCACCAGATATAATGAAATTGCCAGTTTGCTACCAGTAAATAATGAAATTGCCAGTTGCTACCAGTATTAATGAAATTGCCATTTTGCTACCAGAATATAATGAAATTGCCAGTTTGTGCTCCCAGTATAATGAATTAATTGCCAGTTTGCTCCCAGTATATAATGAAATTGCCGTTTGCTACCAGAATATATATGAAATTGCCAGTTTGTTACCAGTATATAATGAAATTTGCCATTTTTGCTACCAGTATATAATGAAATTGTCAGTTGTTAGCAGTATATGAAATTGACAGTTTGCTACCAGTTTATAATGAAATTGACAGTTTGCTACCAGTATAAATTGAAATTGCCAGTTTGTTACCATTTATAATGAAATTGACAGTTTGCTACCAGTATATAATGAAATTGTCAGTTTGTTACCAGTATATAATGAAATTGCCATTTTGCTACCAGAATATAATTAAAAGGTCAGTTTGTTACCAGTATATAATGAAAATTGACAGTTTGTGCTACCAGTTATATAATGAAATTGTCAGTTTGTTACCAGTATATAATGAAATTGACAGTTTGCTACCAGTTTATAAATGAAATGACAGTTTGCTACCAGTATAAAATGAAATTGCCAGTTTGTTACCAGTTTATAATGAAATTGCCAGTTTTCTAACAGTATAAAAGGAAATTAACAGTTTTTACCAGTGTAATGGAATTACTGTGCCTCCATATCTTCTCAGACCCTAGAGATGCCCATGGCTAAGATTCAGCCAATCACGTGACGCTGATGCCGTCCGCCCTCTTCTGCTGTTAAAGCATTTGTATTCAATTTAGAATGTAACCAATTCCTTTAACAACATCTAAATTTCTCATATCCACTGCCTGCCGAGTTCAGCCTTCAATTCAAACACAATTACCAGTGAATATTCCATCTGCTTCCTAATTAGTCCTCCAGCTTCTCTCCCAAATGGGTTTCGGAGGCGAGAGTTCACACCCTTTTTAGGCATAATCATTTTTTACTAATATTAAATAAATAGTTCCATTTACTCATTATATAAACAGTCCTTAATTAAAAAACCAATACCACACAAATGGAAAAAAAGAATAAGAGAGAATTTTATAATTAAATGACCGAGCGGTGAAATAATTCCTGGCTAATACATAATATCGTTATAGTTTATAAACCATTTGGGAGACACAACAGAGAGTGATAACCGCATTGATTGTCTAGGGCCAGATGTAAGACATAGGGGAACAGAATATAAGAAGAAACAGTGGAATTTAAAGGAATTTCACTCACTTTTATGTGAAAGTTGAATAAAAATGGGTCAATGTTTGTAATTTATTCCCTACTTAAGACAAACCTTTAGGCGTAATTTGTACATTGCCGGTACAAACTAGAATGGAAAATATGACAATTTAATTAATTAAGACATTTTATATATTATATTTGCAGATTCTGATAATTAAGCAGAGCCAGAACATTATTTAATTCCAGCTTGACACAACATTTACCAAGCCAATCGCTAATAAAAATATAAACTTGATACATGATTGTAATTAAGATGTTCAAAACTGTTGAGCTTGTTTAATAATTGATTTCGTAATTATCTACTTTCGATTTCAATAATTACTATTCGATTTTCGATAGTTATCTATTTCATTTTCGATATTAGCTACTTTTCGTTTTCGATAATTATTACTTTCGATTTTTGATAATTATTCTTTTCGGTTTTCGATAATTACTACTTTCGATTTCGATAATTATTACTTTCGATTCCGATAATTTCACTCGATTTTCGATATTATCTACTTCGATTTCGATAGTTATCTACTTTCGATTTTCGATAGTTATCTACTCTCTTTCGTTAGTTATCTTACTGATATATTACTACTTGATTTCGATAGTTATCTACTTAGATTTTCGATAGTTTCTACTTTCGATTTTCGATATATTATCTCTTTCGATTTCGATAATTACTCCTTTCGATTTTCGATAGTTATCTACTTTCGATTTTTCGATAATTATCTACTTTCGTTTTTGATAGTTATCTACTTCGATTTTCGATAGTTATCTACTTTCGATTTTCGATAGTTATCTACTTTAGATTTTCGATAATTATCTACTTTTTCGTTTCGAATTATCACTTTCGATTTTCGATAATTATCTACTGATTTGAAAGTTTCATTCGGACTTTAGAACCCAATTGATTCGAACTGGGTTCTATTCGAACCCCATTACATCTCTAGTTATAATTAAAACAGAATATTAGAATGGTTCTTCGTGGCAGATGATGGAAAAAGGAAAGTTTCAATAAAATAAGAAAATGGCCATCATATACGTATATACAGTGTATCCTGTATTGTGCTTAATACAAAGCCAACATGTGTCCCATTGTTCGGAATACCAGATTGCCCATTTTTCAAAAAATCTTTATGAACCAAAGACGGATTATCCTAATGAAGCCTTCTGTAAAGTTAGGTTTCTTGTATAGGGCAATTATATGTAATATTTCCAATGTTTTTATTTATTCAGGGGCCCCATTCCATTATTACCTAGGGCCCTGTTAATCTTTTTCCAACGCTGTTAGTGGTTGCAACATAGTCACACTAGTAAATTAAGGTTGAATAAAGAACATTCGTCCATCAAGTCCAACCTATCTTTTTATTTTTTTTTTTTTAAAAACACCATACCTAACAGTTGATCCGAGAGGCAAAAACACCCCGCAATAAGCAAATCAATAACCACACCATACAAAAACCACTAATCAAAACGTACATCCCAGGCATAAATCCACCAACCCGTACACATTGACCAACCAAATACATGAAACTCCTTACAGCCAATCAAGCAATCCCCCAAATACCAACCAACAACGACAAAGACAATACCCCACAATCCACCACACCCCTCCCCCCAAAAAAAGGGAAAAAATTCCTTCTGACTCCAAACGGCAATCGGAAAGTATCCTGGATCAACAGATCTATATGCATTATACCAGTAATTCTCAATATTTTTAGTTTTAGAAACTTATCCAGGCCTTTTTTAAAGTTATTCAATGAACTTGCCATTACCACCTCGTGGAAACAGTTCCACAGTTTCACCGTTCTCACTAGAAGAAAACTCTCCTAACCTGAAGATGAAACTTCTTTTCTTCCAACCTTAAAAGATGTCCACGAGTCCTCTGATATGACCTATTATGAACAATGCACCAGAGAGTTCACTGTATGGGCCATTAATATATTTGTATAAGGTTATCATGTCCCCACGCAACCGCCGCTTCTCCAATGTAAACAGCCCTAACCTTGTCTAATCTGCCTGCATATTCAAGCCCCTCCATTCCCCTTATTAATTTAGTTCGCCTTCTCGAACTCTCAATTCCAAGATGTCCCTTTTGTATATGGGATTCCAAAACGCACACGCATATTCCAATGTGGCCTTACCAGTGCCTTGTAAAGAGGGAGAATAATATTTTTCTCTCTTGATTCCATTCCCCTCTTTATACAAGACAATATCTTGCTAGCTCTAGCTGTTGCTACCTGGCATTGTTTGCTACAGCTAAGTCTGTTATCTACCAAACCCCCAAATCTTTTTCCATTTCCGATGCACTTAACACAGAGTTATTTATGGTGTAGGTGGCACAGGGATTATTTAATCCCAAATGCATCACCTTACATTTATCAACATTGAATCTCATCTGCCATTCTGCTGCCCCATTTTGATAATCTATCTAGGTCTGCTTGCCACTTGCACATCATTGAAGTTTCCAAAGCTCTGCATAATTTAGTGTCAACAGCAAACACAGGACCTTGCTCTCAATGCCCCCTTCTAAGTCATTTATAAACAGATTAAACAGAAGCGGCCCCAGTACAGAACCCTGAGGAACTCCGCTTAGACTTTAGCCCACATAGATGTAGCTCCATTAACCACCACTCTTGTTTGGTCCAATAACCAGTTCTCTATCCATGCAAATGTTTTCTTCAAGGCCAACAGTCCTCATTTTTACATAGTCGCCTATGTGGCACAGTATCAAAGGCTTTTGCAAAATCCAAATATACCACATCCACAGCTGCCTGAATCTAACTTCTTACTCACTTCTTCATAAAAACCAATTAATTGTCTGGCATTATCTATTTATCATAATCCATGCTGACTACTACAATAAGATGATCTCTGGAGACAAAGTCAAGGATATGATCCCTTAACCAAAGTTTCCATCACCTCCCTACCACTGATGTTAGCTTACAGGTCATAGTTACCAGGCTGTGAACGACTACCTTTTTTGAATATTGGTATTACATTGGCTTTTTTCAATCCAGCGGACATCCCCAGACAAAAGCGAATCTGAAAATTGAGAACACGTTGTCTTTCTAGAACTGAACTAAGCTCTTTTAAAATCCTAGGATGCAATCCATCTGGTCCTGGTGCTTTATTTGATATTACTTTGTCTAATTGATTCCGTACCATATCCTCTGTTATCCAATGTTGAAAACTCTTCATTTCCTCCCTGCACATTGTTACAATCCCTACTGTAAGGATTCTCAACAGTAAAAACCGATGTAAAAAAACGGTTTAGCAAGATTAGCCTTTTCGGCATCCTCTACAACCACCTCAGCTCCATTATTTAATGGTCCCACATTCCTCAGTCCCATTTTTTTTACCATTTATATACTTAAAAACATCTTGGGGTTGGACTTGCTTGTTCGGCAATCCGTATTTCATTTTCTATTTTAGACTTTAATTGCTTTCTTGCACTCTTTATTACAACTTTGAAGTCCCTGTAAGCCGTTCTGTGCCTTCTGCTTTCAAAATTTTAAAAGCCCTTTCTTTTTTTCTCATTTCCCTTTTTACCTGAGCATTAGCCATGCAGGAGTGGACCTAATTTTTTACACTTGTTTCCTAAAGGTACCGATTTGGAAATGTTATAGTTTAATATCCCTTTAAAAGTGGTCCACATCTGCTCAGTATCTTTACCTAGAAACAGTTCCCCCCAGTCTATGAGCAGGAGCGATTCCTTTAAAAGCATAAAATTAGCTTTCCTAAGTTAAAAGTTTTTGTTAAGCCAGTGCACTTTAGTTTTTCTGCAACCTATATTAAATGACACTATATCATGGTCACTTATCTCCTAAGCTTTCCCTTACCTTCATCTCCAAAATGACTCTGGGTTATTAGATATCACCAGATCCAACAACGCATTCTTTTATAGTACTTCTATCTACCATCTGTGAAAGAGAAATGCTCATATAGGAAATTTAAGAACTTTATACCTTTTGAGGTGCTGGCAGTTCCATTACTCCAATCTATTTCAGGGTAGTTAAAATCCCCCATAACCAGAACATGCCCCATACCAGCAGCCTTCGCCAACTGCATATGGAGATTCATTTCCACCTCTTCCCGGCATTTGGCGGCTTATACCCACACTCCAACAATTAATTTCCCACCTTCTTGCTTCCTGTACACAGTTTCCACCCATAAGTTTCTGCCGCATCGTTTTCTCCCCCATCTATTCCATCTTTTAAATTTGGCTTCAATTCCTGTTAACATACATACATACTCCTCCTCCTTTCTTATTAACTCGGTCATGTCTAAATAAGGGATACCCTTCAATATTTACTGTCCGTCGTGTGAATCATTAAGCCATGATTCTGCTATAACATTACATCATACCTTTCCTTTAAACGCTATTAATTCAAGTTCGACGGTTTTTCCAGCCAGACTCCTTGCATTGTAACATACATTTAGATTATCAATTGATTTACTTCCATACATGGTCGTACATGCCTCCTTATCCTCTATGCTCCCCCCTCCTCCTTCTTCTCCTCCCTCCGTTGTGTTACTAGCCCCCAGATCCCTAACTTCTCTATCTACCCCTGTGTAGTTTAACTTTCCCCCCCCCCCATACCTAGTTTAAAATCTCCTCAACCCCCTAGCCATCTTCTCCCCCAACACTTTGCACCATCACCATTGAGGTGCAATCCGTCACTACAACAAGAGCCTGTAGCCAACAGAAAAGTCAGCCCAGTTCTCTAAAAACCCAAACCCCATCTCCTTACACCACTCTCTTAGCCACGCATTTATACTCCTGAGCTCCCGTTGCCTCCCTAGCGTAGCCCGTGGCTGCGGTAGTATTTCTGAAATCACTACCCTGGAGGTCCTTGTCTTTTAACTTGGCCCCTAATTCTTGGAAATCTTTTTAGGACCTCACCTCCACCTCTAACTTTGTCATTGGCACCAATGTGGAACCAGACCGCGGTCACTCCCAGCCCCACCAATAATCTTCTACACGATCCACACATGTCGAACCTAGCACCAGGCAGACAACCACTGTTCGGCATTGCAGGGTCCTGGCGACAGAATTACCCTATCTACCTTCTAATAATAGAATCCCCACCCTACCACCTGTCTATCCTTCCTAGCCCCCAGTTTCTTCTCTCCTCTCCCTATTGTATTGGAGATGGCCATCCCCCTGGGTGCTCAAGGGAAAGGCCCGCTCCATACATGCTGCTCTCGAGCCATCGTCCTCCACATCTTCCCTAAAATGGCAAATCTGTTGGGATCGACCAGCTGGGAGAGCCCCCCTATCCTTCCGTCCCCTACTTCCCCTGGTACCCTTAAATCTATCTTCCTTCTCCACCTTATCTGCCCCATCTCCACCCACCAGTTTACTGGCCCCTGCTATAGTTTACCTATAGAACAGAATTTACTAATTATTTCATGGAGTGAAAAGTATTTTCTTTCTTTTTGTAAGACATTAAAGATGAGAGTGTCAGAGGGGGCCCCTGGGGTCTGTAGGGAGTTAACTGGTACGTGCAAATAGTGAGTTTCCATAAACGCCCGTGCACCTAGAAACCATTGTGCACGATTGTTCATACGAGGTGAAACAAAACTTTATTCATTTCTTTAGGGACGATCGATCTTTATCATTGGGATTGTTGCTTTGAGGGAAATGTAGATGATTTTATTATCCACAGTAAAATAATATAATAATGTTGGTTAAGAAATTCACTATGAGAGACATTTATTTAATTTTAAATAGATCTACGGGGGGCATCGGCAACTGTCAGTGATGTTGGTGTCGTCGCGCGGAATCAAGACCGCGCCCACTGGGGGTACACCTGGTGGCCTCAGGGGTACCTCTTGGGGTCGGTGTCCTCAGTGGAGCTGGTGTTGCCGGATGGAAGTAAGAAAAGCCACCCAAGGACTCTTTTAAGAGCCGTAGGGGCCACGGTTCGAGCTGCAGGACCCCCAACAAAGGCCTTACAAGGGCCCCAAAAGGCCCTTCTCAAAACGCAAGGGCATTCACCAGAAGAGGGTTATCCCCCCGAAACGTTGTGACGTGTATATGTTGTGTTTGAAATAAAATTTCTTGATGATTTGGAGTGCGACCCTCAGCTACCTTTTTTTTCCTGCGAAGCCACTGGTTCCTAAGGGAAGAACCTACAGAGGCATCTGCACCTACAGTTAGTAAGAGTGCACCTCCACCTTGTTTATCCGCATTCTCAGTGCCTCAAAGGCCCTGATAGGGATGGGGAGGGGGGTCCTGTTCGAGCTGCGGGGACCCTAAGCCCCAAAGGGCCCTTCTCAGGGCCGCAAAGGCCTGGATAGGGCCGGGGGAGGGGGGTCCCGTTTCGAGCTGTGAGACCCCCTAAGCCCCAAAACTGCACTAAGCCCGCGCGTGGGGAGGCCACTCCACCCCCCCACAGGCCCTTCCCGTGAGCTCACGGGGGCTGCTGGAAAAGGGGCGGTGGCGGGGCGGTGGTTGCCTCACCAGGGCGGGGTGAGGTTCGCCCCACCCCCCGCGCAGAATGCAACCACCTGCTGCGCCCCTTCCCAGCACAGCCCCTCGCAGCCTCCTGACATCCATAACGCCGTGAAGGGATTGAACTCCCTTTGTGGCGATATTGTACTATACTAATCGCATTGCGTGCAGTATGCGTCGGAGGTTATAGCTCAAATCACTGCCGCACATCGCCACGGCAATACTTTATGCGGGGATATCATGCGCCATAAAATCGGCGATCGTGGTATTTTCGTGGGGCGATGTGCGGCGGTAATTTTAAGACGTTATTTTTCGCCCCTTTATAAATATGCCCCTTAGTAATTATGAGCATGCTTGACTTCCACAGAAGTCATGTTGAAAAGTGAATGTTCCTTTAGTGTATTGATTGAAGACCGGGGACTTTTAAGGAGTTTTGCCTTCCATTCTTCAATCATTACCTTTTCTGCGACCTCCACAGCAGCACTGAAAATTTCCCGACAGCTTACTGGATAGATGATGAACTATAGCGTGCATTGTCTCACATACGTGCTATAGTTAATCTGAACTAGGAAGAGGTCGGACCTGTCAGCGGAGGATTGTGTGTAAGGTAAATATCTTCTATGTCATATGAGAGAACGGGAGGTAAGGCATAGCTCAATGGCCTTTTAAAAAAGAGAAGGAGCAGTCACCACCAAATCAGAACAAGATATAAGAAAAGCAATTTGCCAAAGATAAAAGTATAGCAAATCGAGTTGCCATTAAAGGGCCATTATACTCACTAGTGATGGCCCAGTTCACGGATCCGAACCCGATCCGCCGCAGATTACCTCGTTTGCGAACGGCGGATATCATGGATTTTCCGGTTTTTCCACCTCCGAACTTTTCCAACCGCGTTTTCAGAAATTTCGAAATTGCGGGGGATTTTCTGTATTTTTGAAAATACGAGAAATCGCAGATTTTGTATTTTCGAAGAAAGAACCTCGTATTTTCTAATTTTAATAGGTTTTAATGGGTCCGCTCGCGGTTTTGAATTTTTCCGAAAAATTCGGTCGGATCCTCGAGCGGACCGGATTTTGCGAAGTTCGGACATCTCTAATCCTCACTCAATCAACTTTGTATATATAAGTACATGTTAGGGTGGTAGTAAAATGATAGCACAACATACTGAATTTATCTGTGCCTGCTCGTGTATAATTACTAATGTTTATTGAGTGCTCCTTACTAGCCCCATCCTCCTTACTCATTGACCACTGTGTAGGTCTGGTGACACAGGGCAATTTACCCAGAGCTGCTATCGCTCTGGGTAATCAACTCCCGAACGTGATTCAATATCGGTTTGCGCAAGTGGGGTAAAGCCCTGCTCGGGGCCTATAGCGACAAAGGGGAGTGCGTGTAACCAGCAGCGGGCCCAGATCAGTGGGGTTGGCATTGTTGGAGGGGAGGGCGATCCTAGGTTAGTTCGTGGGGAGTCAGGGAGGGTAGAAGGGCACAAAGTACCCGGGTGTTGAGGACAGGTCTATTCCACTACAGTGCTGTTTATATTTCCCAACGGGATTTCTGCTCAGAAAGTCTAGCAGGCTCGGAAAATTTTAAATACAACAAAAGAGTTGAATCGAAGGGGGACTTTGGTCTGATATAAATGTTCGTTTTGTTAACAGAAATTAGATTGTTTGGAAGCCAAAATGAGTATTCAAGGATGAAACTATATAAAAAATATGAAAGGAACAATTATGATGACGGACTTATAGATTTCTAATGCTGTTGCAGGCTTGTTTTCCACGATTAAGTCCACCGATGGTTCCAGAAGGGACAAAAGATGATTCTTATGTCAGTAGAACGTTTTTTTTTTCTTGGCTGTTACAGTGATAACACGCTGTGTGATTATTAAAAATGTTTCTAAATGATGTGTTAGAATTCCAATTAATAATAAGGCAGCTAGGTAAAAATAACAAGGGTGAAAAAAAAAAGCACACGGGTTAGCTGTCCAAGCCTATTAAAATCATATAAAGTGATCCAAAGTATTAAAAAATCAAACAAACGAAAGCGCAGAGCTTAATTCCACAATAACGGGTAAAATGACAATAGAAGTTTGATATCTAATTGCTTTCTATTGTAAGGTAGAAGGTAATATAATTATCTATATGTTAGAGTGGATATTGATATAATTTGGAAATAGACGATGTAAATGTCGAGATGGTTTCGATCGAACTAGTGGTATTCGAAATCCCAACTAAACTTTCGGAACCTCCCAAAAGTTCATGGAAACCAAGAAAGATTTTGGTCGGATGAATTTATCGATTTTTATCGAAAAGTCGAAAAAGTAGCGATTAGCTCGAAGTAGAATCGAAAGGTAGCTGATTATCAAAATTGACGTAGCTGATGTGATCGAAAATTCAGTAAGCTAGTGGATGCATGCATGTATTAACGAAATTGAAAGAGCTGATCTCAAAAATTGAAAGTAGCGGATTATTCAAAATTGAAAGTAGCTGATTATCGAAAATTGAAGAGCGGATAATGCAACAGAAAGTGCTGATCAAAATTGGGAGTCTATATAATCGACATTGATAAGTACTGTATCAACAATTGACAGGTTGAGAAGAGGGTCTCAATTGGGGCCTGGAGTTATCGTAAAATTGAAGTAGCTGATTATGCAAATTAAAGAGATGGAAGTTAATCGCGATTATCGAAATTGAAAGGCTGATTATCGGAAATTGCGAAATTAGATAGGCTATATCAAAAAGATAGAAAGTTAGCGATTATCCGAAACTCGGGAAGTAGCGATTATCAACATTGAAAGTAGCTGATTATCGGAAAATATGAAAGTGCTGATTATCAGAAATTGAAAGTAGAGCTGATTATATCAAAATTGAAGTAGCGTGATTTATCAAACAGATTGAAAGTAGCTGATTATCGAATGAATGAAGTAGTATTAATCGAAAGGAAAGTAGCTGCATTATCAAAATTGAGAAGTACTGATTATCGAAAATTGAAAGTAGCTGATTACGCAAATTGAAGTAGCTGATTATGAAATGGTGGAAAGTAGTGATTATCAGACAAATTGAAAGTAAGCGACTTAGTCGAAAATGTGAAAGTATCGGATTATCGAAGAAATTGTGCAAAAGTAGCTATTATCGAAAATTGAAATCTGCTTACTCGAAAATATATATTCAGAAATTGAAAGTAGCTGATTATCAAATAAGTGGATATATTGAAAGTAGGACGAAGAAAATAGTTGATCGGAAATGAAATTGACGAGATCAAATGATCTCCCCGAAAAAAGTTAACTGATCGATTCGGTTAATAGTCTTGAAAATAGAATGTGAAGATCATAAAAACAACCCGATAGGAAAGTAGTTTTAAAAAAGTTAAATAAGTTGTTGTGCTATTTACGGGTTCCCAGACCATTCCCCAGGTCCGGTGTCATTTACGTTAAACCACTATTACTATTTGTCTCCACAAATGACAGAAAGATCCCATAGACTTCTAGGTCGTTTCGAATCATCGAATTTTCCGAAACTTGAAAACGGAACGAAACTTAACAGTTCAAACCTAATACAAATTTAGCGCTATCTCCAAACAAAGAGTTAACCGTCCTACAGACCGCTTCAAAAGATGTGATCAATTACTGAGTGCATGTGAAGGCAGGATTGCACAGACATCAAATGATAGCGGACTCTCGCTTTTCCACTTATAAACGTTCCGCCCGATACCATATACGAGAATCTAACTTTAAATAGCCAAATAAAAGATATGGTTGAATTAACCGTTCACTGTTCCTGCGGTGTAATTCTGGCATGATTTCTTAGTATGACATATGCATTGAGATAATGTAGGGCAGGAATGTCCCCTGATCAACTCATGTCTTCGATCTCGAAGACTGTTGCCAGCTGTACAGTATTATATTCTAGCCCCCGGTGCTAGAATGATGCATGAATTATTTTGCTACTTGATAATGATGCATGGAATAAAAAATGTAGGAGTAAGGACCTGTCCATTGACTTGGGGTTTATCTTTGATGGTATACCGTTATATGAAATGTAGGCAGATGGCATTGATTACTTTTCTAGTTTATAATGTTATGCCAGTGTGCAGATAATATGATATTGTATGGGGCCCAGGAATGTGCATTGATATCTTTTATTTTATAATGTATGCCAGTGTGCAGATAATATGATATGTATGGGGCCTAGGAATGTTTCATTGATTATCTTGCTCTACTGTTTATAATGTATGCCATGTGCAGATAAATGAATTGTATGGGGTAGAAGGGGGGGCATTGGCATTGATTATCTTTTCTATGTTTATATGTATGCCCAGTGTGCAAAGATAATGATATGTATGGGGCCTAGGAATGTGCATTGATATCTTTTCTAGTTTTATATGTATGCCAGTGTGCAGATATATGATATTGTATGGGGCCTAGGAATGTGCATTGATATCTTTTTTTCTATGTTGTATCAGTGTTGCCAGTGTGTCAGATAATAGATATTGTATGGGGCCTAGGAATGTGCATTGATTATCTTTTATATGTTTAATGTATGCCAGTGTGCAGATAATATGATTGTATGGGGCCTCGGAATGTGCATTGATTATCTTCTCTAGTTTATAATGTTAGCAGTGTGTGCGATATATGATATTGTATGGGGCCAGGAATGTGCATTGATTATCTTCTAGTTTATTAATGTATGCCAGTGTGCAATAATATGATATTGTATGGGCCCTAGGAATGTGCTGATTATCTTTTCTATGTTTATAATGTTGCAGTGTGCAGATAATATGAATTGTATGGGCCTAGGAATGTGCATTGATTATCTTTTCTATGTTTACTAATGATGCCAGTGTCAGATAATATGATATTGTATGGGCCCAGGATGTGCATTGATTATCTTTCTCTATGTTTATAAGATATGCCAGTGTGCAGATAATATGATATTGTATGGAGCCAGGAATGTGCATTCGATTATCTTTCTATGTTTATAATGTATGCCAGTGTGCAGATATATGATTGTATGGGCCCAGGAATGTGCATTGATTATCTTTTCTATGTTTATAAGTATGCCAGTTGTGCAGATAATATGATATTGTATGGGGCCCAGGAATGTGCATTGATTATCCTTTTTTCCTAAGTGTTTATAATAGTATGCAGTGTGCACGATAATATGATATTGTATGGGGGCCTGGAATGTCATGATTATCTTTCTGTTTTATAATGTATGCCAGGCAGATAAATGTATAGGCCCTAGAACGTGCATTGATTATCTCTCTATAGTTATAATTATCAATTCATATTATATACTTATATTGTTCTAATTTCATTATTTCTATTCTATGTTATAAATGCATCAGTGTGCGATATTATATTTATCCCCAGAATGTTGCTTGATTCTCCTATCTTCTATATAATTATCCAGTGTAATAATTGATATTGTCGGGGCCAGAATGGCTGCTAATTCCAGATTAGTCTTTTCTATGTTTTATAATAAGAGATAGATAATATATATTATATATATTTAACCATTTTAACTCTTTACTTATGTAATATATGTATATTGTAATGTAACAGCTCTGTGTACCCAAGTGGCGCTATATAAATAACATATACATCATACTGTAATCTGTTTGTTAAATGTACAGCGCTGCGTCCCCAAGTGGCGTCTATTAAATAAACATTACATACATACTGTATAATCTGTGTTATAATGTACAGCGCTGCGCGTCCCCAAGTGGCGCTATATAATAAACATATACATACATACTGTATATCTGTATTGTTATAATGTACAGCGCTGCTGTCCCAAAGTGGCGCTATATAAATAAACATATACTACAGACTGTATAATCTTGTTTGTATAATGTCCGCGCTGCTCCCAAGTGGCGCTATAAATAAACATATTACATACATACTGTCAATCTGTATTGTTATAATGTACAGCGCTGCGTCCCCAAGTGGCGCTATATAAAAACATATACATACATACTGTATAATCTGTATTGTTATAATGTACAGCCGGTGTCCCCAAGTGGCGCTATATAATACCATATACATACATATGTATAATCTGTATTGTTGTTATGACAGGTCGCGTTGCAACCCAAGTGGCTGCTATATAAAAAACATATACATATCTGTATAATCTGTAGTTGTTATAAGTACAGCGCTTGCACCAAGTGGCGCTATAATAAATAAACATATACATACATACTGTATAATCTGTATGTTTAATGTACGGCTGTGTCCCAAGTGGCGCTATATAAATAAACATAACTACATACTGTATAATCTGTATTGTTAACTGTACAGCGCTGGTCCCCAGTGGCGCTATATAAATAAACATATACATACATACGTAAATCTGATGTATAATTGTACAGGGCGCTGTGTACCCAAGTGGGCGCTATATAACATATAATACCTACTGTATAATCTGTATTGTTTAAGTTATGTACAGCGTCTGTCTCCAAGTGGCTCTATATAAATAAACATATACATACATACTGTATAATCTGTATTGTTATAATGTACAGCCTGTGCCCAAGTGGGCACGTATAATAACATATACGGACATAATTGTAACTGTTAGTTAATGTACACGCGCTGCGCCCAAGTGGCGCTATTAATAAAACGATATACATATGTATAATCTGTATTGTTATAATGTACAGCGCTGTGTACCCAAGTGGCGCTAATAAATACAATATCATACACTGTATAATCTGTATTGTATAATGTACAGCGCTGTGTACCCAAGTGGCGCTATATAAAATAAACATATAAACATACTGTCATAAATCTGTATTGTTATATTTATGTACAGTGCTGTGACCCAAGTGGCGCTATAAATATAAAAACATATCACATACATACTGTAATCTGTATTGTTAATTATAAACGTACCGTGTGTTTCCCAAGTGGAGCTATATAAATAGCATATACATACATGCTGTTATAATCTGTATTGTTTAATGTACAGCGCGTGTACCCAAGTGGCGCTGTATAAAAAAATAATAACATATACATCATACTGTATAATCTGTATTGTTATAATGTAACGCTGTGTACCCAAGTGGCCGCTATATAAAATACATATCCATACATTCTGTATAATCTGTATTTTAAATGTACAGCCTGTGTACCCAAGTGGGCGCATAAATAAACAATACATACATAGTATAATCTGTATTGTTTAATTGTACAGCGCTGTGTACCAAGTGGCGCTATAAATAAACTATACTACATACTGTATAATCTGTATTGTTAAATGTACACGCTGTGTCCCAAGTGGCGCTAGTATAAATACATATCCCCTACATCTGTATATCTGTATTGTTATAATGTACGCGCTGTGTACCCAAGTGGCGCTATTAAAATAAAATATACATACATACTGTATAATCTGTATTGTTATAATGACAGCGTGTGTGACCCAAGTGCGCTATATCATAAACATATACATACATACTGTATAACTTGTATGTTATAGTACCGGCTCTGTGTACCCAAGTGGCGCTTTAGAAATAACATATCCATACATACTGTATAATCGTATTGTTATAATGTACAGGCGCTGTGTCCCCATGGTGCTGTATAAAATAAATATACATACATACGAATGTATTGTTTAGGGATGTACAGCGCTGTGTACACCAAGTGGCGCTATATAAATAACATATACATACATACTGTATCATCTGTATTGTTACTAATGTACAGCGCTGCGTCCCCAAGTGGCGCTATAGAAATAAACTATACATACATCTGTAATCTGTAGTTGTATAATGTACAGAGGTGCTGTCCCAAGTTGGCGCTATATAAATAAACATATCCATACCCTACCTTTATTCATAACTGTATTTGTTATAATGTACAGCGCGGGCTACCAACGTGGCGGCTATATAAATAAACATATACTACTACTGTATAATCTGTATTGTTATAATGTACAGCGCTGTACCCAAGTGGGCGCTATATAAAAAATATACATACATACTGTAAGTCGGGAAATCTGTATTGTTATAATGTACAGACGCTGGTCCCAAGTGGTGCTATATAATAAACATATACATACATACTGTATAATGCGTATTGTTAGAATTACGAGCGTCTGTGCCCAAGTGGCGCTTTAAATAAACATGTACATACATACTGTAATAATCGTGTTGATGTTATAATGTACAGCGCTGGTCCCAAGTGCGCTATATAAAATAAACATATACATACATACTGTATAATCTGTATTGTTATAATGTACAAGAGCTGTCGGTCCCCAAGTGGCGCTATATAATAAACTATACATAACATCTGTAATAATCTGTATTGTTATTGATTACAGCGCTGGTCCCCAAAGTGGCGCTTATATAAAAAACATAACATACATACAACACTGTATATCTGTATTGTTATAATGTACAGTCGTGTGCTCCCAAAGTGGCGCTATAAAATAAACATATACATAAATACTGTATACATCTGTATTTGTATATATGTACAGCACTGTGTACCCAAGTGGCGCTATATCAATATAACATTACATACATACTGTATAATTTCTGTATTGTTTATATGTACAGCGCTGTGTACCCAGTTGGCGCTGTATAAATAACATACATACATACTGTATAATCGTTATTGTTATAATGGTACAGCGCTGTGTCCCCCAAGTGGCGCTATATAAATAAACTATAATCATACTGTATAATCTGTATTGTTTAATGTACAGGCGCTGTGTACCACAGTGGTGCCTATAAATAAAACATATACATACATACTGTATAATCTTTATTGTGGTATAATGTACAAGCGCTGTGTCCCCAAGTGGCGCTATATAAATAAACTATACATAATACCGTATATCTTGTAAATTGTAAAGGAAAGAAGGAGGTGCTGTGTACCAAGTGGCGCTATAAAGATAACCATATACATACATACTGTATATATCTGTATTGTCTCTATCATGTATCGCTCTGTGTACCCAAGTGGCGCATATAAATAAACATATACATACATACTGTAATATCTGTATTGTTATAATTACAGGCTGTGTACCAAGTGGCGCTATATAAATAAACATATCATACATACTGTATAATCTGTATGTTATAATGTACAGCGCTGTTACCCAAGTGGCGCTATATAAAACATATAACATACATACTGTATAATTGTGATTGTTTAATGTACAGCGCTGTGTCCCCAAGTGGCGCTATATAAATAAACATATACAGTACATACTGTATAATCTGTATTGTTTATAATGTACAGCGCTGTGTCCCAAGTGGCGCTATATAAATAACATATACATACATCTGTTAATCTGTATTGTTAAATTACCAGGCGTTTGTACCCAGGTGTGCTATATAAACATATACATACATACTTACTAATCGTATTGTTATAATGTACGCGCTGGTCCCCAAGTGGCGCTATATATAATAACATATCATACATACTGTATAATCTGTAGTTATAATGTACAAGCGCTGTCCCCAAGTGGCGCTATATAAATAAAATATACATACCTACTGTATAATCTGTATGTGTTATAATGTACAGCGCTGCGTCCCCAAGTGGCGCTATAAAATAAACATATACATACATACTGTATAATCTGTATGTTATAATGTACACAGCGCTGGCGTACCCAAGTGGCGCTATATAAATAAACATATACATACATACTGTATAATCTGTATTGTTATAATGTACAGCGCTGCGTACCCAAGTGGCGCTATATAAATAACATATACATACATACTGTTATATTGTCTTGTTATAATGTACAGCGCTGCGTCCCCAGTGGCGCATGATAAATAAACATATACTACATATGTATAATCTGTATGTTATAAGTACAGCGGCTGTGTCCCAAAGTGGCGCTATAAAAATAACATATACATCTACTGTATATCTGATGTGTTATAATGTACAGCGCTGCGTCCCCAAGTGGCGCTATATAATAAACATATACATACATACTGTATAAGTTGTATTGTAATGTACAGCGCTGTGTCCCCAAGTGGCGATCTATATAAATAAACATATACATACATACTGTTAATCTGTATGTTTAATGTACAGAGCTGTCCCCAAGTGGCGCGTATAATAAACATAATCAATACATACTGTATAATTTTGTAATTGTTATAATGTCAGCGTGGTTCCCAGTGCGCTATATAAAACATACTATACATACAGACTGTATAATCTGTATTGTTATAATGTACAGCCTGTTACCAAGTGGCGCTATAAAAAACATATACATAAATACTGTATAATCTGTATTGTTATAATGTACAGGCTGCGTCCCAAGTGGCAGCTATATAATAAACATATACATACATACTGTATAATCTGTATGTTTAATGTACAGCGCTGCGTCCCCAGTGGCGCTATATAAATAAACATATAATACATACTGTATAATCTGTATTGTTATAATGTACAGCGCTGTGTCCCAAGTGGCGCTATATAAATAAACATATACATACATACGTATAATCTGTATTGTTTATAATGTACAGCGCTGTGTCCCCAGTGGCGCTATATAAATAAAATATACATACATACTGTATAATCTGTATGTTATAATGTACAGCGCTGTGTCCCAAGTGGCGCTATATAAATAAATATATACAACTACTGTATAATCTGTATTGTTATAATGTACGCTCTGTGTCCCCAAGTGGCGCTATATAAATAAAGCATATACATTACATACTGTATTATCTGTATTTCTATAATGTACAGCTCTGTTCCCCCAGTGGCGCATATAAATAAACATATACATCATACTGTATAATCTGTAATTGTTATATGTACAGTGCGTTGTCCCCTAGTGCGCATATAAACAACATCTACATAATACTGTATAATCGTATTGTAATAATGTACAGTGCTGTGTCTCCCAAGTGGCCTATATAAATAAACATTACATACACTACTGTAATCGTGTATTGTTTTAATGTACAGTGCTAGGTCACCAGTGGCGCTATATAAGTAACATATACATACATACTGTAAATCTGTATTGTTATAATGTACAGCTGTGGTACCCAAGTGGCCGCTAATAAATAAACACATATACATCATACTGTATAATCTGATTTGTATAATGTACAGCGCTTGGTACCCCAAGTGGCGCTATATAAATAAAATACTATATACATATTGTATAATCTGTATTGTTATAATGTACAGCGCTGTGTCCCAAGTGCGCTATAAAAAAACACATATACATACATACGTGTTACATCTGTATGTTATAATGTACAGCGCTGCGTCCCAAGTGCGCGTATATAAATACCATATACGAATACATCTGTATAATCTGTATTGTTTATAAATGTACAGGCGCTGTCGTACCCCAAGTGGCGCTATAATCTAAACATATACATCATACTGTATAATCTGTATTGTTATAATGTACAGCGACTGTAACCAAGTGGCGTCTTAAATAAACATTAATCATACAACATACTGTATAATCTGTTTATTTTAATGTACAGCGCTGTGTACCCAATGTGCTATATATAACTAACATATACATACATCTGTAATAATCTTATTGTGAAATGTTACAGCGCTAATGTACCCCAGTGGCGCTTAATAAGTAACATACATACATACTGTATAATCTGTATTGTTATAAGTGTACGCACTGTGTACCCAAGTGGCGCTATATAAATAAACATATAACATACATGCTGTATAATCTGTATTGTTATAATGTACAGCGTGTTACCCAAGTGTCGCTATATAAATAAACATATACATACATGCTGTATAATCTGTATTTGTAATGTACAGTCGTGTGTACCCAAGGGGCGCTATATAAATAAACATATACAACATACTGTATAAATAGTATTGTTATAAATGTACAGCGCTGTGTACCCAAGTGCGCTATATAAATAAAACATATCATACATACTTATAATCCTGTATGTTATAGGTTACAGAGCTTTAGTACACCAAGTGGCGCTATATAAACACTATACATCGACTGTATAATCGGTATTGATTTATACTTTACAGGCGCTATTGTCCACCAGAAGGTGTAAGCGGCTAGAGAAAAATATGGGGGTGGATCACAGGAGTACATGAAACAGATACTGTAAACAGGTGGAGTAAAAAACATACTGTATACAAAAATCTGTAATTGTTAAATGAAAATGTACAAACAAAACAAACCAAGAAAAGATTAATCAAGCCCTTCCTAGGCCCCATACAATACATATCTAAATCTGCACACTGGCATACTTATCTAAAACATAGAAAAGATCGCAATGCAACATTCCTAGGCCCCATACATATCATATTATCTTCGACACTTCTTGCCATACTTTCTAAACATAGAAAAGATAATCAATTCCACATTCCTAGTCCCATACAATTCATATTATCTGCCACTTACTGGCATCTTTATAAACATAACAAGATAATCAAGCCAGTCCTAGGGCCCCATACAATATCATATGATCTGCACACTGGCATACCTTAATAAACATAGAAAATAATCAATCACTTCCTCGGCCCCAACAATATCATATTATATGCACATACTGGCGATACTTTATAAACATGCAACGATAATCAATGCACATTCCTAGGCCCCATACAGATCATATTATCTGCACACTGCATACTTTTATAACATAGAAAAGATAATCAATGCACATCCCTAGGCCCCCTACACTATCATATTACTGCACACTGGCACACTTTATAAACATAGTAAATATCATGCAATGACATTCCTGGGCCCCCTCCACTAGTCATATTATCTGCACACTGGCATACTTTTAAACATCGTAAAGATAATCAATGCACATTCCTGTCCCCATACAAAATCATATTATCTGCACACTGGCATACTTTATAAACATAGTAAAGATAATCAAATGCACATTCCTAGGTCCCTACAATATCAATATGATCTGCACACTGGCACCATTATAAACATAGAATAACTATCATGCACATTCCTAGTCCCCATACAAATCATATTATACCTGCACACTGCATACTTTATAAAACATAGTAAGATAATCAATGCACAATGCCTGGGCCCAATACAAATAGCATATTATCTGCACCACTGGCATACTTTATCACATAGAAAGATAATCAAGCAAATCCTAGCCCCATACAATATCATATTAATCTGCCACTGCATACTTTAATAAACATAGAAAGATAACAATGCACATATCCTAGCCCCCATACAATATCCGTATATCTGCACACTGGCATACTTTATAAACATAGTAAAGCTATCAATGCACATTCCTATGTCCCATACAATTCATATTATCCTGCACACTGGCATAACAGTATAAACATAGCAAAGATAATCAATCACATTCCTGGGCCCCCAGACATATCCTATTATCTGCACACGTGGCATACATTATAAACATAGAGACCAGATAATCATGCACATTCCTAGTCCCCATACAATATCATATTATCTGCACACTGGCATACATTATAACCATAGAACAGATAATCAATGCACATTCCTAGGCCACCATAAACAATATCATATATATCACACTGGCATACTTTATAAACAAAGGGGTTTAGTTACATTATGTGATCACCTGAAATGAAAGCCTTCCACCACACGTCAAAGGTACCCCATTCCTCGAAGGTCCTAATCTCGTACCGGCGTTTTTACTTTAATTACGATTAGCAACTTTTGCATTCTCATTCTTACACACTGGATCCATATAACAAGGGCTTTCTCACTCCCCCCCCATCCCTTTGGCCTTTTTAAAATAGGGAAGAGTCCATCCCGTGCGTTATATTAAACGGCATATGACCTCACATAAAGGGCATGTTGGTGGTTGCTATTACCACAGGGATGCTTGACCAGGCCTCCTAATAAATACATACAATACAAATATTGTGGAAGCACTCCAATTAGGCTAATTTACAACTCATTTAGCGGAATGTGCTACTGATCTGGTCAAACATTATACAAACATAGAAAAGATAATCCAATGCACAGTTCTAGGCCCCAGACAATATCATATTATCTCACACTGGCATACTTTGGGATAAACCATAGAAAAGATCATCAATGAACATTTCCTAGCCCCATACATATCATACTTACCTGCACACTGCTACTTTATAACAATAGAAAAGATAATCAATGCACATTCTAGGCCCCAATACACTATCATATTAATCTGCCCACTGGCATACTTTATAAACCAAGGGGTTTTTAGTATACATTACTGGAGCACATGAATGAAAAGCCGTCCTTCCACCACTCAAGGTAACCCCAGTCGGAAGTGTCCTACTAACCTCTAACCTTTTTACTTTCAATTACCTTTAGCAAACTTTTTGTTTATAATGTATGCCAGTGTGCAGATAATATGATATTGTTTGGGGACCAGGAATGTGCATTGATTATCTTTTCTATGTTTATAATGTATGCCAGTGTACAGATAATATATTGTGTGGGGCCTAGGAATGTGCATTGATTATCTTTTCTATGTTTATAAAGTATGCCAGTGTGCAGATAATATGATATTGTATGGGGCCTAGGAATGTGCATTGATTATCTTTTCTATGTTTATAATGTATGCCAGTGTACAGATAATATGATATTGTATGGGGCCTATGAATGTGCATTGATAATCTTTTCTATGCTTGAATTTGTGACATTGTCAATTTACTGCATAACTTATAAACTTCAATAAAGTCTCTTTACTGGGGAAATGTTCTACCTTCTCCTCTATGTCTATATTCAGACGACAACAATGATAATCTGACTTGTATCACTTACCCCAACACGGTGACCCCCTAATACACACCCGTCATACACACCTGTCATCCCCCATCTCCATCCAAACTGCCCCCAGCTCCATCCATACTGCCCCCAGCTCCATCCATACTGCCCCCAGCTCCATCCATACTGTCCCCAGCTCCATCCAAACTTCCCCCATCTCCATCCAAACTTCCCCCCATCTCCATCCATACTGCCCCCAGCTCCATCCATACTGTCTCCCAGCTCCATCCATACTGCCCCCAGCTCCATCCATACTGCCCCCAGCTCCATCCATACTGTCTCCCAGCTCCATCCATACTGTCTCCCAGCTCCATCCATACTGCCCCCAGCTCCATCCATACTGTCTCCCAGCTCCATCCATACTGCCCCCAGCTCCATCCATGTGTCTCCCTATTCTTCCTTTCCTTCTGTCAGGGATGTTGGGCTCTTGGCTGGTGGATTATTTGCCTGTGAGGAATGATTAGTGAGATTGAATTGATTTACATTCTGTTCCTACATCAAACAGGGTGAGAGATCCATGTGTGTAGGTGGGAGAACAAATAGTCCGTCCGACAGTTACACCATTACCTGGTGACATGATGAATCCAAAGCTTGTCGATTGTTCTACATCTTATTTATTAATGGAGCTAAACAATGGGTGGGAAATAATATTGTCCATTGTTACATGAGAAACCCCCCCCCCCGTATTGTTATAATGTACAGCGCTGTGTCCCCAAGTTGCGCTATATAAATAAACATATACATACATACTGTATAATCTGTATTGTTATAATGTACAGCGCTGCGTCCCCAAGTGGCGCTATATAAATAAACATCTATTTTATTTATCTAATCTATCTATCTAAATCTATCTATCTATCTATCTATCTATCCATCTATCTATATATCATCTATCTATCTATCAGTCTGTCTATCTATCTGCCTGCCTGTCTGTGTATCAATCTATATCTATCTGTCTTTCTGTCTATCTATCTGTCTGTCTATCTATCTATTATCTGTCTGTCTGTCTACCTATCTGTTTATCTATATGTTTATCTATCTGTGTGTATGTCTGTCTATCTATCTATCTATCTATCTATCTATCTGTCTGTCTGTCTGTCTGTCGGTCTGTCTGTCTATCTGTCTGTCTGTCTATCTATCTATCTATCTTAATTTATATAGTGTACACATCATGGTCAATACACTGAAATCAATTGTAACAGCAATGAGAAGTATTTTGAAGACATTGTCCACAAGTACAGTAGGTAAGTTAGTCTCATTCATTTTGAAATAGTCTAAATGATAATTTGTCAAATGTCACTGATAAACTACGTTAATAGAATTGAATCTCATTCCTTGTGCAACATCGACAATCTGTGTTCACCTCAAATCAATATCTGATTTCCTATGCATATAATCGATATTAAAAAAAAAACAAGACCATGAATTTTATTCTAAAACACAACTGGCTCGAGATCAATAGAATTATGACGGGATTCTTTGGTTGGTATGAAAACAACACTTTCTTAGTTTAAAATGCATTACGAGTACCGTAAAACCACACAGGGCACAACTTAGCTCTGCGCTACTACTATCAAATGGGTTCCAGTGCCATGAGAGAGCTACCCAGTAACCAGTACAGAACTAAGTGGCTCTCATAGGCAAATAATTAAAGTAGTAATAAAGACATATTATATTCTCCATGTATAAAGCGAAAGGTTTATTACAAAATAATACATGCGTATAGTTACCAATAGTAAATTGATGGTTGCCCATAAAGACATACATCCATTAGTCCAACCTTTATACCATACCCCATAACCCCCCGCGTCTTGATAAGAGTTACATTTTTTAGTAAACATCGTACTGGAGGTTGTATAAAGACATAGTCCATCTTAGGCCAAACTTTATACCCTACCACCATACATGTCTGTTATATTTACAGCTCACATTTCAGTACACATAGTATTGGGATGGTTGTATAAAGAC
Source organism: Hymenochirus boettgeri (assembly GCA_019447015.1). Classification (NCBI taxonomy): domain Eukaryota; kingdom Metazoa; phylum Chordata; class Amphibia; order Anura; family Pipidae; genus Hymenochirus; species Hymenochirus boettgeri. The sequence continues at coordinate 666 of JAACNH010000489.1, read as the reverse complement.
CATACGTCCCACTTTGTCCTAACCTTTACCCACCCTCCCACAGAATGGCTGTTACAACAGTTACATAGTAACATAGTATTGGAGGTTGTATAAAGACATACGTCCATCTAGTCCAACCTTTATACCCTACCCATAATGTCTGTATAACAGTTACACAGTAACATAGTATTGGAGGTTGTATAAAGACATACGTCTATCTAGTCCAACCTTTATACCCTACCCATAATGTCTGTATAACAGTTACATAGTAACATAGTATTGGAGGTTGTATAAAGACATACGTTCGTCTAGTCCAACCTTTATACCCTACCCATAATGTCTGTATAACAGTTACATAGTAATGTAGTATTAGAGGTTGTATAAAGACATACGTCCATCTAGTCCAACCTTTATACCCTACCCATAATGTCTGTATAACAGTTACATAGTAACATAGTATTGGAGGTTGTATAAAGACATACGTCCATCTAGTCCAACCTTTATACCCTACCCATAATGTCTGTCTAACAGTTACATAGTAACATAGTATTGGAGGTTGTATAAAGACATACGTCCATCTAGTCCAACCTTTATTGGAGGTTGTATAAAGACATACGTCCATCTAGTCCAACCTTTATACCCTACCCATAATGTCTGTATAACAGTTACATAGTAACATAGTATTGG